>OX336380.1:35499176-36099176 GCA_946902895.1 Fragum fragum
AACAAAAGGATTTGGGTAATTGTATAGGATATCCAGTCTATGTGTAACCAGGCAATTTACTATAATGTCTGGCAGATTTTAAGGGATATCTAGTCTATACGTAGCCATATAGTTACTACAATGTCTGATTATCTGGTAAATATTAATTCTAGTTTGCAAAATAAATGGCCAGTAACATGTGAGAAAACAGTAAAGTCGTTAGTTGGCGACCTAAACGTCGTAGTGACAGTCTCAATAAACTGTAGTTACGACGTTCAGTCGCAAAAAACAACAAAAGTTCTCATCACAAATGTCGGAAAATGTTGGAGTTCAAAGTTCCCTGCCGGTGTAAATTAATGATTTTATTGGTAAATTGATTCTTTGATTGATACTTGCGATCGACAACTCGTGGTCTGTAAATGCGTTAGGTTATACCTCGTGTGGGAATCCTTATATGATAGGGCTGTAGGGGTGGACCGACCAGAAGATACTATGGCTTCCAAGGACAAATCATTTCATTATTTTAAAGTTATTCTTTATTTACCCATTCACACAAAATCCTCTCGAAGGAATATATATTTAGAAAAAAGTGAGAATGGAGGAACTTTTTTAGTCGTCTGCAAACTCTTTTAATTTGGACCAGTCTGCAATTTTGTCGCCTGGTAACGGGTTATATATAGACATAAATGACACACTAGATGCTTATTTTTTCGTGACACAAGGCATGACCCGATTTGTCATTTCGAATTGTTTCTTCGAAAAAAAAACGCGTTTTAGATACATGATTTCTCGTTCCATAAATGACGATCCTCTTATTATCCTTTGGACTTTTGCCAAATTCAACACTACAAGTTTATATATAGTGAGCGATCAAAAATCGAATTTGCTTATACAAGTATTTAAAAAAATGACGTTTGGTCTATCACGTTATCTTGTGGAACTATAGTTATCAGAATTGAGTCAAGTAGGCGATAGACCTTTGAATCCACAAACATATCAAATGTCAAACCCTTCGTGAAAGAATTGACAGTTGAAACCTTTTACCGTATAAAATATTCATTTATAAAATTACATTCACCGCGAACGGGTCGCCGGTCCAACCCTGACTTCCGACAGGAAGTTCGTCTTAGACATAAAACGGTGTTTTTGCAGGATATATGGCCAGTAAACCTAACATGTAACAAAAATGTACCACAGATTAAAATTGTTGGTTTGGGACCTACACATCGTAGTACAACTTGTATAAGCTGACCTTAAAGTCGCTAAACAAACAAAAAGAAAGCTTCACATAAATGTCGACCAATGTTTCTTTCTGATATAAATAAAAGATTTAATTAGTCAATCCTTCTTGATAGACTTCCGTGATCCGTCAATTGCAAGGCAGTCGTTTACATATCGCGCACCTGGCAGCCACCGCACTTTGGCTTACAATCCTCTCAGGCAGCCATTCATACATCTGGACTGAGAAGGACAAAGTAGGGTTAGTCAATCTACTCAGAAAATCCTCACAGTTCAGACAGGATTCGATGGTTCATCAAATCTTTTTTCTCCATATTTTTATTTATCTTTCTATGTGTTCACCGGCCATTATTTCACTCATTTTTTTCAACAGACATACTTGTTTCTCTATCTATCCTTTATTTATTCACATTTTTGTCGTTTATTTATTAATGTTATATCTCTATACCTGTTTATCTTTTCGTGTTTTATTTATCAATTTGTTACTAAATTCCAGGGTTTTTGAAGGCTGAGTGTCCAGACGGTTGGGTTGTATTCTCCGGATCATGCTATTTATTTCCACAACAAGAGGCTAATTTTCTGGATGCAAACGTAAGAAATGTTACTGAAGTCACAACCCAAATTTTAGGCTCATTTAACTGTTTCCTTTTTTTTCTCTCTTTCTTTTTTTGTATGTTTTTATTTATTTATTTATTTATTTATTTATCTTTTTTATTTTTAAATAGACTCGTCCAAATTCAAAGAAGTTGCAACAATTAAAAGTGAGTGCAATATGAAAAGAAATTAATCTCAGGGGGAGGAAATATTGTCGAAATAGACGGAATTGCTTGTTACAAGCAGTTTCTTCTGTCTCTACAATGTTTTTCAAGTATAAAGTAAGGGATTGTGCAGGAACAAATTCACCCATTCCCACACAATTCCGCTTCTTGATGGCCATCAAGAAATATTTTCGAAAACATTGTGGACAATGAAGAAAATGCTTGTTACTTACAATATATTCATTATCCACAGCTTTCTACCCGAAATGCCAAATACTTTTGTATCTCAACATTTCTGCTACTTCTTTTTATTTGGACCAGTCTATAATTTTGCATTGTGGTAATGGCTTAAGCAATTGGGATAATCCCGGGGGGAGAAAAATAATATCATGCTAAAAAAGTAATTGATCTATTATAGTCAACTTTGATTCACTGTAACGAACTTCTGCGTGACCACTTGGTAAGTCTGGAAATGTTACACTGAATGTGGTGTGTGTAATAAGTATTCGTCTATCTAAGTTAGAAATTCATTTAGGGAGTTATTGAAATGAGGCCGAAAATGATCCATAACCCAACATACTGGTGGATGGGGTACTTTGACATTTGCTTTGAGAGACACAAAGAATGTTTGTTGCTGCTATTTTTATTGCCATATAACATTAATGTGTCATAATTTGTTTTTCTAAGTTAGGATCGCTACCGTCAATCATAATCAATTGCCAATCAAACCATTTATCTAGACTGGAAATCGATGTTGACTAGCTTGCTATTGCAGATTGCATTGAAAGGTCGCCCAAGAAAAGATAACCTGATATCAAAGCAAACTATTTATCTGCACTTTTAGACGAGACAACAGCTAGGTATAATTTCCTAAATTGAAAGACTGACGCTGCCCATCAATTTAACTACTTAGATCGGACGTGTACTTTGATCTCCAACATTGGTCGTCATTACCATTAAACATTTTTGTTGAATTGGCAACTTAAACGTCGTAACTACAGCTAAATCAAGCTTGATACATTACATTTAGATCACCATCTAAGCTTTTTACTCTTTGATAAATGTTAATATGAATAAATTCGCAAAAACGTCGCTTTTAAATATCAAAGTCGAGTTTCCCTTTGGGGGTAAGTGGGTGGGGAGCGATCCGTTAATTGGTTAACTTTCTTAAATTCAGAACGAAATTAACGCTTGGCAAAATTATCTGGTCTCAAGTTTACTAAATCTTCAATTAAATAGTCGCAGCTTTCAATCAAAACATGGATTGGCCAATCATATAGTTCAGACCTGAAGGGTATTGTTGTCAATACACAGTTTCGCTTGGGTGCGACTTAAAAGTCGTAAACTATAGTTTACCCAAGCTATAGATACGCCACAATCTTAAGGCCGCGGCTATAGACCAATGCATTGATAGCGACGATCTGTCAACAATGATGTCACGGGTTCGATCTCGCGACAAAAATGCTTCACGACAGTTGTCTTCCACCAATGGGTAAATAATTGTAAAACTAAGTGGGTTTAACATTCGGAGGCTTGGGAAGGGTGTTATGATATTCAATGGTTAGGTGCTCCAGCCGCCACGATTTGACTGAAATACTGTTTAAAGTGGCGTTAAACCCTATACAAACAAACACACATATTTGATTTGTTCATTATAGCGACATTGCGCCCTGTTTGAAGGTCATCTGGTGAATATTGGATCAGCTAATGAGAACTCGTTTATCAAAAGCTTTGTTACAGCTGAAAAGGGTAGGTATTGCTTCAGATTACTTAAAATTGTCTTTCAAGTAACGGTTTCATAACCAAAAAAACTGACATAAAACATCTACATGTAATTTAGTTGAAGTCGATATTCCGGTTGAAATGGCAGGTAACGATATTTAAAGTCATCACTTCAAGAAACACGAGGCATTTTATGCGACAAGAAAGACGTCTAATTGACGGATCGCCGGCCCGCCCAGCGAGCCCCAACAGGAAGTTCCATTTCGAGATTAAAACGGCTCTTTTTGTAATAGGGAGCAGTTACGTATGCTAAATATTGTCTAAAATTACCCAAAAGTCAAAACAGGTATGTTAGAAATACTGCGTTGAATATTGAAAGGTTCCGTTGGAAAACACGAGAAAGGTGTCCTTAATATCGAATTATTTGTTTAAATTCAAGGGTGCTACAATTTAGAGCTTATACAAGCTATGTTTATGACGTTTAGGTCGCCAACCAACCATTCAACTGTTATGTTACATACTACTTGTCATTTTTTTTTTCAAAATATGGCCGTTTAAAATTGAAGTGGAACTTCCTTAGTCATTAGGCGGGACCAGTGATTGGTCACTTGCTTGAAATGTTACACACAAGCTCAAAGCTAAGACCACAGATCGGATTGTCACAATCTACGTCTCCTATTATCAGACGTCTACCGAAATACCTATTCAACGGTTTAAACTTTGTAGTTACGATATTTAACGACGGGATGAATGTTTCTAATTTATCCCAGACCACTTGCACTGGATTGGTCTTAACGATATTGCTGTAGAGAACGTCTGGGTATGGGTTGACACTAACACGAGTACTGATTTCACGGACTGGGCTCCAGGTCAACCTGAGGGTGGCACCACCCAGAACTGTGTAATACTACATCCTACTGATAGATATCAGTGGCACGACCAAGGATGTGGTGTTCTACAACACTTCATATGTGAACGACCGTAAGTTTTGGAAATACTTGAAATTATTTTATACCTGCCGATTTTCCGTATAAGATGCATTAATTGCAGGCGGACAAATCATTCTCGCCAAAAAAACGGGGGTGGGGGGGGGGGAGAGAAATTGAACCTAACTAATGCAGATATGGCGAGATGGCGTCATTTTTTGGTAAAATGACGTCACGCCAAAATCAAGTTTTATGAAATTCCTTTTATAGTCCAAGTTATTTGCATATAATTAATGGGATAGTATGATGTAGAAGTATTACAAAACATTGTATTGAATTCTCGTCGTCTAGGAAAAGTCGATATTTCAATATCGAACTTTTCCTAAGCGGGTTGAATCCAATGGATCAATCGAAGCTGCCAATCAAAGGGAAAAAAAGGCCAATCAAATCAGTTATGTTGACCTGAAGTAGAATTTCAAGTTCAAAATTAGCCGTCGTTTTTGTTAAGCTTTTTTAGCAAGCTGTTGTTACGACGTTAGGTCTCCAACCAACCTTTTTACTTTTTAGATACATGCTACTTGCCATAAATTTGGCAAAATAATGCCATTAAATTTCGAAGAGGAATTTCTTGACGAAGCCAGTTGGCGGGGCCATCGGGGTAAGAGGGAGGGACAAGCGACTGGTCAATACAATTTCTTGTAACAAAAGTTAAACATAATATTCCTTATTAGTTAAAACAAATATGGCAATAAAATAAGATGGGACTTTCTAAGAGACGAGAAAAGTGACGTGACAGCATTCGCCATAAATAGATAGATTTGTTTTATTTTATTGAAACGATAAATTGCGGGATCGCGTGTCAAAAAGTTGATAGATCAATCAAATCATCCATTTAGGCGGGAATGACCTTTGAACTCCAGTATTGGCTGACATTTATGTTAAGCATTTTTTGTTGG
This sequence comes from Fragum fragum, assembly GCA_946902895.1. Lineage (NCBI taxonomy): Eukaryota > Metazoa > Mollusca > Bivalvia > Cardiida > Cardiidae > Fragum > Fragum fragum. The sequence goes on from OX336380.1 coordinate 35,504,757, forward strand.
TTTTGTGACTTATATATCGTTACTACAGCTTATTCAAGCCGTAGTTACGACGTCTATATCACTAGCAAACTATAATTTGCATACAATTAGCAAAAGAAAAAAAAATGCCTTTCAATATCTTAGTCGACTTCCCGTTGGAGCTCGGTGGGTGGGGCTGTCGATTGTTATATTACCGATTGGAGACGAAAACCTCGTAGCTATAGATTGAAGTAGCTTTATTTATGAGATCTTGGTCGCCGTTCTACGATGTGACCCCAATAGTATGTTGGAGAAATTTTAGAAATTTTCATCTTGCGGGGTTGAATACGATAATGTTACGAATAGCGAAGACTGACTTGCAATCACAGTCACATACTGACGGGTTGAAATTCAAATTTTGAAAGCTTACAAATCGAGACCACGTAAAAAGAGACCAATATACCGGATTAGACCAACCCGGCCGTGTAAATAAAAAGATGCATTTTAAATGCATAGCGGTAAATATATTTGACCAATCCCTATCTCCGCCCACTTACTCCGTTTGCCCCGCCCATTGACTCCAGTTCGATATTTAATGGCGTTATTTTTGCAAAATTTATAGCCAGTAGTATGTAACAAATGACTAAGCAGTAGTTACGACGTTTTGGTCGCCAATCCAACAAAAATGCTTCGCATAAATGGCGGTAAATGTTGGAGTTCATAGTTATCTTCCAGTTTAAATGAATGATTTCATTGATAGACAGAGGATTTGAATGGTAGCCGCGATTGGTAAAGTATATATTATAGAAGTAGATAAACATCGTGCTCTCGTCAGCCCCTTTAGGTCAGTTGGTAGAGCACTCGACTTTAAACCTCGGGATCGCGGGCTTGTTCTCCGGGCTGGCAAAACTAATAAAGTAATTGCCTTTACGGATGAGCTAATAAAACCGTTGCCCCGTGTGACCGTGCTATGCATCAAGCATGTGAAAGACCAAGGCGGAAGCCTATGGCGACGCCTTTTCGTGACCGCCAAAATGACGTCATAATGCATGAAATGACTTAATTTTACAAACTTGCGCGGAATATAATATATCGATGAATTCTATAAGTTCTATTGATTCTTTGCAAAAATCTGTGTCGTATTATAAACCGGATATCAAATCTCGTATTCGTTTAATCCCAAATTAATTAAACTCATCATCTAAAACAGAAAAAAACCTCGACATAGCCTCGTTTTATCTGTTTACAGAAGACTCGTTTAATAAGTTCGGTTTTCCATGACTTCTCATTCAATATCGTCTATACAGGCTACACACGTCGTGTCCTCCGAGACCACGTGTCGCCTTTATAATCACGATTCGACAGTCATCGTATCATACTGTATAGCTGTACAAGTTATAGTGAGTGGTCAAAGGTCAATTTTGTCTATTCCTGTATAGACAAAATTGACATATGGTCACTCAATATCACTCACTATCACTTGTACAAGTAAAAGTTATAGTGAGTTTTCAAAGGTCAATTTCGTCCCTACCTGTATAGACAAAATTGCCATTTGGTCAGTCACTATGACTTGTACATTTATACATTTATACATATTTGCATGTAAGTAAACAGTTAAAAAGTCGCTCTGAAAAAAATAATAAAAAGTTGACTTTTCTTGCATGTCATTTTTATTTTTGCTTCTTTTTTCAGACAACATGGAGAGATAGAAGTTATCGGTTAAGTGACTTACATAGAATGTGAAATACAATTATGTGAATCAATACAATATAACATTTTAACTCGTATTTTTATATCAAAAGTTCGTTGTCATACACGAAATCAACGTGTAATAGGTCCTACATGTATTTATAAATATATTCCTATATTAGCGGTTGAATCATTATGCCATATCATCGTAGTTAATCGTAAGCTTACATAAGAAAATTGTGTTTTCAAATGCTGTCAATATTTAACGGAGGCGTCTAGAATGACAAGGGAGTTAACTTCAACTACTTTGATTTAACTCTCAGCTTTAAGATTTACTCCCCTTTGTCAGGACAACCAAAACACGATAAACAATCTGTATTTAACCCTTTCCTGATTAATCCCTGGGTTTTACGTCCCTGTGATTTTATAACTGAGAAAACAATGTGGAAAAGAAGAAATTGCTCGTGACAAGCAATTTCTCCTTTTTCCTCAATATTTTCTACCCTACAAAATGGTTTTTTTTTTAAATAGAATTAACTTTAAATTTTCGTGTGCAAAACCTTTGAATTTGGACGCGTCTAAATTTTTTCAAAACAGGAAAGGGTTAAAACGACATTTATAACCACTCAGCTGTGAAATATTCCACATGAATATTTGACCTAAATGGTCGAATCTTCAAATAATAATCTAAACATGTTGTGAAAAAAAACAAAAAAAAAACGTGGGATACCTATTGGGAAATAACAAAACGCTGGTCACGCCCAATGAACCCAGCCAGTAAATTCCACTGCGATATCAAACTGCACTACTTTGCAAAATTTATGTCCAGTACGTGTAACAAAAAATTATATTGGTTGGTTGTCGACATAAACTTCGTAACTACAGCGTTAATATGCTATTTCAAGCTGTTTAAGACGCTATACCACCAACAAATTACACCATTGACAAAACCCACCATGTAATTATTGCAGATCGGAGATCCTAGGCGGCATATTTTTTCACGGGTAGATATCCAACGGTAACGAACCAATTGTCAAATGATTCGCAAATGAAAAAAGGTATCTGCTAGATGGCCCCCAAAGTCTCTGATTGTTGATCAACGCTCGGTGCATAATTCCTGCTTTTACAATTTGGTTCGGCACCTGATTTGACACCCTCTGACTATCACCTTTTCCAAACGATAAAATAAAGGAGCCCAGCGCTGGCCTATTTCCGCACTGATGATGACGTCAAACAAGCCGGGGATGAGGAGTGGGGATGGGGCAAGATGCTACCTTCTACGGGGAAGATGTGCAAATGCTTCAAATCGTTGTACACAGTGTGTAAATACGGTGAGAAAATAAATGTGGGAAAAGTTTATCTGCTTATTCCTGCCTTAGATCAGGAACTTTCAACAATCATGCGTAATCTTACAGAAATACAACATATACTCAGTCTAATCATGCAACGGTGCTTCTCAAGCTTAACCCATTATTACATAATCTCGATTTATAACGCCGAATAAAACTTTTTAAAACATTATGAAAATGAAAGAATTGTCTGTTACAAACTGTAACAATTTCCCCATTACTCTAAATGTCGCCAACTATTTGTAAAATTTCAAAATCTAAAATTCATCCTTTGCAACTTCTTTGAATCAAGACTAGTTCCAAATTTGTCGTCTGGTTATAGATTAATATAGAACTATCGACCAAAGACCGGAACTAAGTGAAGAAACAAACCTAGGCGCTGAAGTGTCTGGTTCTTGCGTTGTCACCTGAAAATATAGAATAAACAAATACAACATGCGACAGTAAATTTACAGGGGCGTGTGTCAAAACGAAAATAGCTTTTAATTAAGGAGATTAAACCTAAAGACAAAAGTGTCATTCTTACGACAGCGTTTGAAGTTATAATTGTACCTTTATTTAAAATGGTGGAAATAAAAGTTGGGTTTGACTGACGGACGCGTCTTTTGTTTTGTAATTTGTTTATGGCAGACAATCCTCGATGGACAAAAGATCTCCCAACCCGTTGAGTGAGTTAAGTGAAATCGCTTTCACTATCTTTTGATTATCTAACCTGTCTAATTAAGATGTAGAGACACACGTCTTGCCCCCCCTCCTCCCGATCCCCACCCCACACACTTTTTTTTTCTTTTTTTGACAAAATGCAGAGAGCCGAATATAAAGTTTTCCACACTCTTTGAAATTGCGAACTATTCTTGGTATAAATATTGTCTTTGTGCTGTTTTATTTGCACCAGCTTTAATCCATTCCTAAACGACAACAATTGTGACTGGTCCGAATGAACACGGTTACACATGATGAAATAAACTCGGTTCACAATAAAAAATACGAGTCAACGTATGGGATAGAAAAAAAATGATGAAGTTATTACAGAAATATCCTTATTCATAACAATTATTTCCAAAGCTATATTTTTCGACTCGTAAAAAATGGAATGGTGGGGTAATGAGTTTAACTTTCTGTAAGTACCAAATACCTTTGATATGGTGATCTTCCACCGAGTGTCCACTTATTATTAGACAAGGATGAAATATTTGTTAAATAAAAAAAATTCTTATAAGATAACTACTTGGCTGAAGTAAAGACCATGCTGTCTATAGTATTTAAACCGTCTACATTTATTAATTGATTCAATATTTTTTTATACCATTTTGATTTCTTTCCCGAGATACACACATTAAAGTTCAACCATAAACCCATTCCCACACAATGACGTTTTAAAACGCCCCTCAAGAAAAAAGCTTTGGAAAACATTGTGGAAAATGTCCACAATTCTTTATCCCCAGAATGATGAAAAAGTCCAACATTTCATAAACTCTAAATTGTCGTCTGCAACATCTTTGAATTTAGACCAGTCTAAATTTTGTCGTGTGGGAATGGGTTAATCAATGTACTTTCAACATATTACTTGCTACAGGCTAGGGGTCTGAATGTGCTGCCTAATAAAATACCCATGTAACCAGTCACCATCATCGACTTCTGTTGGAATAAGAGCCCTTCGTCCTGTTCACTGATATGTTGTTGTATTTCCGTTTATTTATCGTCGCTACCGTAGCCAATGCCCATATGAGCGACGCCCCCAGAAGACGGTTGTTACGGGGGATAGACAACTAACTGTCTTCTGGGGGAGTCGCTCATATGGGCATGTTTACTGAGACACGCATGACCCCCTACATTAATGGAACGCGGCTGTCAATTCTAAAACGATAAGCGCATTTAACGCATACATTTAGGCCGGAATTGAACTTTGATCTCAAACATAGGCCGACATTAATGTGAAGCATTTGTGTTGGCTTTGCGACTTTAAAGTCGTAACTACAGCTTATTCAAGCTGTAGTTGCGACGTTAAAGTCGCAAACCAACATTTTTTGTTACATGTTACCGATCATGAATTTTGTTCTATATCGAAGTGGAACTTCCTGTCCGGGCTCAGTCGACGTTAACTCTGATCCGTCAGTGTGTTTTACTGGTATTTTCTTTTAAGTGACAACGACATCGGGTTTGGTGAGACATTACAATATTACAAATTTTCGAAGTTTTAATACTATTATACCCGAAATCGAGGAAACTGGTCATTCCTGTGATTTGCCGTCCTAAATAACCATTCGATTTACAAGAGAATCGATAAGATCGAAATGGCAGATTACATCCCAAAAGTCCGTGGTGCTCATATATACGTTTAGATTTAAAAACTGATGACGCATTCACGATCTGGATCTTTGAATAACTGCAACATGGAATTAATAAAATCGTATTGTTTTATGAGAAATATGGCCTATTCAGGACCGTTAAACCGATCCCGTTTATTTAGCCCAGTCGGTAACGGGTGAGCTCTCAATCGGCGTTCCTTAGTTCGAACCTCGGCTAGGCCAGCGTTCTCTCCGACATCGGTGCCCGAGATTATAAAACTATTTTCGTACTCAATTAAAAAGATATTGAGAACTTACTTAAAATTATATTTGAAATTATAGATATATACTTCGTTAAATGCAAGTGCGTGAAAATGAAACATTATATAAATAATCTATAATGTATGACTTAAAATCTTCATTTTTCTTTGAAAAACGACATTTATTTTAATTTGAAGTTTGCGTACATTGAATACGAAATTTTTATAGTCTCGGGTTCTGACAAAAGGCACCGAGATATGCGTCATAACACCATAGGAGGAAGGAGAATTGACCAATCGCGGCTATCAATCAAGGAATAAATCGACCAATCAAATCATTCATTCAGCCCGGAATTAAGATGTGATCTCCAATATAGGCCGCCATTATTGTTAAGCCTTTCAGTTGATTTAGCGACTTAAACATCGTAACTACAGCTTATTCAAGCTGTAGTTACGACGTTTAGGTCGCCAACCAACAATCTACCCTTTGTTATATGCTACTTGCCATATATTTTGCAAAATAACACCGTTAAAAATCGAAGCGGGACTTCCTGTCGGAGTCGATGGGCGTGGCAAAAGAAGTAAGTGGGCGGGCCAGCGATTGGTCAATTGGTGCGCCTTAGAAGAATATGTAGCTGATTGTGAGGACCTTATGTCGTGGATGAGAAACGAGGAAGCCATGGTAAAGCACACCAGCTTCTGATATATCTTAGAAATCGTTGAAAGTGGTGTTAAACCTCAAACAAAGTACATCACTTGCAAAACTTGCCCTAATGATTCGGGTTATTTCAGTGCATTAAGGTACTGCTCTAAAGTATAAGCTTTGGAACAATTATTTCTATCATTTCATTTTTTTTTTTTTTTTTTTTTCATTTATCATTCAGACTTCAAGGAATCCACAGGTAGACTTTGTTAAGGCGTTGTTTATCAATCGACTGTTTTGACAGACATAATTACAGTATTGTTTATTCCTATCCCATAACAGTCTGTCTAAAAGTCAGGAAGTTAGTATAGCTCCATATACTTCCACTCAGTAATTGAGTCCTTTTGTTTCACTACAAAGTAACTGTGACACTGTAGTCAATTTGACAGGTTTTGTTTGGTTAATGGTTACTTAATTTTGCTAATAACAGACTAGAAAAGGGTGTGACGGGTTTCGACTCCACTCTTGACTCGGCGATTACATTTGAGTTTCCATCAAGTCTTTAGGAGTCAACTCTTTTGTTTTGCAGACGGAAAATGAATACTATCTAATTTTGACATAGGTTGTGAGCAATTTTTCCGATGGACTAATTTGGGCTGACGTAAGAATGAAAGGAAAACAAATCGTAGTTACGACAATTAAAGGATTGCGATTTTCAATCAATAAAAAGATAGACCAATGAAATCTTTCATTCAGACCAGAAGTGAACTTTGAACTCCGACGATTGTCTACATTTATGTGAAGTAAATATGCTGGTTTGTGACTTTAACGTCGTAATTACAGCTTATCTAAGTTGCGGTTGCGACTGCAAGGTCGCCAACCACCAACATCTATTTTATGTATACATGTAAGGCCTACTGATCTGGCCATAAACGATAACCTTTCAAAATAGCAATAATTCAATTTTTGGTTTCGTCTATCAAAAACGAGCGTTCTGATTGGTCGAAAAAAAGAGATTCATAACTCCATGAACAAAATTTTAAGGACGCGACGATTTTGTATGCTTCGGCAAAAAATAGTCCCATACAAAAAGGGTATCAAAATTTGTAAATTTTTGTTTTTGTCGCTCGATGCTATTAAGTTATAAGAAATGAAGATAATATTTTTTTGTTTTCATGGAGGTATGAACCGAAAAACCTAATCACACAATGTATGAATCCGCTTCGCGAATTCATATAGTGTGATTAGTTTTTTCGGTTCATACCTCCATGAAAACAAAAAATAATCTCTTCATCTCTTAAATGATTGATACCGAAGTCGAACTTTCTATCCTAGTTCAGTGGGCGGGGCAAGCAATCCGTCATTTAACAAGTGATGTAAGTATGACCCATGAAGCAATAAGGCACCGTCTTGGATATACGGAAAGCAGCGACCCGGTCGTGTATTGTCAAGTTTTGTGACTCTAGCATAAGCCAGGGGACATGGTGGATTGGTGTACCAATACCTACTTCATGAGAGATAACTTTAGCCAACTCTCGTTATAACGACCATTGTTTATGTTTTTCGGAACTATTTTGTCATTCGGAAATGTCGACGCATAGAAAATGAACACAATATGACAAATATTAGTCATTTTGATAACAATTTGATTTTTACTTTCGCCTATTAAAAACGAGCGTTCTGATTGGCCGAAAAAAAATTCATACCTCCATGAAAAAAAAATGTTGAAAGCGCAGCTATATTTTATGCTTGTCCACAAAAGAATTCCATAAAAAACGAATCAAAATAAGTAGACTATTTTGTTGTTGTTGTTCTTTTGTTTGATTTTTCGCTTGAAGTCATTAAATAATAAGAAATAAAGAGAATATTTTTGTTTTCATTGAAGTATGAAAGGAAAAAGCCTTACCACACTGGTACAATCGTGGATTCACACATAAACGTGATCAGGCTTTCGTTTCATAGCTCCATGAAAACAAAACTTATTCTTTTCATCTCTTTATTGCATAATTACAACAACAACAACAACAACAGCATGATGCCACTTAAGTCAAAATGTGTTTTATTCAACAGCATTATGGAGCCGCCGTCATAGCGCAGTTGGTAGCGCGTCGGACTATCACTCTAGATGTCCCGGGTTCGATTCCCGACGGCGGCACTCATCCTTTCCGACTATTTGTCTCTCACCAATGGGTCGATAATCGTAGACCTATGAGGGATAGCAGCTGGAGGCTAGGAAAGGATGTAATGGTAGTACTGGTGTGAGAAATACCAGGATTCCATTGTTAGGTGCTCCAGCCGCCGCGATATAACTGAAAGATTGTTGAAAGCGGCGTAAAACCCTATTCAAACAAACAAGGATTCCATTGTTAGGTGCTCCAGCCGCCGCGATATAACTGAAAGATTGTTGAAAGCGGCGTAAAACCCCATTCAAACAAACAAATCAACAGCATTATGTATGTCGGGTTTGATAGACTATTTCATTAAATGGGAAACCTGCTCACTTATTTTCTACCTGCAAAGATATAAATTGACTAATCGAGGCAGTAAACTAATGAAATAATTCATAAAAACTGGAACTTAACTTTGAACCCCGAGATTGGCCATCAACTGAGTGAAACATGGGTGTTGGTTTGGCGACTAAAACGTCGTAACTACAGCTTGAATAGGTGTAGCAGCCATTCTACTCTTTGTTACATACTTTCGATACAAATTTTGCAAACTAATGCCGTTTAAAAACCGGAGTGGACCTTCCTATTAGACTCAATGGAACGGGCTAATTTGTCAATTGTAGCCTTACATAAGGTGATAAAGTTGAAACTTAATCTAAATGAATTTACCGTTGTTGTAATGATAAAGGATAATAACTTTGTTTCTGAAATGTGTTTATATCGGAAACGAGCATTCCGTTGAAAAGAATGAAAATAAATCCGTGAAGTAAAGGCCAGGTTTCCATAAGTGCCTATTCGTGGTAACCTTCGATTTTTCCCAACTTGTTACACGTATACTACGATAGTATAAACGTCGGCTGACAGAATCTTTTCTCTTAAGTTTCTTATTAGCTGGCAAAGCGTCAGCTTTGATAGCTTAAGTTAACAAACTAAATTTTGAGGTCTTCTTAAATTTCAATGAGTGCAAACTGCTACTGGAGGCTTAATGACTAAATCCATTGGATGCCAACGCCATAAAAAGTAGTTCTTAATTCAGGAATGTTGCATACACTGCCACTGCTTTTCATGGCTTCATGAATTAACTTTATTCAAATTGTATACAACTCCTTCGAAAGCATATCATTTAACCCAACCCCACTTGTAACAAGCAATTTCTTCATTGTCCTCGCTGTTTTCTACCCTACAAGGCAAAGGTTTGCTATATTCCACCAATCATGATAACCTTTGACAAAGAAGATTACTTAATAAAATCATGCTTTGCCAGTTTACAGTGCTTTCAGTACTTTTATTTCTCTATGCTATGTCTAACGCGTTTGAGGTAATTTAATACGGAAGAGAGTTTGTACTTAACCAATTCTCACACAATAGGTTTTTACGCACTTCAAGAAACCAGCTTTTGAAAACATAATGGGTAATAAAGAAATTGCCTGTTACAATTTATCTATTATCCACAATGTATTCTACCCTAGAAGATGATAAGGATTTGAGATCTAACCAACATAAAAATGTCGTGTCCAACTTCTTTGAATCTGGACCAGTCTAATATTATGTTGAGTGGGAATGGGTTAAGAAGCTCCACGCTAGGTGTTAAAGGTTGGAGAATGATCAACATTTGTATGTAGGTTGGGTATCATATCCTATATTTGCATGACGGTTACTTGCTTGTTTGTTTGTGTTTTTTTTTTTTTACTCAATCTGCAGGAATCCCCCTTCTTTAAATGTGATTATTTTCTTAATTGTATTCGGTACCATCTTTGCCAGATCGAATAAAAGAGTTACATTTTATTTCAAATGTTGCTTTTGATGTATTAATATTTTAAATGGTATAATGTCAATTCCAACGTTTTTCATTTGGGAAATCACTTTCAAATGAAAAAAGTTTTAGAAATCCACTTTATCATCTAAATAATTGAATTCATTTAAAACGACATTCAAAATGATATGTAACTCTTTTATTCCACCTTGCAATGGTGGAACCAAATACAATTTAGAAAATTAGTACTAATAAAGAAGGAGAAGAAATCCCTACAATTAGAGTCACAGACAAAACATTAATACAAGATTGAAAATCTTACATACACAAACGTTTATCTTGCTCCTATGCTTAACAAATAAAATAGAGCATTCTAACTTCAAAAATATCTGTTTCACGCTAAATTTCCAAATACATTTATTGAAAAAGTATACAGAAAAAATAACTGAATGTATTTACAAGAAAATAATTTTGTCAGTAGCCGTAGATAAAATCACTGACTGACCAATCACTGATTCCACCACTTACTCCTTTGGTCATGCCCATTGGCTCCGGCAGGATGTCTAGTTTCGATTTTTAACTGCAAAACATTATGGCCAGTAGCGTGTTACAAATAAGAACATTGGTTGGTTGGCGGCCTAAAGGTCGTAACTACAACTTGAATAAAGTGTAGTTACGACGTTTAAGACGCAAAACCAACAAAATGGGTCACCAAATGCGGCCAATGTCGGAATTCAAACTGAACTTCCAGTCTAAATGACTGATTACATTGGTCGAGTGATTATCTTATTGACAGACACGATTGGTTAATGGGCTAAGTCTTAGGTTACTAAGGAAGCAAATCCGCATACAGTCACCGTCGATCTCACTTCATATAATAAGGCCTTTATGTAGGACTGAGCTCTTCAAAAAATCATTTCTTCCTTCGATCATTGACGAATAAAACAGTTTGCCAATAATTGAAGACCTAGCTCAGCCAATAACAAATTTTTGAGATTTTGCTAATCTACGATCTATGTACGCACTAGTTCAGCTACTTCGACATTGTAGAAGTTGTGGTATTTTAAACTTGTTTGATCTACGATGTGTGACCTAGGTCAGTCAGCCAAATGAAAGGTATTAAAACTTGTCTGATCTACGATCTACGAACTAGCACAGCTATTTCGACATTGTAGAAGTTGTCGGAATTACAGGACTAGGTCAGCCAATAACAAGTATTAAATCTTGTTTGATCTACGATTTCTGACCTAGGTCTGCCAATAAAAAGGTATTAGAAATTGTCATGCTGAGCCCGGAATGTTCCTGTTTTGGCAGGAGGTGTAGACTAAGATCAGACTGTATTTATGTGCAGGCTGATCTTAGTCTATACCTCCTACTTGTACTTTTCCTGTCATGGTTTTTTATGAAGGTGATTTCTAAAAGAAATGTTTATTTTTGAACAACAAGTTCTATCAGTGCTTTCAGCCCTTTGATTTGACAGCAATTCAGTAAGCTGGTTTATGCAGCATGACAAGTGTTAAAACTTATCTTATCTACGATTTGTGACCTAGACTAGCCATTGATAGGTGTCAAAGACTTGACTTGTCTACGATGTGTGGTCTAGCTAAACCGCTAACGGGTATCTAATACTTTGCTGATCTATGATCCTGATCAGAATAAACTTTGCTGATTTACGATCTAAGTCCCAGCTCACCCAATCCTTACATCGTGGAAATTTGTTGATTATCGAGCTAAGATCTTAATCAGCCAATAATGGGGTACAAAAATTGAAGTGTGTGAAGTTGGCAGGACATTAGACATTAGACATTCGACCGAATGTCTAACTGGGAAATTAGACATTCAAATATCAATGTCTAACTGCCCAATTAGACATTAGACATTCGATTAGACATTCGACCAAACCCGTGTTTAAATGTCTAACTGCCCAATTAGACATTAGACATTCGATTAGACATTCGACCAAACCCGTTTTTGAATGTCTAACTGCCCAATTAGACATTAGACATTCGATTAGACATTCGACCAAACCCGTGTTTGAATGTCTAACTTCCCAATTAGACATTAGACATTCGATTAGACATTCGACCAAACCCGTTTTTGAATGTCTAACTGCGCAATTAGACATTAGACATTCGATTAGACATTGGACCAAACCCGTTTTTGAATGTCTAACTGCCCAATTAGACCCGTTTTTGAATGTCTAACTGCCCAATTAGACATTAGACATTCGATTAGACATTCGACCAAACCCGTTTTTGAATGTCTAACTGCCCCAATTAGACATTAGACATTCGATTAGACATTCGACCAAACCCGTTTTTGAATGTCTAACTGCCCAATTAGACATTAGACATTCGATTAGACATTCGACCAAACCCGTTTTTGAATGTCTGACTGCCCAATTAGACATTAGACATTCGATTAGACATTCGACCAAACCCGTTTTTGAATGTCTAACTGCCCAATTAGACATTAGACATTCGATTAGACATTCGACCAAACCCGTTTTTGAATGTCTAACTGCCCAATTAGACATTAGACATTCGATTAGACATTGGACCAAACCCGTTTTTGAATGTCTAACTGCCCAATTAGACATTAGACATTCGATTAGACATTGGACCAAACCCGTTTTTGAATGTCTAACTGCCCAATTAGACATTAGACATTCGATTAGACATTCGACCAAACCCGTTTTTGAATGTCTAACTGCCCCAATTAGACATTAGACATTCGATTAGACATTCGACCAAACCCGTTTTTGAATGTCTAACTGCCCAATTAGACATTAGACATTCGATTAGACATTCGACCAAACCCGTATTTGAATGTCTAACTGCCCAATTAGACATTAGACATTCGATTAGACATTCGACCAAACCCGTTTTTTAATGTCTAACTGCCCAATTAGACATTAGACATTCGATAAAACATTCGACCAAACCCGTTTTTGAATGTCTAACTGCCAAATTAGACATTAGACATTCGATTAGACATTCGACCAAACCCGTTTTTGATTGTCTAACTGCCCAATTAGACATTAGACATTCGATTAGACATTCGACCAAACCCGTTTTTGAATGTCTAACTTCCCAATTAAACATTAGACATTCGATTAGACATTCGACCAAACCCGTTTTTGAATGTCTAACTGCCCAATTAGACATTAGACATTCGATTAGACATTCGACCAAACCCGTATTTGAATGTCTAACTGCCCAATTAGACATTAGACATTCGATTAGACATTCGACCAAACCAATTTTTGAATGTCTAACTGCCCAATTAGACATTAGACATTCGATTAGACATTCGACCAAACCCGTTTTTGATTGTCTAACTGCCCAATTAGACATTAGACATTCGATTAGACATTCGACCAAACCCGTTTTTGAATGTCTAACTTCCCAATTAAACATTAGACATTCGATTAGACATTCGACCAAACCCGTTTTGAATGTCTAACTGCCCAATTAGACATTAGACATTCGATTAGACATTCGACCAAACCCGTTTTTGAATGTCTAACTGCCCAATTAGACATTAGACATTCGATTAGACATTCGACCAAACCCGTTTTTGAATGTCTAACTGCCCAATTAGACATTAGACATTCGACCAAACCCGTTTTTGAATGTCTAACTGCCCAATTAGACATTAGACATTCGATTAGACATTCGACCAAACCCGTTTTTGAATGTCTAACTGCCCAATTAGACATTAGACATTCGATTAGACATTCGACCAAACCAATTTTTGAATGTCTAACTGCCCAATTAGACATTAGACATTCGATTAGACATTCGACCAAACCCGGTTTTGAATGTCTTACTTCCCAATTAAACATTAGACATTCGATTAGACATTCGACCAAACCCGTTTTTTAATGTCTAACTTCCCAATTAGACATTAGACATTCGATTAGACATTCGACCAAACCCGCTTTTGAATGTCTAACTGCCCAATTAGACATTAGACATTCGATTAGACATTGGACCAAACCCGTTTTTGAATGTCTAACTGCCCAATTAGACCCGTTTTTGAATGTCTAACTGCCCAATTAGACATTAGACATTCGATTAGACATTCGACCAAACCCGTTTTTGAATGTCTAACTGCCCCAATTAGACATTAGACATTCGATTAGACATTCGACCAAACCCGTTTTTGAATGTCTAACTGCCCAATTAGACATTAGACATTCGATTAGACATTCGACCAAACCCGTTTTTGAATGTCTGACTGCCCAATTAGACATTAGACATTCGATTAGACATTCGACCAAACCCGTTTTTGAATGTCTAACTGCCCAATTAGACATTAGACATTCGATTAGACATTCGACCAAACCCGTTTTTGAATGTCTAACTGCCCAATTAGACATTAGACATTCGATTAGACATTGGACCAAACCCGTTTTTGAATGTCTAACTGCCCAATTAGACATTAGACATTCGATTAGACATTGGACCAAACCCGTTTTTGAATGTCTAACTGCCCAATTAGACATTAGACATTCGATTAGACATTCGACTTAACCCGTTTTTGAATGTCTAACTGCCCCAATTAGACATTAGACATTCGATTAGACATTCGACCAAACCCGTTTTTGAATGTCTAACTGCCCAATTAGACATTAGACATTCGATTAGACATTCGACCAAACCCGTATTTGAATGTCTAACTGCCCAATTAGACATTAGACATTCGATTAGACATTCGACCAAACCCGTTTTTTAATGTCTAACTGCCCAATTAGACATTAGACATTCGATAAAACATTCGACCAAACCCGTTTTTGAATGTCTAACTGCCCAATTACACATTAGACATTCGATTAGACATTCGACCAAACCCGTTTTTGATTGTCTAACTGCCCAATTAGACATTAGACATTCGATTAGACATTCGACCAAACCCGTTTTTGAATGTCTAACTTCCCAATTAAACATTAGACATTCGATTAGACATTCGACCAAACCCGTTTTTGAATGTCTAACTGCCCAATTAGACATTAGACATTCGATTAGACATTCGACCAAACCCGTATTTGAATGTCTAACTGCCCAATTAGACATTAGACATTCGATTAGACATTCGACCAAACCAATTTTTGAATGTCTAACTGCCCAATTAGACATTAGACATTCGATTAGACATTCGACCAAACCCGTTTTTGATTGTCTAACTGCCCAATTAGACATTAGACATTCGATTAGACATTCGACCAAACCCGTTTTTGAATGTCTAACTTCCCAATTAAACATTAGACATTCGATTAGACATTCGACCAAACCCGTTTTTGAATGTCTAACTGCCCAATTAGACATTAGACATTCGATTAGACATTCGACCAAACCCGTTTTTGAATGTCTAACTGCCCAATTAGACATTAGACATTCGATTAGACATTCGACCAAACCAATTTTTGAATGTCTAACTGCCCAATTAGACATTAGACATTCGATTAGACATTCGACCAAACCCGTTTTTGAATGTCTAACTGCCCAATTAGACATTAGACATTCGATTAGACATTCGACCAAACCCGTTTTTGAATGTCTAACTTCCCAATTAAACATTAGACATTCGATTAGACATTCGACCAAACCCGTTTTTGAATGTCTAACTGCCCAATTAGACATTAGACATTCGATTAGACATTCAACCAAACCCGTTTTTGAATGTCTAACTGCCCAATTAGACATTAGACATTCGATTAGACATTCGACCAAACCCGTTTTTGAATATCTAACTGCCCAATTAGACATTAGACATTCGATTAGACATTCGACCAAACCCGTTTTTGAATGTCTAACTGCCCAATTAGACATTAGACATTCGATTAGACATTCGACCAAACCCGTTTTTGAATGTCTAACTGCCCATTTAGACATTAGACATTCGATTAGACTTTCGACCAAACCCGTTTTTGAATGTCTAACTGCCCAATTAGACATTAGACATTCGATTAGACATTCGACCAAACCCGTTTTTGAATGTCTAACTGCCCAATTAGACATTAGACATTCGATTAGACATTCGACCAAACCCGTTTTTGAATGTCTAACTGCCCAATTAGACATTAGACATTCGATTAGACATTCGACCAAACCCGTTTTTGAATGTCTAACTGCCCAATTAGACATTAGACATTCGATTAGACATTCGACCAAACCAATTTTTGAATGTCTAACTGCCCAATTAGACATTAGACATTCGATTAGACATTCGACCAAACCCGTTTTTTAATGTCTAACTGCCCAATTAGACATTAGACATTCGATAAAACATTCGACCAAACCCGTTTTTGAATGTCTAACTGCCCAATTAGACATTAGACATTCGATTAGACATTCGACCAAACCCGTTTTTGAATGTCTAACTGCCCAATTAGACATTAGACATTCGATTAGACATTCGACCAAACCCGTTTTTGAATGTCTAACTGCCCCAATTAGACATTCGATTAGACATTCGACCAAACCCGTTTTTTAATGTCTAACTGCCCAATTAGACATTAGACATTCGACCAAACCCGTTTTTGAATGTCTAACTGCCCAATTAGACATTAGACATTCGATTAGACATTCGACCAAACCCGTTTTTGAATGTCTAACTGCCCAATTAGACATTAGACATTCGATTAGACTTTCGACCAAACCCGTTTTTGAATGTCTAACTGCCCAATTAGACATTAGACATTCGATTAGACATTCGACCAAACCCGTTTTTGAATGTCTAACTGCCCAATTAGACATTAGACATTCGATTAGACATTCGACCAAACCCGTTTTTGAATGTCTAACTGCCCAATTAGACATTAGACATTCGATTAGACATTCGACCAAACCCGTTTTTGAATGTCTAACTGCCCAATTAGACATTAGACATTGGACCAAACCCGTTTTTGAATGTCTAACTGCCCAATTAGACATAAGACATTCGATTAGACATTCGACCAAACCCGTTTTTGAATGTCTAACTGCCCAATTAGACATTAGACATTCGATTAGACATTCGACCAAACCAATTTTTGAATGTCTAACTGCCCAATTAGACATTAGACATTCGATTAGACATTCGACCAAACCCGTTTTTGAATGTCTAACTGCCCAATTAGACATTAGACATTCGATTAGACATTTGACCAAACCGGTTTTGAATGTCTTACTTCCCAATTAAACATTAGACATTCGATTAGACATTCGACCAAACCCGT
Organism: Fragum fragum; assembly: GCA_946902895.1. Lineage (NCBI taxonomy): Eukaryota > Metazoa > Mollusca > Bivalvia > Cardiida > Cardiidae > Fragum > Fragum fragum. The sequence goes on from OX336380.1 coordinate 35,522,087, forward strand.
TTTTTAATGTCTAACTGCCCAATTAGACATTAGACATTCGATTAGACATTCGACCAAACCCGTTTTTGAATGTCTAACTGCCCAATTAGACATTAGACATTCGATAAAACATTCGACCAAACCCGTTTTTGAATGTCTAACTGCCCAATTAGACATTAGACATTCGATTAGACATTCGACCAAACCCGTTTTTGAATGTCTAACTGCCCAATTAGACATTAGACATTCGATTAGACATTCGACCAAACCCGTTTTTGAATGTCTAACTGCCCCAATTAGACATTAGACATTCGATTAGACATTCGACCAAACCCGTTTTTGAATGTCTAACTGCCCAATTAGACATTAGACATTCGACCAAACCCGTTTTTGAATGTCTAACTGCCCAATTAGACATTAGACATTCGATTAGACATTCGACCAAACCCGTTTTTGAATGTCTAACTGCCCAATTAGACAATAGACATTCGATTAGACATTCGACCAAACCCGTTTTTGAATGTCTAACTGCCCAATTAGACATTAGACATTCGATTAGACATTCGACCAAACCCGTTTTTGAATGTCTAACTGCCCCAAGTAGACATTAGACATTCGATTAGACATTCGACCAAACCCGTTTTTGAATGTCTAACTGCCCAATTAGACATTAGACATTCGACCAAACCCGTTTTTGAATGTCTAACTGCCCAATTAGACATTAGACATTCGATTAGACATTCGACCAAACCCGTATTTGAATGTCTAACTGCCCAATTAGACATTAGACATTCGATTAGACATTCGACCAAACCAATTTTTGAATGTCTAACTGCCCAATTAGACATTAGACATTCGATTAGACATTCGACCAAACCCGTTTTTGATTGTCTAACTGCCCAATTAGACATTAGACATTCGATTAGACATTCGACCAAACCCGTTTTTGAATGTCTAACTTCCCAATTAAACATTAGACATTCGATTAGACATTCGACCAAACCCGTTTTTGAATGTCTAACTGCCCAATTAGACATTAGACATTCGATTAGACATTCGACCAAACCCGTATTTGAATGTCTAACTGCCCAATTAGACATTAGACATTCGATTAGACATTCGACCAAACCAATTTTTGAATGTCTAACTGCCCAATTAGACATTAGACATTCGATTAGACATTCGACCAAACCCGTTTTTGATTGTCTAACTGCCCAATTAGACATTAGACATTCGATTAGACATTCGACCAAACCCGTTTTTGAATGTCTAACTGCCCAATTAGACATTAGACATTCGATTAGACATTCGACCAAACCAATTTTTGAATGTCTAACTGCCCAATTAGACATTAGACATTCGATTAGACATTCGACCAAACCCGTTTTTTAATGTCTAACTGCCCAATTAGACATTAGACATTCGATAAAACATTCGACCAAACCCGTTTTTGAATGTCTAACTGCCCAATTAGACATTAGACATTCGACCAAACCCGTTTTTGAATGTCTAACTGCCCAATTAGACATTAGACATTCGATTAGACATTCGACCAAACCCGTTTTTGAATGTCTAACTGCCCAATTAGACATTAGACATTCGATTAGACATTCGACCAAACCAATTTTTGAATGTCTAACTGCCCAATTAGACATTAGACATTCGATTAGACATTCGACCAAACCCGTTTTTGAATGTCTAACTGCCCAATTAGACATTAGACATTCGATTAGACATTCGACCAAACCCGTTTTTTTAATGTCTAACTTCCCAATTAAACATTAGACATTCGATTAGACATTCGACCAAACCCGTTTTTGAATGTCTAACTGCCCAATTAGACATTAGACATTCGATTAGACATTCAACCAAACCCGTTTTGAATGTCTAACTGCCCAATTAGACATTAGACATTCGATTAGACATTCGACCAAACCCGTTTTTGAATGTCTAACTGCCCAATTAGACATTAGACATTCGATTAGACATTCGACCAAACCCGTTTTTGAATGTCTAACTGCCCAATTAGACATTAGACATTCGACCAAACCCGTTTTTGAATGTCTAACTGCCCAATTAGACATTAGACATTCGATTAGACATTCGACCAAACCCGTTTTTGAATGTCTAACTGCCCAATTAGACATTAGACATTCGATTAGACATTCGACCAAACCAATTTTTGAATGTCTAACTGCCCAATTAGACATTAGACATTCGATTAGACATTCGACCAAACCCGTTTTTTAATGTCTAACTGCCCAATTAGACATTAGACATTCGATAAAACATTCGACCAAACCCGTTTTTGAATGTCTAACTGCCCAATTAGACATTAGACATTCGATTAGACATTCGACCAAACCCGTTTTTGAATGTCTAACTGCCCAATTAGACATTAGACGTTCGATTAGACATTCGACCAAACCCGTTTTTGAATGTCTAACTGCCCCAATTAGACATTCGATTAGACATTCGACCAAACCCGTTTTTTAATGTCTAACTGCCCAATTAGACATTAGACATTCGACCAAACCCGTTTTTTAATGTCTAACTGCCCAATTAGACATTAGACATTCGATTAGACATTCGACCAAACCCGTTTTTGAATGTCTAACTGCCCAATTAGACATTAGACATTCGATTAGACATTCGACCAAACCAATTTTTGAATGTCTTACTGCCCAATTAGACATTAGACATTCGATTAGACATTCGACCAAACCCGTTTTTGAATGTCTAACTGCCCAATTAGACATTAGACATTCGATTAGACATTCGACCAAACCCGTTTTTGAATGTCTAACTTCCCAATTAAACATTAGACATTCGATTAGACATTCGACCAAACCCGTTTTTGAATGTCTAACTGCCCAATTAGACATTAGACATTCGATTAGACATTCAACCAAACCCGTTTTTGAATGTCTAACTGCCCAATTAGACATTAGACATTCGATTAGACATTCGACCAAACCCGTTTTTGAATGTCTAACTGCCCAATTAGACATTAGACATTCGATTAGACATTCGACCAAACCCGTTTTTGAATGTCTAACTGCCCAATTAGACATTAGACATTCGACCAAACCCGTTTTTGAATGTCTAACTGCCCAATTAGACATTAGACATTCGATTAGACATTCGACCAAACCCGTTTTTGAATGTCTAACTGCCCAATTAGACATTAGACATTCGATTAGACATTCGACCAAACCAATTTTTGAATGTCTAACTGCCCAATTAGACATTAGACATTCGATTAGACATTCGACCAAACCCGTTTTTTAATGTCTAACTGCCCAATTAGACATTAGACATTCGATAAAACATTCGACCAAACCCGTTTTTGAATGTCTAACTGCCCAATTAGACATTAGACATTCGATTAGACATTCGACCAAACCCGTTTTTGAATGTCTAACTGCCCAATTAGACATTAGACATTCGATTAGACATTCGACCAAACCCGTTTTTGAATGTCTAACTGCCCCAATTAGACATTCGATTAGACATTCGACCAAACCCGTTTTTTAATGTCTAACTGCCCAATTAGACATTAGACATTCGACCAAACCCGTTTTTGAATGTCTAACTGCCCAATTAGACATTAGACATTCGATTAGACATTCGACCAAACCCGTTTTTGAATGTCTAACTTCCCAATTAAACATTAGACATTCGATTAGACATTCGACCAAACCCGTTTTTGAATGTCTAACTGCCCAATTAGACATTAGACATTCGATTAGACATTCAACCAAACCCGTTTTTGAATGTCTAACTGCCCAATTAGACATTAGACATTCGATTAGACATTCGACCAAACCCGTTTTTGAATGTCTAACTGCCCAATTAGACATTAGACATTCGATTAGACATTCGACCAAACCCGTTTTTGAATGTCTAACTGCCCAATTAGACATTAGACATTCGATTAGACATTCGACCAAACCCGTTTTTGAATGTCTAACTGCCCATTTAGACATTAGACATTCGATTAGACTTTCGACCAAACCCGTTTTTGAATGTCTAACTGCCCAATTAGACATTAGACATTCGATTAGACATTCGACCAAACCCGTTTTTGAATGTCTAACTGCCCAATTAGACATTAGACATTCGATTAGACATTCGACCAAACCCGTTTTTGAATGTCTAACTGCCCAATTAGACATTAGACATTCGATTAGACATTCGACCAAACCCGTTTTTGAATGTCTAACTGCCCAATTAGACATTAGACATTCGACCAAACCCGTTTTTTAATGTCTAACTGCCCAATTAGACATAAGACATTCGATTAGACATTCGACCAAACCCGTTTTTGAATGTCTAACTGCCCAATTAGACATTAGACATTCGATTAGACATTCGACCAAACCAATTTTTGAATGTCTAACTGCCCAATTAGACATTAGACATTCGATTAGACATTCGACCAAACCCGTTTTTGAATGTCTAACTGCCCAATTAGACATTAGACATTCGATTAGACATTTGACCAAACCGGTTTTGAATGTCTTACTTCCCAATTAAACATTAGACATTCGATTAGACATTCGACCAAACCCGTTTTTTAATGTCTAACTGCCCAATTAGACATTAGACATTCGATTAGACATTCGACCAAACCCGTTTTTGAATGTCTAACTGCCCAATTAGACATTAGACATTCGATTAGACATTCGACCAAACCCGTTTTTGAATGTCTAACTGCCCAATTAGACATTAGACATTCGATTAGACATTCGACCAAACCCGTTTTTGAATGTCTAACTGCCCAATTAGACATTAGACATTCGATTAGACATTCGACCAAACCCGTTTTTGAATGTCTAACTGCCCAATTAGACATTAGACATTCGACCAAACCCGTTTTTGAATGTCTAACTGCCCAATTAGACATAAGACATTCGATTAGACATTCGACCAAACCCGTTTTTGAATGTCTAACTGCCCAATTAGACATTAGACATTCGATTAGACATTCGACCAAACCAATTTTTGAATGTCTAACTGCCCAATTAGACATTAGACATTCGATTAGACATTCTACCAAACCCGTTTTTGAATGTCTAACTGCCCAATTAGACATTAGACATTCGATTAGACATTTGACCAAACCGGTTTTGAATGTCTTACTTCCCAATTAAACATTAGACATTCGATTAGACATTCGACCAAACCCGTTTTTTAATGTCTAACTGCCCAATTAGACATTAGACATTCGATTAGACATTCGACCAAACCCGTTTTTGAATGTCTAACTGCCCAATTAGACATTAGACATTCGATTAGACATTCGACCAAACCCGTTTTTGAATGTCTAACTGCCCAATTAGACATTAGACATTCGATTAGACATTCGACCAAACCCGTTTTTGAATGTCTAACTGCCCAATTAGACATTAGACATTCGATTAGACATTCGACCAAACCCGTTTTTGAATGTCTAACTGCCCCAATTAGACATTAGACATTCGATTAGACATTCGACCAAACCCGTTTTTGAATGTCTAACTGCCCAATTAGACATTAGACATTCGACCAAACCCGTTTTTGAATGTCTAACTGCCCAATTAGACATTAGACATTCGATTAGACATTCGACCAAACCCGTTTTTGAATGTCTAACTGCCCAATTAGACATTAGACATTCGATTAGACATTCGACCAAACCCGTTTTTGAATGTCTAACTGCCCAATTAGACATTAGACATTCGATTAGACATTCGACCAAACCCGTTTTTGAATGTCTAACTGCCCCAATTAGACATTAGACATTCGATTAGACATTCGACCAAACCCGTTTTTGAATGTCTAACTGCCCAATTAGACATAAGATATTCGACCAAACCCGTTTTTGAATGTCTAACTGCCCAATTAGACATTAGACATTCGATTAGACATTCGACCAAACCCGTATTTGAATGTCTAACTGCCCAATTAGACATTAGACATTCGATTAGACATTCGACCAAACCAATTTTTGAATGTCTAACTGCCCAATTAGACATTAGACATTCGATTAGACATTCGACCAAACCCGTTTTTGATTGTCTAACTGCCCAATTAGACATTAGACATTCGATTAGACATTCGACCAAACCCGTTTTTGAATGTCTAACTTCCCAATTAAACATTAGACATTCGATTAGACATTCGACCAAACCCGTTTTTGAATGTCTAACTGCCCAATTAGACATTAGACATTCGATTAGACATTCGACCAAACCCGTATTTGAATGTCTAACTGCCCAATTAGACATTAGACATTCGATTAGACATTCGACCAAACCAATTTTTGAATGTCTAACTGCCCAATTAGACATTAGACATTCGATTAGACATTCGACCAAACCCGTTTTTGATTGTCTAACTGCCCAATTAGACATTAGACATTCGATTAGACATTCGACCAAACCCGTTTTTGAATGTCTAACTTCCCAATTAAACATTAGACATTCGATTAGACATTCGACCAAACCCGTTTTTGAATGTCTAACTGCCCAATTAGACATTAGACATTCGATTAGACTTTCGACCAAACCCGTTTTTGAATGTCTAACTGCCCAATTAGACATTAGACATTCGATTAGACATTCGACCAAACCCGTTTTTGAATGTCTAACTGCCCAATTAGACATTAGACATTCGACCAAACCCGTTTTTGAATGTCTAACTGCCCAATTAGACATTAGACATTCGATTAGACATTCGACCAAACCCGTTTTTGAATGTCTAACTGCCAAATTAGACATTAGACATTCGATTAGACATTCGACCAAACCAATTTTTGAATGTCTAACTGCCCAATTAGACATTAGACATTCGACCAAACCCGTTTTTGAATGTCTAACTGCCCAATTAGACATTAGACATTCGATTAGACATTCGACCAAACCCGTTTTTGAATGTCTAACTTCCCAATTAGACATTAGACATTCGATTAGACATTCGACCAAACCCGTTTTTGAATGTCTAACTGCCCAATTAGACATTAGACATTCGATTAGACATTCGACCAAACCCGTATTTGAATGTCTTACTGCCCAATTAGACATTAGACATTCGATTAGACATTCGACCAAACCAATTTTTGAATGTCTAACTGCCCAATTAGACATTCGATTAGACATTCGACCAAACCCGTTTTTGATTGTCTAACTGCCCAATTAGACATTAGACATTCGATTAGACATTCGACCAAACCCGTTTTTGAATGTCTAACTTCCCAATTAAACATTAGACATTCGATTAGACATTCGACCAAACCCGTTTTTGAATGTCTAACTGCCCAATTAGACATTAGACATTCGATTAGACTTTCGACCAAACCCGTTTTTGAATGTCTAACTGCCCAATTAGACATTAGACATTCGATTAGACATTCGACCAAACCCGTTTTTGAATGTCTAACTGCCCAATTAGACATTAGACATTCGACCAAACCCGTTTTTGAATGTCTAACTGCCCAATTAGACATTAGACATTCGATTAGACATTCGACCAAACCCGTTTTTGAATGTCTAACTGCCCAATTAGACATTAGACATTCGATTAGACATTCGACCAAACCAATTTTTGAATGTCTAACTGCCCAATTAGACATTAGACATTCGACCAAACCCGTTTTTGAATGTCTAACTGCCCAATTAGACATTAGACATTCGATTAGACATTCGACCAAACCCGTTTTTGAATGTCTAACTGCCCAATTAGACATTAGACATTCGATTAGACATTCGACCAAACCCGTTTTTGAATGTCTAACTGCCCAATTGGACATTAGACATTCGATTAGACATTCAACCAAACCCGTTTTTGAATGTCTAACTGCCCAATTAGACATTAGACATTCGATTAGACATTCGACCAAACCCGTTTTTGAATGTCTAACTGCCCAATTAGACATTAGACATTCGATTAGACATTCGACCAAACCCGTTTTTGAATGTCTAACTGCCCAATTAGACATTAGACATTCGATTAGACATTCGACCAAACCCGTTTTTGAATGTCTAACTGCCCAATTAGACATTAGACATTCGATTAGACATTCGACCAAACCCGTTTTTGAATGTCTAACTGCCCAATTAGACATTAGACATTCGATTAGACATTCGACCAAACCCGTTTTTGAATGTCTAACTGCCCAATTAGACATTAGACATTCGATTAGACATTCGACCAAACCCGTTTTTGAATGTCTAACTGCCCAATTAGACATTAGACATTCGACCAAACCCGTTTTTGAATGTCTAACTGCCCAATTAGACATTAGACATTCGACCAAACCCGTTTTTGAATGTCTAACTGCCCAATTAGACATTAGACATTCGATTAGACATTCGACCAAACCCGTTTTTGAATGTCTAACTGCCCAATTAGACATTAGACATTCGATTAGACATTCGACCAAACCCGTTTTTGAATGTCTGACTGCCCAATTAGACATTAGACATTCGATTAGACATTCGACCAAACCCGTTTTTGAATGTCTAACTGCCCAATTAGACATTAGACATTCGACCAAACCCGTTTTTGAATGTCTAACTGCCCAATTAGACATTAGACATTCGACCAAACCCGTTTTTGAATGTCTAACTGCCCAATTAGACATTAGACATTCGATTAGACATTCGACCAAACCCGTTTTTGAATGTCTAACTGCCCAATTAGACATTAGACATTCGATTAGACATTCGACCAAACCCGTTTTTGAATGTCTGACTGCCCAATTAGACATTAGACATTCGATTAGACATTCGACCAAACCCGTTTTTGAATGTCTAACTGCCCAATTAGACATTGGAAAATAGGAAGACTTTACACTTTTGAAACATACCATATCAAAATTCCTTTGCGTATTGCATTAAATACACTTAAGTTTCAGTAATCAAATAAACGTTCTTTTAAAGATGTTTTTAAGCGATTGAAAGATAAGATTATTGACTTTCAACACTGTAGTTGTCTTTTAACTCATTCGTTCTGATGTCAGTTTGACGCTGATTTCATCTACAAATTGATTGTAAATTTTGCCATACCCTATACCAAACGGAACATTTTGACCAAAATCGATAATTTAATCCAAATTACCGATTGATTGTTATTGTTTTCCGATGACAAAGATGAATAATTTATTATTAGAATTTCAAACGGTTTCATCCAAAGACTTCATAATTCTTTTTAAATCTATCATTGCACGTCGAAAAAACTGATAAGTAAGCTGATCAATGTCTAGGCCAAAGATATGGTCTAGGTAACCGGGCAATAGCCCCTACGGACAATATCCCCTTCTATGTTTTTTGATATGGCGGACATTATCCCTTTCCTAAATTTAACAGGGCGGACATTAGCCCCTTCGCCATTCTAACAGGGCGGACAAAATCCCCTTCCTCATATTAACAAGGCGGACATTATCCCCTTCATCGTTTTACTACTGCGGACAAAAGCCCCTTTCTGTAATATATCACAGACAATTCACGGTTTCTGGATTGGATATAATTCCGGTATTTCACATGAAAACCAGTCAAAGATTGTAAAAATTATAATAATAATCAATGAAATACTCTGATTCTACTGGCGACTGATATGTTGTAAAAAAAAACTCATACAAAATTGTAGCTACGATGTTTCGGTCTCATACCAACACCATGTATACAAAAGAGAAAAAGATAAGATCATATGGAAAAGGTAATAATATAGCTAATATTCAGCATGTTCTACTTTGTTAAGTCGGATTTAAATCTTCGAGTGTCAGGACAACATATTTCCAGATGGCTTCAATTGGTAAAAAGTTAACACGAGGTTCATTTTAAAGAAACATGCTGGTAAAGAGGGACAAGCTCCTCTTTGCCTTTACCATGACGTTTTCTAGAATACAAATTTTATGGAGTCGCTCGCATAGAAATGTGCAAAGATATTCAGTTAAAAATTGAGCACTGGTTTATTATTCAATAAAAAAAGAGTAAAATTTATATTAATCTGGGCTTATAGTTCGTTTCGTTACTTAAGCCGGAAGAAACTAAGAACAATTTTACGAAGGGGATAATGTCCGCCGATCGAGGGGATGGTGTCCGCCCTGTTAATAATAGGAAGGGGATTTCGTTCGCCCTATCCGAATGACGAAGGGGCAAATGTCCGCCCTGTTGAATTTAGGAAGGGGATAATGTCGATCTTGTCGAAAAACATAGAAGGGGATATTGTCCGGAGGGGCTATTGTCCTAGATTCATGGCCTAAAAGAAGTAATAGTTTTAGTTCCTTTCTGACAATTTACGCGATTCAACCTAAGCGGAGCGCAAGTTTATTCGTGTAAATTGTCAGAATATGAACAATAACTGTTTTACCGATCGACTTAAATTTTCATCCAATAACGCTATATCCAGTGAGTCGCGAGTAAATCTATGATGTCGGTCATTTTTGTTGCGTCATACATTCTTAAATAAAAGCGACGTAAACAAAAAGGGGGGGGCAAATTTGACCATTCTCATGCTTTGATAGATGTTTCGTCATTTGTCGTGACGGTTTCAACAGGAAAATTACTCTCTAACTCATGCTTGGCGAACAAAAATTTGCGGATTCAGCTAAAATAATAGATTTTATATTCTATTTTTTAAACTTTTTACGGACAATCTTTTTTAGCATTTTATTTTGAAAAGTAATAATTAAAAAATACGGGTCGTCTAATGCGGGATATTTATTTCCACAAATGTTTGCAACGAGAATGGTTCAATGGGCCCCTACCGATATACGGAGTTGTCCTGAAAATTGCCCTATAATTAACTCCCTTGACTTAAATGGGTAGTTCCGGTTTAAATTTGCTATATAGAGAATATAAGGGCTGAGACTAAATGTTCCTATTTTGCGTAGAATCAGATATTTTTTTCAGAAATCAATACAGAGGAATGTTGAGTACTCTTAAAATTCTCTTAGAATATGGAATTGATGTGGTAGTTTATATTAACGTTGACACGTTTTAATCGATTTTTTCTCCCGACCTAGGAACCAATTTCATTCTCGTCCAGTTTTCATATTTTAATTCTCATTTTCGAAACAAAATTAGCAAAGGCGTCCTTTGTAGGAAATCATTGCGTTTACTTCTTTAACTTGAAAAGACTTATTAAAACAAGGAAACCACACAACAACAACTAAGAATAACCATATTGCGATAAAGAGTACTTTTTACGCCGATTTTCCCCACATTTGAAAGATCCATTATTTTCGGTACACATGGCTATTAATTTTTCGTTCGTATCCTCTTTCGTTCTGAGATTTTTTTTCTGTGAAGGGTTAATGGTAAATCAAATTTAAAAGTGCTGTTTTAATACAAGCAACTTACACGCTTCTGATCGTTATCTCTGATTGCGTAATAGACCACGGGTGGTATTTTGGATGTACACTGGATATATCTCATAATGATCGGCTATTTGCTTTTGATTATCACCCGATTCCCCTTAAAACAATTAAAAAAAAAAGAATTCAATAGGGTAGAAATACTGTGGAAAGGGAACAAATTTGTTTGCAACAAACTTATTCTTTTTCTACAATGCATTCTCAATTTGCTTATTATTTTTCTACAATGTATTCTCAATTTGATAGCCACCAGGACGTATAAACCAGGGTTAACAAGAATAAATTTTACATAAAAAATATAAAGTTTTCATCAGATGCTAAAGCTTGTGCAGGTTGATTGATTTAAATTGGTTTACCCATTCCCACACAATGACGCTTTTAGGCGCCCCTTAAGAAATATAATTGGGAAAACATTGTGTAAAATGACAAAATTGCTTGTAACAATCAATATTTTCATTTTGCCGGATGTTTTCTACCCAGAAAGATGGAACAAAAACAAAAATTCAAGACAAAATGTTGAGTTTCATTTTCAGATGTTATAAAAATCTAGATATGCTTGAATTTACTGAGCTTTCATTGATTTGCCAAAGAACGGTGACTGGTTTATTATTTTTTTTTTTTTTTTTTTTAGTCTTTTTTCGTAGTAGGGGTAGATACCTTTAAAATGCCACTGCTCTTAGGCGTGTAGTTATTTAGAACAATCTTTGCTAATGTAATGACTTAACTGTAAACCCTTACAACGGAAACAACATCGCCCAGCAAGGCTAATAAAAATAACCAAAACTGAAATTTGCGTTTCTTTAGTCCTTCAGTGTATGAGTTGTGCATTTATGTTATCCACGATACAATTGAAAAACCAACCACATTAAAATCCAGCATTGAGATTAAAATCAAATAGCAAAGTAATCGCTTATGTCCCTTACAGAGACCAGGAGTGTGCGTCGAATAGTTGACATCAGCCGTAAAATGTCGTATGATCTATGTAGGGGTTTACAAGTACCAAATCATCTCGCGATAAATCTGTAAGTGCAAAAGACAACGAACGTTCTATTTTTCTAACATATCATTTGAGAAAAAGTTAATATATATGTGGTGACTTGATCGTCGAAACAAACTACAGCTTGAATAAGCAGTAGCCAAGACGTGCTAAAGGTCCAACATCGATTTGTATTTGGTTTATGTCCTAATCAAAATAAAAGAGTATAGTGACATTTTATAAAATTTCTGAGTTGTTATGTCTCGACGGAGGCCAAGGGGCGGGGCCAGCAATCCACTAATTGATATCCCTTCACTTGCTATGTCAAAATTTGATACCCATAAGATTGGCCTGACCTTACCGTTACCATGTTTTGGCGACTACCAAACAGCTTTCGAAATTATACATCATATGGTGAAGCAGCCCTACTCTCAAAGACTTAAAATGAATACTCGAATGTACATTATTTATCAATTAAATACAAATAACAGATCATCGAATTTAATTTTCTCAACTTTGATCGGCCTATTCCTTTATCGTTAAAAGTGTTCGTAAACGCTATGCATATTATATAGTCTTTTCAACTCATTTGCTATCAAATACAATAAAAATCAAGCCATCGTCATAGCGCGGTTAGTAGCGCGTCGAACTGTCATTCTACAGGTCTCTCATCCTTTCCGACTATCTGTCTCCCACCAATGGGGCTGATAATCGTAGACCTATGTGGGGTAGCGGCTGGGGTCAAGAAAAGATGAAATGTTTGTAGTTGTAGGAGAAATACAAGGAATCCGTTGTCAGGTGCTCCAGTCACCGCGATATGACTGAAAGATTGACAAAAGCGGTGTAAATTCCCATTTAAAAAAAAACCATAAAAAAACAATACAAAACAAATTATTTATTTGATGTTAAAAGCGGCCAACACGAGGTTAAATGTTTTCAACCAAACAACTGTAACACAAACAACCAGAACCTAGTTACTTAAGCTATATTTATCTTTTGCTTTAGTTACTTGTCTTATCCAAGAACACACGTATATTGTACTGAGTAAAATCTTCACTGTAAAACTCCCACCTTATAATGTTATAGCTTTCCATTATTTATATGATCACTTCATTTTATTTCTTGAAATAGTTAGAGCGTAATAGTGCTGTAGTAGCACCTTTATGTTTTAGCCAGCGTGTTCGGGACGTGTTTGATTTTAAACAACACGCTCCACACACGCCATCGACACACTGACACACGTTGTTACACGCTGAGTATATCGCCAGATGTCGTGCATGCTCACAATTCCTCAGTGTGTTACGAACGAGTTGAAATACGTTCCGAACACGTTCAGTACACTAGAGACAGCCAATGTACACGTTCACATACGCTGCGAGCACGCTAGAAACACGTTGGCTAAAAGTTACACAGAACGTGTGCCTGGCCAGTCTTTAACGCGTTCCTGGCGTGTGGAAGCATTTCAGTATTTAATGCCCCTGTCACACTATAACGTATAAGCCAACGTACGCCGAACGCATGAAAAGAAATAATTTCGTTGTCATACGTTGTCATACGCTGAAGAAAAGTCACAAAAAATGAGAGAAAGCCTCTGTTTGAACTTATGCAAAATGTACGTGCAACGTACTAAGCGAATGAATAGCGCATGTCCAACGTATGAGTAACTTATGCATTGCTTACCTCTGGCGTAACATGACTTATGAAAGCGTACAACAGCGCACGTCCAGCGTTTGCCTAGCGTTCTTAACTTATGAGGAACGTATGAAGAACTTATGAGGAACGTATGCCCAACGATCGCCAAACTTGTGCACAGCGTGCTTGTAGTGCACGTGACGTTCGTGACGTCAGATACATGCATGATATTTATCTCTTGGCTACCCAGTCTTCATTATTTATGTAGTTGAAGATCGGTAAACATGTCCCTAAAGAAACAAAGGAAAAACTCGGGAAGAGGCCGCGCAAAGAAAACTTCAGCGCCTACACGTTCGGCGTCTTCCCTATCTCCTAAACAGACAGACGATAACGGAAATAACCAGCATTCGGACAATGATGATCAAAATCGCCCTCGTTCGGACTCAAACTGTAGTCTCTATTGCTCCGTCTGACTCGAACTAGTCACATAAACAAAACGACAGACAGAAGCGTTGGCCTCTTCTTCTTCGGATCCTACTAGCCACATACAAAGCAGCTTCAATCACATTATTTTGGTGATTCAATATGGCTAGCTGATATTCTCGTCTAAGTCTCTCATGGTCTTCTATTTCTCACCAATCTGAGTGGTATGATTTACTAATGTGTACCAAATTTGTACAAGATGAGCTCAGAACGCTTGCAGATACGCTACCCGTAAGTTACAAATACGTTCAGTACGTTCAAAGTACGCTGAGTACCCTCCCAGTGCGTCGGACATACGCTCAATACGTCGATGAACGTTTGGAATAAGTTACCCATAAGTTAGGAGTACGTTGCTTGTAGGTTACAAACACGTTATGCATACGCTAAGCACACGCTACACAAGTGTCCAATAGACTTTTACGTATGGCCACGTATGCGAACGTATGAGTAACTTACATGTAACGTACATGAACATATGCATTACTTATAAGTAGCGTACATGAAACTTATGAGTAACGTACTATCCATACGTCGGCATACGTTGGAAATTTTGTGCATGCACAAAATTTTTCAACATACTCGTCTTACGACGACGTATGCCAGCGTATGACAGCGTACTAAGAGTAGTATGCAAAACTTATGCCCAACGTATGCAACGTACTTCAACGTACAGACTGAATTTCTCATACGTCGGCGTACGTTGGTGCTATACGCTATAGTGTGACAGAAACTTAACAGAAAATTGGTAAAGGTTTCACCGTTCTACTTAATGATTTTCTACCATCAGCTGGTCATATTTACATGTATATATATTCTAATACGACAATTGCGTTAATTATGTTGTTTTTCACTTTAAGCAGTGGAAAAAAAGTTATATATTGTGAAATTTAAAAAAAACTATTTTTGAACAGAATTTTCTGAAAAAGAAGCATGTCCATTTGTTTTGTTGTTGTTATTGTTGTTTTAAAAGGGTTTCTTGTTTTTTCATGAAAAATTTGACATTCGATATAATGTTGACTTTATTTGATTACTCGTATTTTTTTAACTTTATGATAACATGTCTAATCGAATGTCTCATGTCTAATTGGGCAGTAAGACATTAAAAACGGGTTTGGTAGAATGTCTATTCGAATGTCTAATTGGGCATGGCGGACACAATCCCCTCGATCGGCGGACATTATCCCCTTCGTAATATTGTACCAAGTTTCTGCGGGCTTAAGTAACGAAACGAACAATAAGCCCAGATTAATATAAATTTTACTCTTCTTTTATTGAATAATAAACCAGTGCTCAATTTTTAACTGAATACTTTTGCACATTTCTATGCGAGCGACTCCATAAAATTTGTATTCTAGAAAACGTCATGGTAAAGGCAAAGAGGAGCTTGTCCCTCTTTACCAGCAAGTTTCTTTAAAATGAACCTCGTGTTAACTTTTTACTATTCGAAGCCATCTGGAAATATGTTGTCCTGACACTCGAAGATATAAATCCGACTTAACAAAATAGAACATGCTAAATATTAGCTATATTATTACCTTTTCCATATGATCTTATCTTTTTCTCTTTTGTATACATGGTGTTGGTATGAGACCGAAACATCGTAGCTACAATTTTGTATGAGTTTTTTTTTTTTTTTTTTACAACATATCAGTCGCCAGTAGAATCAGAGTATTTCATTGATTATTATTATAATTTTTACAATCTTTGACTGGTTTTCATGTGAAATACCGGAATTATATCCAATCCAGAAACCGTGAATTGTCTGTGATATATTACAGAAAGGGGCTTTTGTCCGCAGTAGTAAAACGATGAAGAGGATAATGTCCGCCCTGTTAATATGAGGAAGGGGATTTTGTCCGCCCTGTCAGAATGGCGAAGGGGCTAATGTCCGCCCTGCTAAATTTAAGTAGGGGAAAATGTCCACCATGTCAAAAAACATAGAAGGGGATATTGTCCGTAGAGGCTATTGTCCGGTTACCTAGACCATATCTTTGGCCTAGACATTGATCAGCTTACTTATCAGTTTTTTCGACGTGCAATGATAGATTTAAAAAGAATTATGAAGTCTTTGGATGAAACCGTTTGAAATTCTAATAATAAATTATTCATCTTTGTCATCGGAAAACAATAACAATCAATCGGTAATTTGGATTAAATTATCGATTTTGGTCAAAATGTTCCGTTTGGTATAGGGTATGGCAAAATTTACAATCAACTTGTAGATGAAATAAGCGTCAAACTGACATCAGAACGAATGAGTTAAAAGACATCTACAGTGTTGAAAGTCAATAATTATATCTTTCAATCGCTTAAAACATCTTTAAAAGAACGTTTATTTGATTAAAGAAACTTAAGTGTATTTAATGCCATACGCAAAGGAATTTTGATATGTTATGTTTCAAAAGTGTTAAGTCTTCCTATTTTCCAATGTCTAATTTGGCAGTTAGACATTCAAAAACGGGTTTGGTCGGATGTCTAATCGAATGTCTAATGTCTAATTGGGCAGTCAGACATTCAAAAACGGGTTTGGTCGAATGTCTAATCGAATGTCTAATTGGGCAGTTAGACATTCAAAATCGGGTTTGGTCGAATGTCTAATCGAATGTCTAATGTCTAATTGGGCAGTTAGACATTCAAAAACGGGTTTGGTCGAATGTCTAATCGAATGTCTAATGTCTAATTGGGCAGTTAGACATTCAAAAACGGGTTTGGTCGAATGTCTAATCGAATGTCTAATGTCTAATTGGGCAGTTAGACATTCAAGAACGGGTTTGGTCGAATGTCTAATCGAATGTCTAATGTCTAATTGAGCAGTTAGACATTCAAAAACGGGTTTGGTCGAATGTCTAATCGAATGTCTAATGTTTAATTGGGCAGTTAGACATTCAAAAACGGGTTTGGTCGAATGTCTAATCGAATGTCTAATGTCTAATTGGGCAGTTAGACATTCAAAAACGGGTTTGGTCGAATGTCTAATCGAATGTCTAATGTCTAATTGAGCAGTTAGACATTCAAAAACGGGTTTGGTCGAATGTCTAATCGAATGTCTAATTGGGCAGTTAGACATTCAAAATCGGGTTTGGTCGAATGTCTAATCGAATGTCTAATGTCTAATTGGGCAGTTAGACATTCAAAAACGGGTTTGGTCGAATGTCTAATCGAATGTCTAATGTCTAATTTGGCAGTTAGACATTCAAAAACGGGTTTGGTCGAATGTCTAATCGAATGTCTAATGTCTAATTGGGCAGATAGACATTCAAAAACGGGTTTGGTCGAATGTCTAATCGAATGTCTAATGTCTAATTGGGCCGTTAGACATTCAAAAACGGGTTTTGTCGAATGTCTAATCGAATGTCTAATGTCTAATTGGGCAGTTAGACATTCAAAAACGGGTTTGGTCGAATGTCTAATCGAATGTCTAATGTCTAATTGGGCAGTTAGACATGCAAAAACGGGTTTGGTCGAATGTCTAATCGAATGTCTAATTGGGCAGTTAGACATTCAAAATCGGGTTTGGTCGAATGTCTAATCGAATATCTAATGTCTAATTGGGCAGTTAGACATTCAAAAACGGGTTTGGTCGAATGTCTAATCGAATGTCTAATGTCTAATTTGGCAATTAGACATTCAAAAACGGGTTTGGTCGAATGTCTAATCGAATGTCTAATGTCTAATTGGGCAGTTAGACATTCAAAAACGGGTTTGGTCGAATGTCTAATCGAATGTCTAATGTCTAATTGGGCCGTTAGACATTCAAAAACGGGTTTTGTCGAATGTCTAAACGAATGTCTAATGTCTAATTGGGCAGTTAGACATTCAAAAACGGGTTTGGTCGAATGTCTAATCGAATGTCTAATGTCTAATTGGGCAGTTAGACATTCAAAACGGGTTTGGTCGAATGTCTAATCGAATGTCTAATGTCTAATTGGGCAGTTAGACATTCAAAAACGGGTTTGGTCGAATGTCTAATCGAATGTCTAATGTCTAATTGGGCAGTTAGACATTCAAAAACGGGTTTGGTCGAATGTCTAATCGAATGTCTAATGTCTAATTGGGCAGTTAGACATTCAAAAACGGGTTTGGTCGAATGTCTAATCGAATGTCTAATGTCTAATTGGGCAGTTAGACATTCAAAAACGGGTTTGGTCGAATGTCTAATTGAATGTCTAATGTCTAATTGGGCAGTTAGACATTCAAAAACGGGTTTGGTCGAATGTCTAATCGAATGTCTAATGTCTAACTGGGCAATAAGACATTCAAAAACGGGTTTTGTCGAATGTCTAATCGAATGTCTAATGTCTAATTGGGCAGTTAGACACTTAAAAACGGGTTTGGTCGAATGTCTAATCGAATGTCTAATGTCTAATTGGGCAGTTAGACATTCAAAAACGGGTTTGGTCGAATGTCTAATCGAATGTCTAATGTCTAATTGGGCAGTTAGACATTCAAAAACGGGTTTGGTCGAATGTCTAATCGAATGTCTAATGTCTAATTGGGCAGTTAGACATTCAAAAACGGGTTTGGTCGAATGTCTAATCGAATGTCTAATGTCTAATTGGGCAGTTAGACATTGATATTTGAATGTCTAATTTTCCAGTTAGACATTCGGTCGAATGTCTAATGTCTAATGTCTAATGTCCTGCCAACTTCACACACTTCAAAAATTGGATGATTTTAGAACTACGACTTAGCTCGACCAATAACGAGTATGAAAGATTTGGCTGACCGACGATGTACGACCTAGCTCGGTCATTTTGATTGCCTGTTTAACGATTTACTTGTTTCCTTTGCACATATCTGTCGATGACTTTAGATTGTAAATGATCAGATATCAGCTTACATTTTTTTCGTCATGGATAATATTCTTTTCATTTAGTTTTCAAGGCAATCTAACATATTTGATTGACGTAATCACCCACTTTATAATTTACAGTGAATTGTCTATGCATTGCGAAATTTTCTATACTATCTTTCCATTTTATTTTTAAAGTAATTAAATGATAAACGAATTCGCAATATTTGTGAAAATGAAATAATGAATAAATAAGGGTGCGAAATTATTTTTTACAGGAAAGTCTGTTAGATAATGTCAGATAGAAATTGTTTAAAGTATTATCTTAATTTTGTACGCGTGTCAGAGCGAAGTCCAGATTCTATCATTAATTTGATCAATCAACGATTCATAGTTCATTTTCGATATACTTCAAGCAAAGAAAATAATCTATGAGGAGCAAAAATGTCTACCATAGTCTTGTGAAATTGTGTATTTGTACAGACAATAATGCCCCCCCCCCTCTCCCAATTTTTTTAAAAGCCAACCAACGATTGGTAGAATCAAAAAAATAATTACAAATTAAGTCATCTATTAAGACCCGTAGAGAACGGAGAACTTCGAAGGTCAATGACCCATTTTGTTCGGTTGGAGACTTGAATGCAGTAACATTGTAGTTACGACGTTTAGGTCGCTAACCAAAGATTCGCTTTTTTGTTTTATGTTCCAGACTATATATTTTGCAAACTAGCTTTGTTTGATATATCAGTTCACCTCGTAAGGTTGTAGGCGTGGTCAGAGATCCGTCAATTCTGCTCTAGTCGTGTAAAATATCGTTGAAAAGTTAGACTCGACGAAGTCCTCTGGAATCGATAATATTGGTGCAAATATATTGAAATTATGCGTGGATTCCATTTCTTTATCAGTTACTAATGAATTAAACGAATGGCAATTTCCGACGGAATTCAAAAAGGCAAACGTCACTCCTATTTTCACAGGCGGTGAAACGATTGACCCAAATGATTACAAACCAATTTCTATTTTGCCTACATTGTCAAAAATCTTTGAAAGACACATAGCTAATCAACTAAAAGATTTCTTAAAGAAATCAAATATGTCATACTGTCACCAGTCCGGCTTCAGAGAAACCCACTCTTGTCAAACTGACCCAACTCACTTAATAGATCCTTGGTTTACCGATATTGCTATTCTTGTCTGTTTTTCTTGATTTCAAGAAAGCCTTTGATCTTGTTGATAACAATATACTTCTTTATAAGTTGAAGTTATATCATTTTACACGAAGCATGTAGTTTCTTTAAATCGAGAATCAAGTGGTTAAAAACGGAACAACAGTATCTGAAATGAAACCCATTTCATCAGGAGTTCCACAGGGCTCTATTCTTGGATCCATTCTGTTTTTGATGGACTCCGAAGGGGTCCATCAGTTTTACCGAGTCTTGGAAAATCCAGTAGGATGTTATTATGTTAGAAGAGAAGTAGTGTCCATTAGGTTTGATTTGTTACTTTTCAAAACCTGTCTCCCCAAAACAACTGTACATTTTGAAATTGTCGTAATTTACGAGGATTCTACATAATTCGTAAAACACGTAGAGAGTCCTCTTAAATACGAAAACACCTAACAATAACCCGCTTTGCGAAGATGCGGTCACGGTTTGATTAACGCACAATCTTTCAATTGTCAAGTGAGTAATTTGCCTACCTTTACGTATCAGCTGTATACCGCAGAGGTGATAAACTGTACAATTACACATGTTCAAAGATATTAAATGGTTTCTTAATTAATTTCGGACTGTCATCGGATAAGGATCATCTCGGAAAAGTACAAAAAGTATTGACCATGAAAGCTCGTTAGACTTAGATCAAGTGAATTTGCTTTAATGTCACTTTCACTAGGATTTCAGTAAAACCGCGGTTTGTAGGTGCACCCAACCCTGGCTTACTATCCCCAGTAACACTGTTACACCAGTAACATGTACAACTGCATCAATAGATTTGGGCCATTACAGGTAAGCTACTTATCATATATGCACCGATGAAATACAAAAGAAGTGTGTAACAAGTGTATTTTTTCCGAACTTTGATCGTGCTCAGCACTCTAGAATAGTTACCGCCCTGTATTACCAAATAAACCAACCATGCTAGGTGAGATATTATGCTTACTCATCAAAATTAATGGGTCCCTACAAGATAACCTAGTCACAGTTTCACTCTGGTGTTCACATAATAATATGGTATTAAATCCCCAAAAGACTACTTGAATCTTAATTGGAGCAACAACAACAACAAAAAAAACTTAAACAGATTCAAAGGCTAAATGTATAGATTATTGGTAGTCAAATAGAAAATGTATCTTCTAAGAACCTTTTTTAGGCATTTATATTGAAAATTCTCTATCTTGAGAAATTCATCTTGATAAAACATGTGCAGAATTGTAAACTACATTTTCTAAAAAAGATTCACTACTTTCTAACCCCTAAAATGCAGCAAGTCTTTTATAGTACGCCATGTTTTGATTACGGATGTATAACTTGGAGTCAAAAATTCAAAAGAGAGCGGCTCGGATTATATCAAACAAACAACTTCTTTTCACTTTTTCATGCTTTTTCTTGTCGTTTCCTTTTTTCGAAGGCCTTATTGTAAATGAGTTAATCGTTATGCTGTTCTTTGAAGACATGTGATGATGTTTTAATTAGTAACCTTCGTTAACTAAAGATATCATCATTATAATTATGTTCCTAAAATGATGGGTCTGTTGTGTAACAAAGGAGTAATAGGTTCGATTACAGAAATAGCGTTTTGCCTTGGGATTTTTCATAAGCCTTTACATTCATCAACAGTACTGGCCAACTGACTAATCGCGGCTGCAAATCAAAGAATCAGTTACCATTAAAATACTTCATTCAGACCGACGTCATTTCATCTGACAACGTAACTTGAACAACAATAATGTGCAATGCATCATTCAACGATCCTCGAACGATCTCCGAAGTCTCCGATCAGAAGTCTCCGTCAAAGGTGTAGGTACTGATTTGGCCGAGCAATAGAGTTATCTCACCGTTGTCGGTCGTTAGCTTTGGATAAGCAAGAGAGCGTCAAAGCATATAAACGATCTAAAAAACGCGTAAATTAACCTTATAATGAATATCCATATATGTTACCTCCTATGTTGTCTCCTTAGGCTTATATTTCAATTTTGCACTTATAATGAATCTTCTTCTGCTAGTCAGTTCTTTAAATTTGGTCAAGCCTAAATTTGTCGTCTGGGAAAAGGTTAGCTTGTAAAGAGGAGGAAAATGTATCGCAAATATCGCCTGCTAGAATGTTACTAAAGATACGATAATCGCGTTTTTCCCCTTCAAAGTAACATAATAGCTCTTCGTTTAAACTATGGTATTTGTCGTATTGTTTTAAGTTTAAAAGCCTTTTCAGAAAGGAAACAGTATCTAATTTGATGACAATGATAAAGTTAACACAACACTGATTGTCTTGTCTATAGAATGTTCTCCTCCTTAGGCAAGACGGCATTTTATTGGACTCATGAATTGCAAATGTTAAACATGAAACTAGTTGGAAAGGTAAAAGTGATATTTTGGGATGCTACTCTCATCGATAAAGATAGAAAAATTCCATAAATCAATCACCTTAGCCTTAATGTTGTGTGTATGAGAGGAGAGGGTCCTGTCCGTCTTTATACCCGACTAATCGCAGTTTCTCAATTACATAAGACGACTAATAAAACCATTCATTTATAGCAGAAATGAGTTTTGGAATCAAATATTAGCCGCTATTTTTGTTAACCACTTTTTTTAGTTTGGCGACTGACACGTAGTAACTACAGCTTTTTCAAGCTGTAGTTACTACATCTAAGTCGCAAACCAACTATTCTCATACTATTTTTTGCATGCTACTGGCCATGAATTTTGCAAAATAAAGCCGTTTTAAATCGAAGCGGGACTTCCTGTTGGAGTCGTTGGGCTAGGCAAACTGAGTTAGTGGACGAGGTCAGGTATTGGTCATTTGGTGGCTACCCCGGGTTTTCCGTAAACCAAATACTTGAAAAAGATAGGTCAACTAAAGGTTACATAACAATTATATATCGATGAAAAACAGTCATTCTAAATTCAGAAATGTGTCAAAGAGCGAAGTGTTTCCTGGCTGTTTCTCACACTATACATAAAATACAAACAGTGATAATCGAGCTTAGATTTCGACTGCCTGATTTACACGTCCCTGTGTTATTTGCTTGAGAAAAAAATGTGAAAAAGACGCAATTACTCGTAACTAGTAATTCCTTCTTTTTACACGATATTTTCTATCACATATGGTAGTTACTTTTTGAGTTATACTTACTTTATAATGTTGTCTGCTAGCCCCTTGAATTTGGACGAGTTCAAAATTTTGAAACCAATAAAGGCTTAAAAATAAATTAGTCACATTTGCATTTTTACAAACCTCGCCTGGACAGAGGTAAGAGGTTCGCGTTAAGAGTTAATGTGTATATTACGAAAAAACAAAAATCAAGATGGGATTTGAACCTTAGTCATTCCCATCCAAAAGCTAGAATAAAGGCATCTCTGAATATAATTTAAGCAAGATTTCAAATAATTGTTCTTTGCCACTGTCATAGCGCTGTTGGCACCAATTTTCAATCATGGGGTGTCACGGGTTCGATCCCCGGCGACAGCACATATACTTTCCGACATTCGTCTCTCACCAATGGGTGGATAATCGTAAACCTTAGTGGGATAGCAGCTGGAGGCTAGGGAAGGATGTAACCGCGATACGACTGAAAAATTGATTAAAGCGTCGGTAAACCCCAATCAAACAAAACAAATCAAATAACCGTCGTCTCAAATATACGCTTTACGCCATTGTGGTCAAATAATTGGTTAAGATTGATTGTTCAAGCAAGGTAAACTTTATATGTTATACGAAATTTTTCAATTATTCAGATAGTTAATTTTCACATATAAACTACAAAACTCATGAAACAACTGGTTTGATATACTTAGCTGGAGCAAAGGTTCAGGCCAGCTAAGATAGGCATCAGTTATGTCTTCTATAGATAGGTTCAAATGGAACAACAAACCGTAACTGGTCTGTATTTTCTGTTTTGATATCAACACCTTCACGTACGACTGGGTATGTTAAATGTTATCTTCTCTTCGTGGTGTAGGTTTAACCTTGAAAAACGAGGGACATCGTGATATACGTGTTTGGGCATGTTGGAGACATATCAAACAATGTCACATATTTTGGGTGCGCGAGCAAATGTCTTAATTGCAGCTTTATTAAGCCTCGGGACAAGGACGGAAATTGCCTTGTGTATCCGCCTGAAAACACGTGAAACTGAGGACGGCTTCAGAACGAGTAAACAAGTGATATCACATGGAATCAAACCCTATATGCAGACATGTGGAATAGGTACTCGACAATTCAGAAAAGTCCGAATTTCTGTTAACCTCTATAAAAAGTGATATTCATCTTTTGTAATGCGGCGCCTTATTTCACACCCTAACTCCAAGAAGAAATACATGTGTAAATACTTGATGGACGACCGAACACTCGAAACTACGGGTTCTTTAAACTGTAGTTACGAGGTACACGCCACTCGTGGACCTTATGCAAATCCAGAAGATCAATAGATTCGACATAACCATACACTATCTTGAATTTGACAGTATAGTAACTTGTGTCCTTTTCTTTATGATGAGGCTAAATTCACGAAACTTCGACAGTTGGTTTAAGCAAGATTCGCTTTTCTGACCTGAACGTTGTGCAAACTATTTCGGTTCGACTGCTGTTTTTCAAATTAAACAAATAATTCATTACGTAGAAAGAGTACGATATTTAGCATATCTCTAGTATGAAGGGTGAAAAAATAGCCTGAAAAAAAGTTTCTACTCTTTTCGTATTCTCTGAACCCATTCCCTCACAATCACTCCTTTTTGAGCCCATCAAGAAAACAGCGATGGAAAACATTGTGGATAATGAAGAAATGGCTTGTATCAAGCAATTTCTTCATTATCCACAAGGTTTTTTATATATATAAAAAAAACACGAAAGAATTTAAAATACCACCAACTTAAAATTGTTGTCTGTGGCTTCTTTCAACCAGTCTGAAATGTTGCTGTGTTGGAATAGGTTAATTACGAATTGGCAATGTAAAGTCCATACAAAATTCCAAGTTAAACAAAAAATATGAGTAAAGGTTGTGATTTGTGAAGTATTGATAATGTGGTTATTTTTTGTTATTGTACACACATGTAATGATAAGACCATGTTTAGTATTCTTAGCCATTTATGCATTTTCAAGAATATACCATGACTAAATCTAAAACTCTATAGGAGCTGATGTTGACCTTGACCTACTTTTCTAATGAAACTGAACCAAAAGAATCCACATTGTCTGTATCCGCTTGAACGTCGATTCGAACAGTCATTGAGATTTATATATGTATAGTATGATACGGAGGATGTGTTTTAATATTTTACAACAGTTTTCTGTTCGTCATTGCATTGTTGGTTTGTCGAATAAATTTGATTTTTTTTTTTTTTTCATTTTATCATTTTAACTTGAAATGATTAAGATCAGTCCTGAGAAATAAAATACAGTCGACAACCATGGATAAAACGTGTAACGTCACATTAATAGGCGTTTGTATTTCGAGTTAAAGTAAATCTTGCTTTAAGCGAACTTTACTGGACGACCAAAATGTGGTCGCTTAAGACAATGGTCGCTTAAAACACATTTTTAAACATTTGACGGATTGATTCGATTGCATATATTATTATTTATTATTTTTTTTTTTTTGAATTCTCACTTATCATCGTAGTTCTTTACACAGATACCTGTCAGACACACACCACTCCTAGTGTCCGTCTTTATTCAACATCTTTCTATAAACGGACTAAACTGAGCGACGAAGGGCCATAGTTTTTTTGTTGTTTTTTTTTTTTACAAGAAATCATTGACAGAAACTGAGCACTTAGCAATTCTTTCCGCATAACTCCGATAAAACAAATAACCATATCAACCCGATATGACATCTACTAAAATAAGCCCATTCTTATCATAATTATGTCATTATGTCAGGTTTTTTTCTAGTAGCTGCGATAATTTTGTATTTCCAAATTACTTATCTTTGACAAGTTCTATAAGAATTATTTTCTTTCAAACACTAAATCATTACGCATGTAAATGGAAATAAAATCGTCGTAAATATCTATTTTCACTTTACACCTCGAAATTGTGACCATGCAAAAATGGTCCACGATGGGGGTAGTTATCATATTTTAATCATCTAAAACCGTTTGGTTTTAACCCCTTTCCATCCTTCAGTGTTCTCACTAATTATCGATGAAATGAGATCCCGAACGCGTGTTTTCAAG
Organism: Fragum fragum; assembly: GCA_946902895.1. NCBI lineage: Eukaryota > Metazoa > Mollusca > Bivalvia > Cardiida > Cardiidae > Fragum > Fragum fragum. The sequence continues at coordinate 35,548,700 of OX336380.1, forward strand.
TACAGGCGATCTTTCTCGAGCGACCTCATCTATAAAGCGACTACTCACATAAAGTGACCACCATCGAGATCCCATTTTCAAGATCAAAAGCTCACATAAAAGTGGTCGTTTTTTTGGTAAAAATATATACCTAAATCCGATGTTGTTGAATCGTCAGTGAGACGATTTAGGCTGATTCTCATTTTTTCTCATCAATGTGTACATGTTGATTAGAAAAAGTGAAGTGCCTATAAATTAGGCCCTAGCTAAATCGCAAGGTCTCACCAGAGGATCAAAGATCAAAGATTTTACCTTGCGTATATCTCTTGTAGCCATCCTCCGATTTACCTATTATATTTCACAATTATGCACATCTTGATTGGAGCAAATGCACTAGGATTAAATCAACTTCCTATACTAAAGATCAAGGTTACAGTAGATGATTAAAGGTCAAACTCTAACCTTTGAATATTTGGTTAGATTTTAATAATTATTAACAGACTTTCACATTCCAATGATGGTATGTGCATTATGCGTGAATAAGGTTCACTTCACGTTGAACTCAGCATGGTTCACACGTTTGGCTTAGAGATATCGAATGGCATGGGTCTTCCAGCTCCGTTAGTAAGACATATTAGCACTATCCTAGTGCTGAAATCACGCATAAACCAACTTGAACGTTTGCGTCGTCAGGAGTTATATTCGCCAGCAGATTTTCGATTCAGTAAATATCAGTTCAGACCTGTCAAAAGAGTTTATATAGATATGAACATTTACTATAGTTTTGCGCTAACCACTTAATGAGACACAATTCAGGACGTTGGCTGTTCAATTGTTCTGTTTAATTTGGATCATATGCAAATGAAGTCGACAACCGAATGCCGTGAATTCTAGAATTAACACGTGATTTCGCTGAACCTTTGATAGATAAACTTTTAACTCACCAGATTACCTTGAAGACGATATCTGGCTCGCATATAAGTATTGATTAACCCTTCCCTGTTTTTTAAATTTTAGACCTGTCCAAATTCAAAGCTTTTGCAGACAAAAATTTAAAGTTGATTCAATTTAAAAAAAAAAAAAAAAAAAAAAAAAAGAACCATACAGTAGAGTATACAATATTATGGAAAAAAGAAGAATTTGCTTTCTACAAGCAATTTCTTCTTTTCCACAATATTTTCTCAATTATAAAATCACATGGACGTAAAAAACAGGGATTGAACAAGAAAAGGTTACATATTCGTTTGAGCGTATTTTCGGACATTAGGACTTTTTTCTTTACCAAGATTCAGAAACATAGACACCCCTTGAAATTTGAATAGTTTTTCAATACACATCGATACTGTCATTTCTGGTAGTTTATTCAAAATTAATCAAGGGTTGTCCAATAAAGATGTTGGTGATAATTTTATCTAATGATGGCTCGCTCAAGCATTGAGGTGTGATAATTGTTTTAACTGAAGTCTATTTTTTCATTGTGTGCCAAGTTTTAAACGATTGTGTCCACTACAAACGGGGATACTAGATAAAATGCTTACGGACAATTAATTTGGGTTAAGTCGTTTGATAGGTACGGGCAAATTACGTCGCTCAATGGACTCATAGATATGTTGGCATCAGCGCTGATAAGGTATATCAGAAATCTGAATATAATGTACACTAAATGATTTGAATAGGCATTGCTTGGAGTTCAAATAATTGTTATTCTAAAGACTAAAGTATACTTTATCTTCTAATTCGCTTGCAAATTGATGACAGATCAGACGGTTGTCATTTTTATGACCCGTTATGTAAATACTACTGCAGTCAATTTTGCTCTAGCGATCACCTTTATCAAGCGACCGCTTTCATAAAGCCACCGGTATCAAAATCCCCCTTCAAAAAATAAAGTATCTTCGTCATAAGAGGTTTTTGCTAATAAAACTAGCAAAACTAATATCTATGTTGGTTGATCTCATGCGAATCGCCCCAATGAGACGACTCTAATGCATTCCATCGAAATAGGATTAAGTGCGAATCCGGCTACAATTTATGTATGCAGTCGAGCCGACCCTTATATATCGAAATTCAACCCTCCTACGTTAGTGCTCTCAAGGTTTCGCCATCGTACTATCGGGAAATCTTATTATCATTATCGTATTCTCGCTATGTTACCATCGTACTTTCGTGATATCTTATTATCATAATCGTATTCTCGCTTTATCTTCATCGTACTCTCATGATATCGTTATCGCACTTTTGCGTTAGCTTCGTTGTGATATCACGTTTTTCATCGTACTCTCACGTTATCACCATCGTACACTCGACTTTTGCTTTAAAATTCAAATTATTTGCGATGGTCCAAATAAATGAGAGCAATTTAAAACGGCTGAATATTTCGTCAAATTTTCTAACAAAAAAAAAATAAGTTTATAATATTTTTCTCACTCTAATCAATACCGGCCGATTTTTCGTCTTATTGAATCATGACGCCTACAAATAAAAACAAAGTTGATTATAAACTCAGATCTTTTAGAAGTGATTATATTAAGATAGGGCCGTGTATTCTTTAGAATGAATCTGTTTTTATCCCTCGTTTTGCTGTATAAAGTATCTTACTAAAAATCAAAGGGCTGTAAGAACTGACGTAGCCTGTTCAAAAATCAATATTTCTTTTAGAAATCAATTTATTAAACAACCCTGACAGGAAAAATACAAACAGAAGGTGTAGACCAAGATCACACTGTACTTGGCTGACCTTAGTCTACACCTCCTGCCAAAACCGGAATATTCCGGGTTCAGCATGACAAGGGTTAAATCCATTATTATCCAGCGAAGAAAGTTGTTGTCGCCGTGTCATTCATACCCTTTCTTTTAATTTCCCGATTTGTCATGGCCCCACTCATTTCCAGTGAGGTAACAAGGCAAACTAACCATAGAAATAGCGCACTTAAATTTACTAAAGCAGAACAGATCATCAAAGAAATCAAAGAGCTTCACGGATCTGGGTTCGAAAGCTATCGGCTAATGATAAAACCTAACATTTATTTAAATATTAAAAAGACAATTTCTCCCATAAATGGTGGGAATTTATGGCATCAAAAGGTATGAAATTAAAAAATTCTCCGCTTTGCTGAATTCACGTAAAGTATGGAAACGGTATGCGCCGGAAAATTTATTACCCTTTACTATAGTAGTATTTTCCAGTCCTAAGGTATCATACGACCGCCCTTCGAAAAGTCAGTAGAAAACATAATGTATTTACTCCGTCATCTATATACATTTCATGAGCTTAAACTAGGGCTAACCCATCGCGTACAATAAATAGGTAAAACTGACAAATCGCGACTGTCAATCAAGGAATCAATCAATCAATCAAATCATTTATCTATTCCTGAATCGAGCTTCGAGCTCCGACATTTGCCGCCATTTATGTGAAACATTTTTTTCGTTTTGCGATTTCAACATCGTAACAAAGGCTTTTTCAAGCTGTAGTTATGACGCTTGGGTCGCCAACCAATCATTTTTACTTTTTATTAAATGCTATTGACTATATTTTTTTAAAAATAACGCCATTAAAATCGAAGAGGATCTTCCTGTCGAAGTCAATGGGCGGGGCCAACGGAGTAATCCGTGGGGTCCAATGATTGGTCAATTTTACAGTTCCGCCCGACTTGGGAATATGTAACCCATCAAACAGAAAGGGGCCGATCTGATGTTCCGAAAACGATTACTTGAAAAAGAGATTAGATCTAGAAGAGGACAACCAGAGGTCGCTTTATAAGGGGAATTATATAGTTAGACAGCGACCGCCTCGATTCTGGCCAGCCTGAGAAGACTTACCTGGGGTTTTTTTTTTTTTTTTTTCGCTTAAGCTAGAAGGATCACCCGTGTCGGACATAATAGTTTATACATGTGGAATAACTCGGACATTCGCAACATCATGTCCTCGGACTTTACAGACGACTTTCAATCAGATTAAAATAATCAAAATCGTATAAAGATATTATTTTGGAGAGCATGCGATTTAAAAAACGAATAACAACAAAAATGTCTAAATAACCTGAATAATAAAGAATGACCTATCACATTGACAATAGAGTTTTCATTATCAGTAGCTTGAGCAAAGTTACCCCCCCCCCTTAAAAGTAGTCGCTTATTCAAGCCATTTGTGGCAATAATTGTCAGCACGTTTGTCGTCAGGTATCATATATCGTCTACAGGGGACAAGTGTTAAAATGTTTCATGTGGATCAGCCAGGCTTAAAACTGTTAGAAATCATCTATGGTCCATTTGAACTTGGCGATGCATTTAAATGAGTCGTTAGTATTAACTGGAAAACAACAAAGGTCTGCTTTCAATTTAATATGAGAGAATATTTGTGACGGCACTGGATACCGCGATGGTAAAACAGGCCTTGTTGCTCTTTAGTTTGGCTACGACGGATTGTTTTTGAAAATGAACACAATATCAATGATAAACAAAATACTTGTTATACAAATTGTCTATTGAAACCGTCAAACAACACTTAGCACGGTTTCATCATGTTTCATTCTCTGAACATTGGGGGATTATCGTTGTCAACGAAAAGGCGATTGGCCTATCAAATCTTTAAAAGCGAACGTGCTAGACCTGTTATACTCGCGTCAAATGATTTCGTTGTTTGAACATCGTAGTTATAGCTTATTCGAGCTATTGTGTCAGTATTAAGGTCGCCGACAATTTCCCCATGTACAAGTATATATTTTGCTAACGTATGTCGTTTTAAATCTCACAGATATTCGTTGTGGAGGTCAGGGGCGTGGTCAAGGATCCATCAAGTTTGACAACTCGTATAAAATCCTCTGAGATGCAAGAGAGATAGAACAAATCACAACTAGGATCTTATTTTATGTTGACGAGTCCATCAATGATCCTAACATGTCACGGGCGTAACCTATATCAGATGTCGTCGGTGCGCGAACAAAACGTCGTAATTACAGCTCTAATAAACCTGTCGTTACGTCATTTGTTCACTCAACGACGATATACCCTTGTGGTTTGTTTCTTTGCAAGTTAATTGCTAATAAATGTAAGAGGAGACTGAATATTGCGCGTCATGCTAAAATAGGGTAAAACTATAAAACAATTAGTCATTACGTGCCGTTCTGTCGACTTCTCTTTACTCGAATTTCTTCTTTTCTTGGAGAAAAATTCTGATCCAATTTATAAAATAAATTTGAAATATGCACGGTTAGCCTATAACCACTCCAGTACCCCTTTAGGCTACCCTTTAAATTAATACTACGAAATACTTTGTTGGAACAAAAAGTTGATTGACCAATCAAATTATTCATTTAGGCAAAGAATGAACTTTAGAAACCGACATTTGAATAGGTGTGTATGAAGCAGTAATATATCTCCTCGCGCCTGTACGAGTCAAAGCGAAACATCCAAAGGGCAAATTACTATTTTTGTCTTTACAAGAACGCTACCTGCCTGTAAGAGTAAAGGGCAAATTTCTATGATTTGTACCAACCTACCTATTAAAGTTACATTGAAATATCCAAAGAGCAATTTACTTTAGCATGTACTTTTAAAAGAGTCTGTAGGCCTAACTCAGTTACCAATTACTTCTTCAGCAGCCAAAATAGATAAGCGTCTTTCCATGGAAATTATATTTCAAAGTAATGAACAAGTAAATATCCCGTAATTATATGTACAGTCTGATATAGATTTCTAACACGTGAAGTTTTTTATTTAAGTTTAATTTATTAATTGGGTCAATTCGTCGGTACGGACAGTAAAATCTATCTATCTCAGACAAGAACCTTGATAGACAACCATCCATGTAAAAAAGCCTCTTTGGACAACTCAAGGGGATTCACTCTCGTGTACAGGTCTATCTGTATACTGTATCTGTCTATTAGAAATCAAATCACAATGACCGCGTTGTTTGATGGATCAAAATCATTTCATAAATTGGTGGTGTATTGCTTTTAGTTTTTCAATTTACTCATTTATTTATTTTTGTATTATTGTTCATTTATTTCATTATCTTTATTGTTGTCGTTGTTTGAGATGACAATAAGAGCTGTTCTCGAGACCCACTCTGAAAGAATCTAAAAGACAGATACATAGGGATTACCCTTGCGATTCCCTAAAACAAACCAGTAGTTTGAGAAGAGCAAATGCTTTTAGAAAAGACGCGAGCGGACGAGGGTAGACTGACCGCTATCGTTTTAGTTTGTAACTTAAAAGTATTACATTCTTTTGCTAATGTATGTCTCTTTAATCCGGCTAGTGCTGAAGAATAAACCTTCTTGTTGGAGACAAGTGACTTAATTAACCCTTGTCATGCTGTATAAAGTCACATTGGGAATTACTGTAAAATCAAAGGGCTGAAAGTACTGGTAGCACTTGTTGTTCAATCATCAATATTTCTTTTGAAAATTTATTTCATAAACAACTCTGACAGGAAAAGTACAAACAGGAGGTGTAGACTAAGATCAGACTGCACTTATGTGCAGGCTGATCTTTGTCTACACCTCCTGCCAAAACCGGAATAATCCGGGCTCAGCATGACAAGGGTTAATATCATTATCTAGCTTTGGAACGATTTGACTGACGGATCGCTGCCCCTTCCCACTGACTCGGTGTGCCACGCCCACTGACTCGACTGATCCCGCCCACTGACGCTGCTGACCACGCCAATTGAGCTACGGCAGAAGTTCAACTTCTATATCAGATGGCGTTATTTTGCAATTTTTATGGTAACTTACGTGTAACAAAAAATGAAATAGTTCGTTGTCGACATAAAGGTCGTAACCACAACTTGAATAAGTTAGAGTTACAATATTTAAGTCGCCAAATCAACAAAAAAAGCTTCATATGAATGTCGGCAAATGTCAGTTGTAAAAGTTTACTTCTGGTCGGGGTAAATGGTTTGATTTGCAGATTAATCCCTTCAAAGTTCCTTTCAAAGAAGAATCTGGCAGCAAGACTTAGATAAGATACTTTGGATATGTAAAAACCTGTGCCAATAACTGGAACGTGGTATCTATATTGCCTTGTTGCCCATCCATAGAAGATATAAGAGCGTAATAAAACCACCAAGTTATAAAAATTAAAGTCGCCCGTTATAAATCCTTCTCACGGTATTATATTACATCAAAATAATTCAACCCAGTAATTATTATGGTTAAGTGGATAATTTTGAATAGAAAGGATGATACCGTTTAGTTATCATTATCTCCTACGTTTTAGATAAATCACAAATGAAGCAATTAAAGATATTATCTTGAATAATCAAAAAATGAAATTGATTTGGATAACTCACGGCAAAAGCAGTTCATCGGTGCTAGTAATAAGTACACCCCCCCTTCTTGATATTGGACTAAGAATCTCTTAGTAAATATGGGCATAATGCTTCAAAGATATTACAACTCTCAATTGTAAGAGTTCTCTATCGATAGCGGCTTTATAGTCCGAGTTTCAAGTTTATACCTCAACCCATTACTAGGCGACACAAATTTAGACTGGTCCGAGAAGACAGAAGTTTTAGGAAGCTGGGCGCAAAATTGGATAGAAAATATTTTGAGAACAGGAGAAATTGCCTGTGACAAGCAATATCTCTTCTAAAATAGTTTTCTAAAATTGTATTAGAAAGTGTCATTGTGTGGCACTGGTGTACGTAATACATTACGACTTCGCCTATAAGGACGCATCTTTCCTAGTTATAGCTCGGCCAGTCTCTCAAACAACCGAACTCCATTGTGACAAAACAGAGAATTAGGCAGAGAAAACATCGATACGCAAGAACGATTTTCATTCACCTTTAATGAAAAGTTTGCCACGCCCACTGAGCTCTGACAGAATGTTCCTCTTCCATACCAAATCGCGGTATTTTGAAAAATAGGTGGCCAGCAACATGTAACAGAAAAGTACAATTTTCGTTTGGTGATCTAAACGTCGTGATTACATCTTTAAAAAGCTGTTGTTACAACATTAAGGTCACCAGCCCAAGCTAAATGCATCATATACATGTTGGCTAATTTTGGATTTCAAAGTTGATTTTCGGTCTAAATGAATGTTTTAATTAGCCGATTGATTATATAGTGCCAGACGGAAGAACAAATCGCAGTACTTGTACAATTCTAGACTGTAGAGTGATTTTGTTTTATTTTCGTTTTATTCGCCCTACAATACTTAATTCTTTTACGTAAAGTTCCATTTTAGTTTATCTGATCATATTACAATTTTAAGGTAAACTTCTGTCCTTAATTCCATCATTTCAAACATCTTTAAATCCTATCGTAAAGAAAAGATTTTGAGCAAATTATCTTGGAATGTCATTGAAGTTAAACGCTTAAATTTGGCTCCATGCACATTTAAGGTCACATTAATTTGGCAACGAAATCTCGAAGAACAGAAAGAGTGGGAGATTCTGGTTCTTCAACCCATTCGGCAAAAGACGAAAAGAATAATCTTTGGTTTGCTTATACAAAATATCCGCTTTTTAGAGAGGGGGGAAGAGACGTGGTAGATGTGGAATATTTTTAACCGAATAATTCTGATATAAAAGTATTTACTATTTTATATCCGCGTTTATACGCCGTGGTATTTAGGAATTGCAATTAAAAGCGATTACAATATTATCTAAAATGTTTAAAAAACGAAGTTAAATTTCAGTAAAGATAGAATTACATGGTTTATAAAACACCTGTTGAATTATTGATATGAGATCATTATCTAAAGATAAGATTACTCTAAATTACTTTTCAACAACTTTTAAATTTTCAATCATCAAGGCAAGTGTTCCATGTTAACCCATTTCCGTAAAGGCCCGCTTTTTACGCCCCTCGGGAAAAAAACTGAGAAAAGCATTGTCGACAATGAAGAAATTACTTGTGATAAGCAATTTCTTCAATGTAAACAATGTTTTCAACCCTAAAATGCAAAAGACTCTCACACTTTAAGTTGTCGACTGAAATAGCCTTCAAATAAGACTGGTCTATAATTTTGACACATGATAATGGGTTAAAGGGCGACTTACGATGAATTCTCAAAAAAGAAAAAAAATCCCCTTTGAGAAAATATTTTATTTTTTTCATTGAGGTATCAACCTAAAAGCTTAATCATTTTGTATAAAATATGCGGAGCGGATTAAAATATTAGTGTGATTACCATTTTATGCTTGTATCTCAATGAAAAGAAATGAAAACAAAATCAAAGCAAATTTTCTACTTGTTTTGATAACAATTTTATAGATCTACTTTTCGTGAAAGCATATTATATAGACTCCAATTTTTGTTCATGAAAATATGAAAAACCATCAGCCAATCAAAATGATCGAATCTTGATAGACGAAACTAAATCTATTTATAGATAAAAATCCTGAGGTACCAATAAAACGGTTCACTTTAGATATAAATTAGACTAAGTGTTGTTGTTTTTTTTCAAGTAACCGCTTTGTTTGGCTGTCAATTTTTCTTTTGTGTTCGAGTTTACTGGCGTACAAAACAAAACAAAAAAAAAACAACAATAAACACAAAATCTCAGAAGGAAGAAAAACACTCTAAGATAGAAAAGTTGGGGGGGGGGGTATTTTACCTAAAATTTATACTATATAATATTTATCCATTATCGATGATTTGTCGATTTATTCGTTGATTGACAATTGCGATCCTTGAGTTCTGCCTTTAGACTAGGGTAAGGATCATCTTTTTATGGCCATAATTAACTTCTATTTACAAGTGATATGATAATAAAACGCCACAAATTGGTATCTTCCCCTCCAGTTAACAGACTTTATTCTCTAATTGGGAATTATGAAATTAGCTTAAATATTTCTTCTCTCCCGCAAACTTTACAATTCGTCACGCGAAATCTGTAGAATTGCTATGTCATTTCAGGAATAGACATTTATTTTCTACTAATCTACTCCCTGTCTTCGAGATTCTAGGATATACAGGTTTAGGCGTTCGTCAGATCACACAGTCAACAAAACATCGAATCAACGTGAAGAGGAGGCAATCAGCTCTTAACTCATTAACAGACGGCAAATTTTAGACTGTTCTAAATTGAAAGGAGTCGCAGACGACAATTTAAAGATTATGAAGTTTTATATTTTTCAACTTGTTTGGTAGAAAACATTGTGTAAAATAAAGAAATTGCTTATGAACGTAAAATTCGGATATTTTAGCTCTCCAGAAGTTTTTTTTTTCTTAAATGGGGGTGGGGTGGGGTGGGGGAGGGGAGAAAAAAGCTTGTATAATGAATATTAGGTTCTTTTCTACTCATCAAGGGCACTTTCTATATTCAACTTTTAATATTTGTATTTTAGTTTGATCGCGAGGAAAACTTTAAGCTTGTGGGAGTCGCCCTCAAAGACTCACAATAGCTGTGTAGACTGGGGCTTGCTTGTCAATGAACGCACCACGGTAAGGGTGGGGCTCGAACCCGTAACCCCTAGATCCCTAGTTAATCACCTACACCATCCGGTCGAGATAGTCGACTTCAGTTTTATATTTTTGATGCTAAGTAGATCTGGAATGAACCTTTAAAAAGTGAAATTGGAATAATTCTGCATACAAGCAAATTTCTTCTTTTCCCACAACGTTTTCTCAAGTATTATCACAAGGACGTAAAAACCAGTGCTTGTACAGGAAATGGTTAATCAAGAGGTCAATGAGAGACTGAGACGCTCTAATGGCTATTAATACTTCTCAAGGCCCCTGTCAGTTTAAAGGAAATATTTCAAAACTACATGTAGCAACATTAACTATGATGGAAATATATATTTTAACATTTTCATCAGATTTTAATTAAACTGATTTATTTAATAAACTGAGACATTTTAGAAAAACGCCAGAAACTCCTTTTCCAAAGGGCCTCAGTTTACAGTTTAACATTTCTTGCAATTAATTCAACACCCTTTAAAAGTTTAAGCTAAATCCAATAACATCTATAGCAGACTTTATCGAATTCAATTATGTTTAAGGATTTATTATTGTTGAAATCCAAGTGATATTCACTCAGGCAACTTTTCCTTCTTTGACATGAACAATTCTTGTGGCCCCACAAAAGTTCTACCAGAGTTATATAGAAAATTTGGCGATATTTGTGAGCTTAATCTGCTAAACAAGGTTGAATATAAACAGACAGACGGACGGGACACGGCGCAATTTCTCTCCTGGCTTACGAAAATAAGAACTAGGTTTGATTAGCCATTCTGCATTTTGGAAGTCTGCGGGAAGAGAAAATTTTGTTCCTGGTTATACTGCATTTGCGGTCAAAGGTTTTAGTCTATTTCGTGACCAAAACATATTGGCTCTTTGCTTGGTCAAACAAGTCGTACTGTTATGAGGTTCGTTGGAATCATTGCATACAATAGTAAGTTGAAATGGGGATGCCTTCATCAATATTTTAGACTTGTCCAAATTCAAAGTGTTAGCAGATAGCATTGTAAACAGAACAGAACGTAAGTTCAATTTAAGAAATAGCCATCCTATCTGATAGAAAAACTGCGGGAATGAAAGAAATTGCTTATCATAAGCAACTTCGTCTTTTTCCATTTTTTTTCAAGTACAATATAATAGAAACGTAAAATCAAGGAATGTATGGTAAATGGTTAAAGTTGCTCATTCAGACAGGTAAAGCATTTATAGAGGTTGCTGGTCAAATAAGTTTGACTACATATCAAAGGGAAAGGGAATACAGCGACCTAAACTTTTTGGCAAGAAGACAACAAATACCCGATTTCCACTATTGCAATAATTACAGACATGAAATCAACCTAATTAAACATAAGCTATGTGGTCAGCAGGAATGCGTAATGATACGGTTAAATGTCGCCAGGTTAATGAACGAGTAAATGTAGTGGGACGTCGAAACAACATCAGGCTAATTAACCCATTCCAACCCAGTGGAATTTTAGACTGGTCCAAATTGAAAGGAGCTGCAGACGACAATTTCAAGTTGATAGAATTTTGAATTTTTTCGTCATTTTGGGTAGAAAACATTGTGGATAATGAAGAAATTGCTTGATACAAGCAATTTCTTCATTTTCCACAATGTTTTCCAAAGCTTTTTTCTTGAGGGGCGTAAAAAGGAGGGATTGAGTTGGAATGGGTTAAGGGAAAATATATATGAGCTTTTACTTGTAGCTGTTTTACTGGTATTTGATCAACTAGTTGTTTAGACGAATGTCGTAAACTCCGATTCTTCTTGTAAAGTGGACATTGATCCTTTTTATTATAATTCTCCTTCTAAATTGTTTTTTCAAGACTTGTCCCTCTATAGACAGCTTGTAAATTTCAGTTAAACTATTTTGGTTTACCCATTCCCAAACAATAGCCTTCTCTGACGCCCCTGAGAAAAAGCTGTGGAAAACATTGTAGTCAACGGTCAAATTGCTTGTTACAAGCAATTTCTTCATTATCCACAATTTTTTCAAACTCAAAAGATAAAACGATAATGAAAATGATAAGATTTTCTTCAATCAAAATTTGTCGTCTGCAACTGCTATGCATTTGGGCCTAGTGAGGGTCTTCGTGTGCTTAAAAAATAGACCCCGTTGTCAGTGATTTGGCTACGCGCACACTTACCTGCGAATGAAAATTGGTTTGTTGTTGTTGTTGTGTATGACATGAGTCATTTCAAACCGAATACATGCCTTAATTACTGAAAGTCCCTTGATTATTTAACACCTTTCAAAGAATTTTAACAGTATTTCAGCACTATTTAGTTTTATCGCAACTGCTGGTGCACCTAACCAAGGTTTTCTCTCGTTTGTCTAACCAGTACAACCACGATATAAATCAAAGCCATAAGCGGCTCACCCAATAAAGTCGCAGGCGCAATACTTATCATTTGCCCGTTTGTGAGAAACAAATGACGCCAGTCACTAGGACAATAGGAATATTTTTATTACCTCCCTTTGATTTGCATCGAAAGCATTCATCTTGCCTGACGTACCTTTGAAATCGAATTCAACGAGTATACATTTTCATTTAATATACAATATCTAAGTGCACAGGCTTAGAATGTAAACACCTTCATTTTGTGCGTGCACATCACTCGTATTTTTTCAAGTGTCATTCAGCTTTTGATCGCGCACGCCCTAGTTCTATATCATGTGCGCGTGCTCGCGCTCTTTTAGCATGCACGATTTAAAGTTGACTTTTATCAATTTAGAGCGACATATCTTATTGCGTCTAATAAGATTCAAGTACAAATGTAAGCTTTTATTACAACCTTTTTACTACCGATAGGTTTGAACAACACGCATGCATGTACTAAAGGTCCACTGCGTTCTCACAACGCCAAAAAAGAGTGTTGTTATTTAATACCACTTAGGTGAACGGTAAAAAGGTTGTCCGTTCTAAAACTAGAGAGATTATAATGGTTCAGTGTAAATATCTCGAAAATTTCCATTACGCTATTGAAGGTTGCGACAGATATTTGCCACCGTTCGAATTTGAAAAAAAAATCACGGGAAAAAGTGAAGACGTCAAATTCGAGGATTGTTTGATACAATTCCGCACTTGTGTCATTACTTCTTTGTTTTTGTTTCTATTTCAATAAATTGTCACCACTTTTGACGCCGGGCTTTGCTCAAGTATGCTTATAATACCTTATAATACGGTATACAAGCTAGTTTTTATATCGACGTGGTAGAGCCAATGAACCGAGACAGAGAGATCCCTGGTTTGAATCCCAGATGAGTCAAATATGATATATATGTTCCGGGCTACACTTAGTGTCTACCGTAATTAGCCCACATGATGTGGTGGTTATGTTAAAAAAGATGATGATGTTGAACGGAGAAGATTCACGAAATAATCATTATTGTCGAGGGTGTGTATGAAGTCGGGTAGGGTATGCTTAACCTTTATCATGCTGAATAAAATCCTCATTTAGAATGTTTTTAAGATTAAAAGGCTAAAAACACTGGAATGCCCAGGTATTGTGGGTCGTTATTCGTTGTTAATCAGTTCTACATACAATTCTGAAATCAAAACGCCAAACAGGAGGTTTAGACTAATATCAGACTGCACATAAGTGCAGGCTGATCTTAGTCTATACCTCCTGCTAAAGCAGGAATATTTCGGGTTCAGCATGACAAGGGTCAATATATTGCCTTGGACCGTACAAGCTGGCTTTTATAGCGACGGCTTGGTTGGCCTATTGCTTACGGACAGAGTGATCCCTAATTTGAATCCCAGATAAATCAAATTTCACATTGCTGGTTATCCATACAGTAAGGTGAATTTTACCTGCAATGTAACAGAAAAACAATCGACAACTATTACCAGTCAAACGTTATATGTAGTCATTACGGTAAAGTAGGTCGGTTAGGCGTGGCGCTTGCTCAATGGAGGGAATGCATCTACATCAAAACCCAGAGTTCTCGTTTGAAAATCGCTAACAAAATATTATGAGATAAACTTTCAAACGTATTGGAATAGCCTCGCCCGATGTAGCATTGAATAGAAGATATTAAAAGAATCGTAATGAAATACTGAATCTATCAAACGAGTTGTCTATAAACACCTAAAAACGAGTTATCTGTTTTAGATGACGAGTTATTCAAAACGGTACGGTAGCCTACTTTATGAATGCATTACCAATAAATCTATTTCTGAAATTCATTCCGCGAACATATAAAGCCATTTGTAAAATGACGTCGTTAGATGCACTATTTGACGTCATCAACCAATCAAATAACTCATTAAGTCATATGAACTTTGAACTCGGACATTTGTCGATATTTATGTTGCAGCATTTTTTTGCTACAATGGCGACTAAAACGTTGTAACAAAAGCTTATTCATGCTGTAGTTACGACGTATAGGTCACAAGGCAACTTTTTTTGCTTCATGTTGTTGGCCACAGATTTTGCAAAATATCGCCGTTGAACCTGTTGGAGCTATGATGGCCTGGCCAGTGTAGTCAGCGACCAGCGACCCAACAATTTGCACACGAGCTCGGATGCCAAATTCGTCAGCGGTGTCATGTCATTCTATAAATATGCAATAAGAAATCTGAAAATCGGACAAAGATACAATAATTGGAGTCAAACGTTTAAATGATCCACAGTTTAAACTATTAGGAGAATTAAAATGTTCAATAACAAGAAGAAAAGAGGCATTTTCGACAGGAATAGCCCATCAGTTGATCAATGCTGGCGTCGTTAGTTTGCGATAATTTTGTCTTCGTCTGGGACCCGCAATAATTATACATAATTATAAAGAGGGCAGATTAACTATACTCTGACTAATCGACTGGGATAATTTAAGAAAAGGGGACACTTACTGAAGAAACATTAATTATCCAGAGTCTATTTTGGAATTAGTATAGAACTATTTATTTTACATCGATTAGGAAATAACTTCTTAACCTGTTACCACATAGCAAAAATTTAGACTTTCCGGAGTAACATGTAAAAGGAGTTGTTGACGACAATATAAAGTTTATGAACTTTTAGAATTTTCCCAACTGGCAGGGTTGAAAACATTGAGGTAAATGAAAAAATTGCTTGGTTCAAACCGGATGGTGCACTTAACCATAGATCCCAAGTATTTCTCAATCCGGTACTACCACTACATTCTTTCCGGACCTCCAGCTACTCATCCAACTTAGGTTTGCGATTGTCAACCCATTTGTGACGGACAAATGATGGAAAGGATATTTGGTGCAACCGGGGATGGAATTGATCACGTGATTGAGAGTTCGGCGTGCCACCAGCTGCCCCTTGGCCGTGGCTTTACTTTATGTAAGTACATCAAAGGCCAACGTATAAGGGCTGTCGTATAAAAAAACACCCATCATTTTACTTATATTTTCTAAATGAAATTATATTCCAAATTTCTAAAACAGATCAATGGTGAAGGGTTCAACATGATAGAAAATGAGATGACAATCTCCTTATTGTTGACACCATACGTCCTTCACTTAATAGTTCAAAATTATAGAAAGTAGGTCAGAGGCCAAGGTCAAAGGTTATTTATGTTGCAAGCTAATGTCAAAATTTCTACAACACCTTAATTGAAATGATACATGTCTAGCGTTAATAACTAATCATTTTAAGTTGGAACCGGTTTGATCAATTTCAAACAATTACATTTTTTGACACTGAGAAAACAATGTGGAAAATGAATAAATTGCTTGAAATATCTTGATTTAACGAAATGCTTTCTACAAAGAAATTAAATGAATTTTAACTTTCTACAAGTATTAATTGTCTTCTACAAAGCCTTTGTTCCAGTCTAAATTTTTGCCGTCTGGTAATAGGTTAAGGTAAAGTTAAAAGCCAAAGGTCAAACACAACGCCATGTGAAAAATCAACCAGTATTTGATAATTAAATAGCTCTAGATTTTGATAATTCTAAATATAAGAAAATAGCTCAAAGGTCAAGGTCAACTTAACACGATGCTAGACGAAAATGTACCCTTTAAAGGGTTAACCCATTGTCACACAATGACGCTGCGGTCCCCCTCCCTCCTCTTGAGATAAACAAATGGGGAAAAACATTGAGGAAAACGGAAAAACTGCTTGCAACAGGTAGT
Source organism: Fragum fragum (assembly GCA_946902895.1). Lineage (NCBI taxonomy): Eukaryota > Metazoa > Mollusca > Bivalvia > Cardiida > Cardiidae > Fragum > Fragum fragum. The sequence goes on from OX336380.1 coordinate 35,565,208, forward strand.
TTCTTCATCTTACACGACGTTTTCTACCCAGAAAGTTGTAAAAAAAAACCTTAGATATCACAAAGTTTAATCTGTTGTCTGGGACACCTTTCAATGTAGTTCAGTCTAAAATTTTGCCGACTTGTAATGGGTTAAATGGTGCTGTTCCATAATTGATAGTTACAAATTTAAGATGTAGGGTTTAGGGTCAAAGCAAGCTATTGGCTATGATGCTGGTTGAAAGTAAGCCTCTCTTTTAACGCGTTATATGGTACGCCTCAATGAAAATCTGAAATACACAAGTTTTATCAATAATGTGAGTAATTCTAAGAATTGTTCTTTTTATCGGATGGTCGTGCAAAAACACACCTTTTAAGCCCGTTAAAAATTTCAATGTAACCCTGTTAGAACCGCTCTCTTAACCTGTATTTTTAACCCGGTCAAATTTTCTTGAAGGAATCCGAGGTAGGCCAAAGCAAAAAACAATTTTCTTTCTTTGACTGAATCTCGCAATGCAGTTTTAAAGGAAATTACATATGTTGTCAAATTAACAAACGAACGCACGCACGACAGACACTCATTAATGACAATAGCCCCTCTATACTTCGTTCGAAAGAGGGTGGGTGGTTGGTGGTTGGTTGGTTGGTTGGTTAGTTGGGGGATTCGGGAGTGTGTGTGGGGGGGGTGCAAAAGCGAAAAATAAAAGCTACTTCAGCAATTATCAGACTCTTTTATTACTTTGAACTTTCTTTTGCGATCAAATGGATAATAGAAAGTGCGTTTGTTATTTTACTATTGTAAGAACTAAATGTAAAAAATTAATAAATAAATGAAAATGAAATCCTACTCCGTTAAATGATTCTTCATTGAATATCATAAGATTAAAAACATTTTTCTGACGAACACATTATTCTGTCCGTAAGATATTTAGATTCAGAAGCAGTGGGTCAGGGTTGATAACAAAAGATGCAAATTAAATCCGTTTACCTGTTAACTCCAGTAATCAAGGATGTGACGGTATCGTGTTGCAAACATCTGTGAAACTGGCTGCGTGATATCGTCTAAAGTAGCTTAAAACATGGATGGTCAGGACAGGTAGCTGGTGATAGTGGCAGGAAAAAGAGAGCACGCTAGCAACGAAAACCATATCAGCATATCGGCGGTTTAATTCTAAAACCTCGTAACGACAGCTTAATTTAAGCAGTACATACTAGGTTTTCGAATTACTTCTGCGATATCTACTCACAGAATGTGAGACCCTTATTATATTTATTTATGTTATTTCTTAATTGATATTTTTTTACTTTAATCATAATAAAACGCAAAGACCGTTTGCTCTTTGCGAGACATTTTGGAGTGATAGAATTGTGAGAAAACAGAGGAAATACTTGTGACAAACAATTTCTCTCTTCTTCACAAAGTTTCATCCATTTAATTATATCTGGAAGAAGTGAAATCAATGTTTGTACGGGAAGGGATAAACGATTATTTTAATATTTAATCAACCATTTTTTAATGATACCCTCTTTCAAAGTTCAGCTATTGATCAACTGTGGGGGGTAGTAATACTAATACATGGAATCTAATCGACGGATCGCGATGTCAACCAAAGAATCAATCGTCCAATCAGAATATCCAATTAGATCGGAAGTAAACTTTGAACTTTTACATTGACTGAGCTTTCTGTGAAGCAAGTTTGTTGGTTTGGTGACTTAATCGTCGTAATTACAGCTAATTCAAAATAAAGTTAATATTTTGTGAAGGCGCTGACATGCAGTTACCCTTTCTAGCCTGTCACCGGTGAATATTTTGTGAAGGCAGTAACATGTAGCTACCTCTTCGGTGAATATTTGGTGAAGGCACTAACACGTAGCTACCTCTTCGGTGAATATTATGTGAAGGGCTTACATGTAGTACCCCTTTCTCGCCTGTAATCGGTGATTTTTTTTTATTTATTTTTTTTTTTTTTTTATTTTATTTTTTTTTTGTGTGTGTGTGTGTGTGTGTGAAGGCGCTTACGCGTAGTTACTCCTTCTAGCATGCCATCAATACTCTTTTTGTTGTAAAAGGTACACATTCACTGATTGATTGAAAGGGGTTTAACGCCACTTTAAATAGTATTTCAGTCATACCGCGGAGACTGGAGCACCTAACAACGGATTCCTGGTATATCTGACACCAGTTTTACCACTACACCCTTTCCGAGCCTCATGCTGCTCAACCCACTGCGGTTTACGATAATCCACTCTTTTGTGGGAGACAAATGTCTGGAAGGATATTTGACACCACCGTGGATCGAACCCAGGACCAAATGAATAGGAGTCGCTGCGACCTCACATTCACTGAAGTAAAAAAAATATCTTGTGCGAAACGACCTTTGGGGTATTTTCATATCATGATCAAAGAAAGAGGACAACGTATCTTGCCGTCAAGAATTCATCCGGGTACAAACTACCACACATTTACATGAAAGTTGAAGAATAAAAACGTAGTGGAAAAAGAAGAAATTACTTGAAATATACGTTTGTTTTTCAAGTTCACTATCATTGAATTATTAACTTTTACCTCGTTTTATTTAGACAGGTCTGGTATTGGTAAAAATGCAAAAACAAAATTGTGCAAACAGTGGGAACGTGAAAACACCGTAAATGAGAAGATAAACGCTCTCATTAGATACAGTAATAAAACGGGTATGTTAAATATGTGCCCCCAACTGTCCGAAAAATTTGAAAATGATAAAAATGATTTTACAGCTCAATAGATCCGTGTCTATATAATTACCTACTAAATAATTGCTTGAATTTACCATTGGTTCCATTTTGTAGCATAAGAAAGCTAAAGAGACATGTTGATGTAACGGTAATGCGTATATTCGAGAAAGGTCTACGTAACGTAGGAAAAAGTGTAGCTACTAAAAGGACTAACTTCAATACCTAATCATCATTTCATAAAACAATAGATTTAACTTCCATAACACTATGTAAAGGATAGGGACACCAACACCCAACCGGTAGAAATTGGCGACAAAAAATGGTTCGCTTCATAAAGAACTTAACGATTGTAACCACAATAACTATAATTTTCCCATTCATTTCTGCATTGTCCGTAAAGCATTTAAGCGCCATTTATATAATTGCTTAATTTTTGTAATTATGTGTTTCCCTTTCTTTGTTTATCTCAAAATTTGATAAGATACGGTTTATAAACTACAACCCATGGGCTCAGGTTAGATTTATAACATGTCCGTGTCAACGCCGCACACTCCTGAACGGAAATTTGCATACCAAGTAGTACGCGTTAGTTACGCCCCCTAATTTGTACATAACTGAGTTTATTGGCTGATTTATGAGTGGCAGGCGTGCCGGAAAACGTCGCTGACAGCTGTATACAGTGTGTATTGAATTCCAAAGAAAGAAACTTTTTCCACCGACACCCAAAATCGATAGAAAAACCAATAGTCAACATTTAAGGGGGCGATTATTGCCTTATTACAACTGTGGTGTCATACTCATTTTTCATGGGCTCTTCTTCTAAGCAACGTGACGAATTACTTTATAAAGGCGACGAAAGCTAAATACCCATTTCATGTTTATGGGTATTATTGATCAGAGATGTTTTTGAGGATACCAAAATTATATAAATCATACAGATTATTTTCACATTGACATTGTGTTCAACGCTGAGGTTTAGTGTAAACTCGTGCAAAGTGATGTTTAATTGATAATTCGAAATTGATACGTGAACAAATAGACTTAACAATAATTTTGTTTTTTTTCGTGGTGCAATTGCATTTATCTAAAATGATTAACAGTAAGTCTCAAGTACCGAAACCTGGAAGTGCAGCGATGTCTGACGAATCAGGAGTTCATTCCGACTGTGATGAACACATCGACGTAGAAAATGGTGACAATGAAGGAACAAATCTAACACACGTACACGAACGATTAACATACACTGGAGTGAAAAAATGTCGTGAAGATGAAACAAGTGTTGTAAACAATAAAACAGACCAGGCACATCATGTGAGCCATCGACATACTCTTCTTACAAGTCAGGATCATCTGAACTACCGCAATAAACTTTTATCATTCAGAGACTCGCCATATTCTACAAAACTGTGTTCAAAAGACAATGTGAAAAGTATCAGCACGAAACACGCGACACGGCCCTCATTTCTAATCACAGACATTCTGTCAGACAAACAAACGGGCAATGATACAGAACAGACGGACAATGATAAAGACAGCAATTCTGTTGTGAGTACACCATGTACGCCCGTAACCCCATCTAGTGTGATAGATATCAACAGAGCCACAGCTTTGTTGGTCAAGAGACAATCATCACTTACACCACAGTCACCCACAGACGTCAGTGAATCGTCCGGCTCCGATGATGGTGAGTACACTATTTAGTCTAAGCGTTACAATTTACAATTTCGTCGATGCGCTTCCAAGAATGTAATAGATACAGCTTGAATAAAGCTGTATTAACGACCTTTTGATCACATACCGGAGTTATGCAATCTTCATGAAGAAACATAGCAGCCTGGACAGTCACGCAAGTCATTTATCATCTACAAACATTGAATCAGTATCTATCTAAATCGAAAAATTTGATAAGACTGTGCTAAAGCATTGACTAGTCCGACCCATTACTAGGCGCCGATGAGAGCTCTTTGGAAGATTTTAGCATTGGTTCAATCAAATAAATAATTTATAGTCTAAATTAAGGCATGTCTTTAAAATAAGTTTCGTTTTTTCCATGTTTTCTTCTTTTCATTAGAATAGCGGGAGCTGTGCGTGACTTTTTTTAACCATTACTCATGTGCGCAAAGTAAAGACTCAGGTCAGCCTTTACATCTATGGTTACCATGTCCTCTATAGGTAAATACTGGCCTAAAGCTTCTTCAGACAACCCTCGAATATTCTTCACGCACTGTGTGGTTGTCCAAGCTGCTCGAGTATGTGTTTCATGAAGTAATGAAAAGTGAAGAATCTGACAAAACTTTAGGTGTAGAGAATACAAATGAATATTTAGAATGGGACGTACACAATATAAGAATATCATTAAGAATAAGGAAATATAACGCTTTATTCATAAAAATAGCTCTTTAAGTTAAATCAATAACACTTTTCACTTTTTCATGTTCTTCCTTTTTTTATTATCCGATTATTGTGTTGTATCATATTTAAAGTAATATATTGCAATTGTTGATTTTGCCATATATAGAAAGATTCAAGAGATTATCCGCATCGTTCATTACGAGTAAAGTACCATCGCATCATCCTAGATCCATTTCTGCTACCTACATTTATTTCTTGATATATACAAAACGAAGCAAAGGAATATTTTAATCACAATATTTTTATTATTAGAAAGAAGATGTTTACACAAAGAAAAGAAAGAAGCGCTCCAAGCGTCTATGAGTATTATAATGAATCATATCTAATAAAAAAACCCATTTCTTTGAAAGAGTAATAAGACTATAAAAATATCAAATGTCCAATCAAATAGTATTCTTAACTTGGTATCAGTAAATATTTAAACTGAAAAAATAAAATAATTCAACGATGATCTCGAAACACACCATGGAAAAAAGAAAGCCATATGATTTGAATTTAAACAGAAATATTGATCATTTTCCCCCAAACTACCTACAATACCAGATGTAATGACAAAGAAAAGGCACAATACATTGCAGCACTGGAAAAAAACGATGTTTATAAATTGATCGCCCGAATCCCCTGTCGCGTTTTTTTTTAGCAAAAAAATACAAGCCAGTTTCTTCGCTCATCTGCTAATCTTCCTAGTTGATACATCTCTCTGGACAACATTGAGCCTCGTCATGCTGAACCCGTTATATTTCATTTTGGCAAAGATCGTATCTGCAGACTGATCTTAGAGTGCCCTTCTAAAGCGTTAAAGACTGGTTGATAACATTAAAGTCCAAAATTGATATCAACCCACAACAAGTATTATCCTTGTTGTCAGACGTTTATTTATATTGTAAATTTTGAAAAATAACCATTCAGCATGACGGAGGTAAATTCCAACGATGCAAAACATCTGATTAATCTGTGCGAAGCTGAAACTTCGAATCGCTCTGTTAAAAAAAAGACAACACTTTCAATATATTCTGATTTACTTTTTATTGCATATGGCAGTATTGCATATAGCGCTTAATATTCGTCGATGTATGAATAATAAATGGGAATTTGAACGCTGTCAAACTGATTGCAAATTGCCCTTCAAAAAAGCAGCTCGCAAAACAAAGAGCTCAAAAACAGAATTTTTAATGCACAATTAAACATTCTATGCTGTTGTCATATCTAATTGGAGTTTTAATGATTGATAGAGAGTTTTGTGCTACTCTTAATTTGCATTTTTTTTTTCTTTTACAGAGCATTATTTCATTTTGTTCCATTTAGATTACTTCATAATATTCTGGATGGAAACATTATACATTATAGTTCCAAGAATTTATTGTCTGCGGCAAGCCAGATTTGGTTATAAAAGACATGTGATGAATAATATATTCGTTCTGATTGTATGTTCAACATGTTGAATTCCACGTTAATAGAACGCATTGAATTACTCCGACAATTTCTGACTGAAAAATACTAGCTCATAGGAAGAATTAGAAAAGATTACGACAAATGACTAGAACATTGTTTTTGGAATTAACAAAATTACATTTCGCAAAAATGAATTTAAATCGGTATGAATTCCAGCATCGTGCAATGGTAATTGTTATTTTACAATAATTGAATTTAGGTTTCGTCTAGCAAAATCCCTGCACCCTGTTAAGAAAATAGAGTAATTTCCGAGAAAAATAATGCTTTGGTATGTAAAGAACGATCTGGCTTAATTATTTTCCTACTTTTACATTTTTTATTAATTATGCCTTATTCAAATTAAATAATAAGATAATAAGAGTTGTATTGCTTTATCTTATTTAGGTATAAAACTGAAAGTCTAACTAAACTTCTGATTATGATTGGCATTTTAGTTTCTTATCCCAAATGAAGTTATATTCACTTCGTTTTTAATGATTTTATACATTAGAAACCCCTAATCATTATCTTATTGCAACATTGCAACAAGCTAAAAGGAATCAATTTAGATATTTTATTTTGTTTCAGTAAAAAGCAAGAAGAAACATGTAGATGTGAGAGCATAACTTCGCATTTAATACAATCTTAATTTCTTATGAGGACCAAGAAAAAATTTTAATAGTAAATTAACCAAAGTATTCTATTCTAACCCGAAAACTTTGTTTTTGAATACAGTAATTCTATTTTCATTGGGTCACTTTTTTATCGCTGGTAATGATTTCTTTACCAAAAGAAGTCTTAAAGTTTATAACCGCACCAACATTCCAAGGAAAAGATAAAATTTCTTCCTCAAACGTAATAATTCAAGCTTTGAATTATATCTCCGAGACTACTTCTTAAGTGAATTAATTCATGATTCGAAACTCAAATTGACCGAATGTCCAAATTCTATTTAACCCACTCAAATACAATGGTGCTTTTTGGACGTCCCTCAAGAAATACGGTTGGGAAGACACTTTGTAAAATGAAGAAATTGTTTGCAACAAACAAACTCTTCATATTACTCAATGTTTTCGCCCCAGAAAGTCTAAAATATATAAATCTCATAAACCTTTAATAGCCGTCAACAACTCCTTTGAATTTTGACAAGTCTCAAAAAATGAGTCTTGTAATTTGCTAAGGACTACTGTCTGGATTCTATTGCTCTTGACATATTTCAACATCGTCATGGATCGAACTTAAGTAATTGTTATTTTCAACATTTATTTGGCCAAAACAGAATTCATTGCGTCCAGTACGTTTAAGATACATTATTGTTATTATTATTAATTTAAGTTACTAGTAATTGAGATACAAGTAGCGACTACAAATAAAGTAGCCTTCAAGCGTTGAACAAATATCATTATGATATTTGTAATTAATTAAAGTGTTTCATGTAGTTGTGAATACACTTTGTTACCCCCTAAAATTCTAGTTTTATTGCAGTCTTCAAATGGATTAACAATCGGAGTTATCATTTAGATAGCAATAAGATACGCTGTTAATTTGTTAACTTTAATCAAATATCTTGATAAAAGTGTCGCCTTTAGATTCCGCAAGCTGATAAATGTTGCAAAATGTTTTAGAGATTGTAACAAATATTACAGAAAGATAAAAACAATGTCCCAGTAATAATGAAAAAGATAACTAAAACAAAACTTTGCTAAATGACAATGATTTTAAACACCATTCTTTCATTCTCCCACGTAATTTGATCATTTGCGATAAAGTAAACAGTGTGGTAATGAGCTGTGAGATGTTTGAATCTATAGTGCGTGGCGTGCCTTTGTTGTTCGCTAGATTGCTTGTATTACGGTGCAGTCAAATGAGAAGGGACTTGGCGACAGTATATCGCCTGGACGGACTGTTTTTCCGGATTCCTGCTTCACAATACTGGTGGGTAATCTGGTGAACGGAAAAGAATGAACAATGTATCTATTTCAGATAGACTGTTTTCTTATGGTGGACCATTCTAAATATACAAAAACTACATTTCAAAGAAATCATCATGTTTTTATTTCCTCGAAATAAAGTGATATTTTCTATAACGATTACATTTTTTTGAAATCGAAATGAAACGCAGAAGGGAAGGGAAGTCAGAAAGAAATTTGTAATGTCTTTTTATTGTGTTAATTATATTAAATTGCTTTATCTGAAAAGAAAAATGATTACTTCATATCTTCAATAAATTTCCTTCTATATAAATTATGCTAACCAATGATATTTCGAAGACAATATTGAATGGTTGTAACCAAAGCGCGCATTCCTTCACTCTGAGTTTAAATTCTAATCTTAGAAGAATATAATACAGATTTTTCGGCGTGTAACTTCAAATAATCTATGATGGCTGTGTAAACATTAAAACAATCGACTTGACAATGTGAGAGATATGATAATATCATAAGCAACCTTAACACAACAAAATGGGACCACGAATAAAGATTGCAAAATGAGGGAAAAAAATATGGAAAAACTGTCTTTGTTTTATTTGCAATTTGATCTTAAAGAAGTTTGTTGCCGATAGATATTAAAAATTAAAGAAAAACTGAATAGATGAATAAATACACAAATAAGTAAAAGGAATTAGCGTTAAGATTTTAAAAATTACTTTAAAACGAAAAGTAAATTTGCAAATTTCGGTTTAATGACTCGATGATTTCTATATATATCTTTTTTTCCCAAACATTTCAAATTTGAAATTATTTAATTTTATTTTTGCATATAAAGATTCAAAATTTCGATTGGCTTGGGTTATTTCCTACCTCGATGAACAAATTCATGAGAACGCAACAATTTTGAATGCTTGCACACAAAGTAGATCAACAAAACCTAACTCAAACTTAGTAACATGTTTGCTTTCTTTCGCTTGATTATATTGAATTATAAGAAAATGAGAAAACGATTTGTTTTGTTTTGTTTCGTTTTCATCAACATTTGAACCTTAAACTTAATCACGCTAATGTATGAACCCGCTCCTCGTATTTCATAGTATGGTACAATTTTAAGGATCAAACCTAAATGAAAACACAAGAAAATCTCTAGATTTCTTGAGTAGTTTTCAAAGATTTTTTTTTTTTTTTTTGCCATATTTTCTTGCACCTCGACTTTTGGTGATACAGTTACAGTTAAAACAATAGTATGTGTGATATGGTATGTATTGAAAGAAGGAAGCCGAAACAAAACAATTAGTGCTAGCGTGTTTACAGGTCGCGTTCATTACAAGATAAACTATCTTTGTTCAATCATTTAACCTCTGTTTTAACACAGTGTAAAGGCTCAAGCCACGGGTCGTTTCCTTATCAAAATTTCATGGTACTAAAATTTCCCGATATGACTGAAAAAGAGGAACGCCTATTCTCTTTTAAACTGCAAATGATACATTGTTTTAAAGTGAAAACAAATAGAAAATTTAAGTGTTTTTAAAACATCTTTAGATTGGAATTTTTGATGGCATTAACTTAAAAAGATTATAATTTAAACTTTGTAGTAATAGATAGAAGAATGATATCTCTATTATCTTATTATTATTATTTTCAAACATAGTTTTAGAGAGATGATACAACTAAAAAAACATGCAAGCAAACATACGAATCAGCAAAAAAATACACACATATATATTTGCAATGAAAACATATAATTGTATGAGAAAATGCTAAACGAAATAGACTAAACTTTGGGAAAACAGGACAGAAAGAAAGACAAAAAGAAGTGAGAAAAAACATTAGGACGGACGCGAAGAAATCGACAGAGGCTCGAGATTTTACTATTTTTCGTTTATGTACGGAGAACATAACTGAAATGAAAAGAAAATGTATCTAAAAGGAATGCACAAATGTATGTATGATAGAATTGGACAGTCCAAGTCAGTCTGCCCAACTATGCATCCAATACTAGGTCATCCCCCTTATATACGCTATGATTTCGTTCACAATAGGGTGTAAAGACATAATGGTTTATTTTTCTGAAAGATAGTCGATTTAAGTCGCATTTACTTTACGGAATGGCAACATAAAAAAGAAAACAAGCCAATAACTTTGAATGAATCAAGTAGTCAAATAGGGTCCTAGAAGACCAACTCCTAATAATTTAATTGTTCGTTTCGTCTATCTAAAACGAGGGATCTGATTGGTCGAAAAATTTAATTCATACCTCCATGAACAAAAATTTTAGCACGCAGCCATTTTGTATGCTTCCGCACAAAATAGTCCCACACAAAAAGGTATAAAAATCTGTAAATCTTTTGTTTTTTCGCTCAATGTTATTAAATAATAAGAAATGAAGAGAATATTTTTTGTTTTCATGGAGGTATGAAGCGAAAAACCTAATCACACAATGTATGAATCCGCTTCGCGTATTCATACATTGTGTGATTAGGTTTTTCGGTTCATACCTCCATGAAAACAAAAAGTATTCTCTTCATCTCTTAAACCAATTCATTTGAGAGCCTTTGTTAGAATGCCATATAGAGCCTTCTATGAACACTTGTTTTCTATTGATAGCGGGATAATATTCTATCGTTTTCAGAATATCACGATGAAAGCCCATCTAACTCCGACCCATCTAAAGCTACTACCCACAACAACAACAAAAAACCTAGAAAGGCCCGAACTGCATTTACAGATCATCAACTCAATTCTTTGGAGAAAAGCTTTGAACGCCAGAAATATCTGAGTGTACAAGACAGAATGGAGCTTGCAGCTAAACTCAACTTGTCCGACACGCAGGTGAAAACCTGGTATCAGAACAGAAGGTGAGTTGTAGAACTTTTGGTCTAGACTTTACTTTTAAACTTGTCTTAACTGTGAGATACAACAATCTACAGTGAATTTAAACAAAAGTGAAGGCGTCTTTCTGGTTAGAAAAGTCCTTGTCACGAGGAATTTTCTCATTTTTGCACACCGTTTTCCGAGAACATCATCAAAAAGTGGTAATTGCTTAACTCCATATTTTTAGTATCATTTCATTTACAAAAGATACTATTCTCAATTCGATTCGCTCGTTGGGGAAATTCACAACAGAGAGATTAAATTTCGTTCAAATAGAAACGGTATTCTTTATAGACATTTCTTTTTTTTTTTTTTTTTTTTTTTCTAGTATGTTAATAACTTGCTTAACGCATTTCACACAAATACATTTTCCAGACACCATAAGAAAAGAGATTTTGGAAAACATTTGGAAAATGAGGAAAATTCCTTCTTACAGGGAATTTCTTCATTATCCACGATTCTTTCTTACTCAAAAGACAAGAAAATCTTAAAGATTACACCAACTTGATATTGTCGTCTGCAACTTCTACAAAATTGACCAGTCTAAATCTGGAATGGGAATGGGTTAATAGATTTCAAATGATTAGCGCAATCACCGGTTATTACTATGATTTAGGAATACAGGAGGGTTTATTTTCAGTCCAGTTTTTTAACGGCATAAATCACACCATCCTCTCACCCCGTCACCCACGATTGACGCCATGAATAGTTGATGAGAAAAATAAAGATCACAAAATGCCATATGTTTAATCACAATTAAACTAATCATTGACTTAAATTAAACAAAGCTTTACCCTCTTACCTTTATTTATTCTCAAGATTAAACGTATTAACAAATATTAAAAAAGTGAACAGGTCCCAATTCAAAGACGTTGCAGACGGAAATTTCAAGAGGATCGAACTTTAAAAATATTTGTCGTTTGGGAAAGAAATAATTGTAAATAATTGAGAAATTGCTTGTCACTAGCAATTTCTTCATCTTCCAGAATGCTGTCTAACGCCTTTTCCTTTAACGGCGTATAAAAGCGGGATTTTGTGGGAACCTGCCAGTAATACCCGAAAAGGGAGATGGGCAGTATATATAGATAGATAGGGAAGCGCTGATTGCTTAATACAAATGTACTGGTTAATGATCGTTTACAAAATGTTTAAAGAAAACTGCAGAGCCTATTACTTGTAGAACCGAGTCAGTTGTAATGTCTTTATTCCTGCGAAAAGATAATCACTTTTTTTCCACAAAATTTTACGCCCTGGAAAAATCTTACGATAAGGCTTTGTTTAACCGATTACCATACGACAGATTTTTTTTCGAACATGTTTCCGACGACAATTTGAAGTTCTTAAAATTGAAATCCCTGTCTTTCGGGGTAGAAAACATCATGGACAAGAAAACATCGTGGACAATTGCCCACAATTTTTAAAAAGTTTTTTTTTTGGGGGGGGGGGGGCGGGATTATAATTATGGAAATGAATAAAACATGTATTCTTTTCTACAATATTTTCTGTCCTACAGCTACCAACTGATGATTAAACCGCATCGTCCTTTTACCCCTGCTCCAAATATGGTCGTTTGGTATTTTGGTTAGACGTCTTAATTTCACAGACTGAAACGCGATACATTACTTGCTGGTGAGACTATCAGGGGCAATAATAAAGCCATTAAATTGGTCATTTGCATCTTTTTTTATTGATTTCGATTTATTTAATGTGAGGTTAACCCTTGATCTTTAGAATATTTCTTGAGCAGAAAAAATATTAACAATTTGTAAAAGAGTAAATCAATGCATTGTGGAGCACGGCCTACTTAACCCATTCCCACACGATGAGGCTTTTTGACGCCCCTAAGCAAAAAGCTTTAGAAAGCATTTTGGAAAATGAAGAAATTGCTTGGCATAAGCATTTTCTTCATTATCAACAATGTTTTCTTCCCAAAAAGGTAAAAATCGATCAACTAAATGTGCCGTCTGCATCATCTTTGAATTCGGACTAGTCTTATATTTATCGCTTGGTAATGGATTAAGACAGTGACAAAACCTGAACATTGTTACATCGGAATCTATAAAAAAAGAATACATGATCAAAGTAGGATTTTTAATGGAAACATTTTAAAGATCTATCACAACTAAAGAAAATAAAATAAAGAAAAGAAAATACAAAGATTAACGAGTTAATCACATTTTGTTTGAATTGGGTTAATGTCACTTTTAAAAGTATTCCGTCATATCGCGGCGGCTGGAGAACCTAAGTATAAATTCCTGGTAGTTCTCGCATTAGTGCTACCATTACATCTTTTCCTAACCTGCGGCTGCTCGTCCCACTTTCGTCAACAATTGGCTGAAGGTATAAAGCGGAAAGGTTATTTGCCGCTTCCTGGTATCGAACAATGGACCTCATGACTGAGAGTCCGACGCGCTACCAACTGCGAAACAGCACAAGGTGCAAACCTTAAACGCAGAAGACATCTTTAGGGATTACATCTGGAACAAGTATCCAACATCGTTCACTCCTATATTTCTCACGCAGTCAGGCGAGTCGTTCATTATTTTAATTAAGACAATCTGTTTAATTGTTCATTATCAGTAAGGTTATCGATTTTCCCTGATTTTCTACCTTTATTACTTTAACTTCTTTCACCGCGTACGAAAGGGATGGGTTAACACTGGTTTAACTTTACTTGGTAAAAGGAACACTTTACATGAAATCAACATCTTTTTTTACTTGAATATTCTTGCAAAATCTATTCACATGTCATGCGGCGAATCGATTCTGTCCATACAGAATTGCAACTCTAAATACAATGTATTCCGTTGAGTAACTTAAGATTAACCCAACACCTTACGACAAGAGATTAGACTTGTCCAAACTGAACTGGCTTTTCATAATTCTTTTTGGGTAGAAAACATTGTGGACAATGAAAAAATCGTTTGTTACAAGCAATTTATTCATTTTCTTTAATGCTTTCCGATACCTGTTTCCTGTAAATGAAGCCAATTACACTAGATCAGATATTAAAGTAACGGATTAAAGGGAGATCCAAGTTCCAACTGGTCCCATATGTCGGTAATGATGACTTTCGCTTCATCAAACTCGTTCGTTTTATAGTGTAACTATTTCACATTAAAATTAATTGATTCTTCAATATCTCCCTTTTTATGCTGACAAACATATGCCATACCTGTTTAGTTAATTTTGTTTTAATTTCAAACCGTTTATTGAACATGTGTCATCTTCAAAGACAGACATTGATAGCATCTTCTTGGATTCTCTATAAAAAGGTTTGTCACGAGATCAAGTAATCTGTTTCTTACTTTGTTTTATACTAATAATGTAATTTTTAGCTTCGTCTATCAAAAACGGGCGTTCTGATTGGTAAAAAAAAAACATACCTCCCTGAACAAAATTTTGAGAACGCAGCTATTAAGTATGATTCCGCACAAAAAAGTCAAATACAAAAAAAAGTACAAAAAAGTTTTTGTTCTATTCGCTCGATGATATTCAATTGTGGGAAATGGAGTAAATATTATTTTATTTTTTTCATGGAGGTAAGAACTAAAAAACCTAATAACGTATTCATACAGTGTGATTAGGTTTTCGGCTCATACCTCCATGAAAACAAACCATATCCTCCTCATCACTTAAATAACTCAAACGCTCTGCAAAATGACGGATTAGTGGTTCCTTACAACACTAACCTGCTGGCCCAAATTGAAAGACGTTGCAGACGTCAATTCTAAGTTGATGAAATGTTAAAATTATTTGTAATTTAGGATAGAAAACATTATGAAAAAATGACAAATTGCTTGTTAAAAGCATTTTTTTTTTTCATTTTGCATAATGTTTTCCAAAAAAGTTCTTTCTTGAATAGGGATTGTGCAGGAATGGGTTGAGTAAGGAACAGACAACTAAACTATACCATGTCAATTGCTTCCCTTGAAATCGAGCGGGTAACGCAATTCTGCTTTAAATTTCAAGGGACATTAAGCTTTCATTTGATATTCTGGTGATTAATGAAAAAGAACATAGAAAAGCCAGAAAAAAGAACTATATTAAATAATTCTAGATGAAATTACACGTGTTCACATTCCATGAAAACAAAAATACAATTTATCAAAATTGGAATCTATCCTTTGTGATCACTTCGTTGAAAACTCTGTCATAGTCGCGTAATTCCGTCACACACGAATAAATTATGAACATTTTCACCAAAAGGAACTCGGGGAGAATCGGAGTCTAATCATTTTCTCACATTTATTATAAACGATGAGCTAGAAGCTTAGGAGTCTAGAACAATTGTTTCATGACAATGCCGTTTTTATATTAAAGTTGATAAACTACTGGAGAATAAGATATAACGAGATGAAATCATTTTTAAGTTTTTGTTGTCGCTTCTAATTTACGTATTATATAATGAAATTAAAACTACACGATGTGCGTTAGTTTTCTAAAATCTACAAACTGACAATTAAGACATCTTTGAATAGAAAAAAGAACAATCTTGAATACCTTATAAAGCTACAGGAAAGAATAAGTTTGTTTACTTTTATTATTTTTCTTGCTTTTAGTTACTTAACACATTAACACCGCATCGAGCATTTTGACGTACTGCAATACTTTAACTGTTGAAAACACTATGAAAAAATGGAAATTCTTCCTTTTCTTGCATTATTTTTGCCAAATATATTTGTTATATTTAAACCGTCTTCAAAAATGCCACTGTAACTTCTTACAATTTGGATCAATCTAAAAGTTTGTATTCTTGTAATGGGTTAACCCATGATATGGATGGCTTAGAGTAAAAACATAGTATGGCTCTATACATTGTATAGAGCCATACTATGTTTTGCTCTAAGCCATCGATATATCTTGCCAATTCTGCGAAATCTCACCGTTTAATTTTTCTCTTCAAATATATCTTTTCAGAACTAAGTGGAAGCGACAGACAGCGGTTGGACTAGAGCTCCTTGCTGAGGCCGGAAACTACGCCGCTGTACAACGAATGATGCAATCTAGTCCTTACTGGTCCTCATATCCTTCTTCTCATAACTCTGGACTACTTTCAACGGTTGATTCCTTGTATTACAGACAAGCTGTGTCCCCGCTCTCATCACACAGACAATTATTGTCAAGAATGTATTTACAAGGGATGGGACCCATCTCATAAACTGTTTTCATTGTCTCCGCAAAAAAGGCATTTAGACATCATCTAAGCAGAATCGTTTACGTAGCCCGAAATGATTGATTTACTTCTTTTAATATTAGATTCTATTCGTTTAATTGACGGATCGCTTGCCACGCCTGCTAACCTCCAACTAGAAGTTTAACTTAAGTATTATTTTGCGTCATTCTGCAAAATATTTGTTTACTTAAATATAACAAATATGTAAAATGGTTAGTTGGCGACCTATGCGTCGTTACTACAGCTTTAATAAACTCGAGTTACGACGTTTAAATCGCCAAACTAACGAACAAGCTTTATAAAAATGTCCACCAATATCAAAGTTCACTTCCGGTCTAAACCAATGATTTGATTGGTCAATCGAAGTTTTTGACAAGCGCGATCCAAAAATCCGCAGAGAAATACAAAAAAGATAAAGAAAGATGTGATATTCTGCTGGAAGGAACTAGTCGATTCAAAATTTTTCATTCAAATTTTAGCTTTTTAATTTTTAAGACATCATTCCTCTGCTATTTTTTCTGTTTGATTTGTAATCATAGCAGTTTCATTTATTACCTCGATTTTTCTCTTATTACAGGCCGCACCCTTGTTTCATAGATCGACATCGATTCCTTTTATATACAGTGATCTATTGATATATAATATGTGCAATCGAACCAATGTGTAGTTCAATTAATTCAAAACTATCGAATCTCAATTCGAGATTATCTGTCTGCCTTCTATCTGTCTTTTGGTCTATTCGTCTCATTTATTGACTATACTTAACCCTTGTCTTGCTGAACCAAGAATATTCCTGTTTCTGCAGGAGTTATAGATTAAGATCAGTCTGCAGTGCAGACCGAAGTTGTTTATGAAATTCATCTTCGAAAGAAGTATTGATGATAGAATAAGTACTGCAAGTGCTGTCAGTTCTTTGATTTAGATACAATTCAGAAAAATGGATTTTATTCAGCATGACAAGGATTGATTTACAGCCTATAAATCTTCAATGTTTTGACTCGGTGATGGGCATATGGTGTTGATTGAGTTCTTCTTGTGCAGACGTCTTGATAAGAAGGGGTGATTGCATCCCAGATTGTTTCTTGTCATAGGTACTCATTTAACCCATTCCAACACAAGCCCTCCTTTTCACGCCCCTCAACGAAAAAGCTTTGGAAAACATTGTGGAAAATGAAGAAATTGCTTGGATCAAGCAATTTCTTCATTATCCACAATGGTTTCTATCCAAAAAGATGAAAAGTTTTAGAATTCCATCAACTTGAAATTGTCGTCTGCAGCTCCTTTCAATTTGGACCGGTCTAAAATTCCACTGTGTTGGAATGGGTTAAACCGTCCTGGGGATACATATCCAGTGGGTACCCACAACATTAGGTTTAAAAAAGTATAGTTGGAATATCTAAATTTAGAATCTGATTCGCTCACTGTAAATGTCTCTCTATTATGCCTGTCTTTCTACGTATTAATACCATAACATGTGAATAACAAGTGCTATTTTTCATTATTGTTTTGTAAATATGTATGTATAAGTATTATTTTGTTTTGTTTTATGAATATTTATTTAAAGACACAATGATTCCGTACGCAACTTTCATGTTGTATTATACCGACTGTAAATACGGCTAATTTGCTCAAGTTAAACGATTCTGCAAAAACATCCGACCTTAACCCATTATCGGACGACACATTGTCAGATTGGTCCAAATCGAAAAGGGTTACAGACGACATTTTTGAAGGGGCCTTTAAAGTCACTAAATACGCGTCATAAAGGGAGGAAATCATTGTAGAAAACGATATATTTCTTGTTTCGAATAATATAACCTTATGCCAAAATGTATACAAAGTGATGTTTTTCTTGGTATCAAAATGTGAGATTGGTCATTAATGGGTTAATTCTTTCTCCATTCTTGTCTTAACCCATTCATTTAGACTGGTCGAAATTGAAAGAAGTTGCAGACGACAATTTAAAGTTTATCAAATTGTGGATTTTTCAACTTTCTGGGAAGAAAAAATTGTGGTAAATGAAGAATTTGCTTGTGACAAGCAATTTCTTCATTTCCCACAATGTTTTTCAAAACTCTTTTTCTTGGGAGGGGGTGTGTCTGAAAGCGTCACTGAGTGGGAATGGGTTAAAATGGAATTTAGGGTATCCTAGGTCTATAAACGAACGGACGCTTGTCCGAATGTAGAGGATTGTTTTTAAATCTGCTTTACTAAAAATTAATTTGACATGATGACAAACATTGTTTCACTCTAGAGAATAAGAATACTTGATCTGGGTCCATATTTACCTTATTTACAAATCTAATTTTGTTTTTTTTTAAAGACGGCTTTGATTTGAGGAGACGAATGTTTCAGCCTATCAAAGAACTTTTAGAATTCAAATAGAAAGCATTGGCTTAGCTTGTTTTTCTCCAACCAGAAATGTTTGACAAAAGAACTAAAACTGTTCGAAGAGGGTACAATTTACCAATCGCAGTTGTCAATCAAAGAATCAATTGAATAATCCAACCGGAACAGAGCTTTTAACTCCGCCATTGGCCGCCATTGTTGTGAAACATTTTTGTTGGTTTGGTGACTTAAACGTCATAGCTACAGCTTATTCAATCTGTAGTTACCGTTTAGGTTACCAGCCGATAATTTTACTTTTTTTACATGCTACTGGACGCAAAGTCTACAAACTAAAACCGTAAAAAATCGAGGCAGAACTACCTGTTGGAGTCAACCGGCGGGCCTAGGGTGAAAGTGGGCGGGGTCAGCGATTGATCAACTTTTGCAATTCAGCATAAATGACTACGACTATATTTTATATTAAAACATGTTCAAAACATGCTACACATGAAATGTCTATTTACGTTATAATATGTGTACTTGAAACATTTGTCATTTTCTAATAACGATGACCTAACAAGGGCAAACGGGAATAAAGTAGTAAAACTGAAAAAATATGTTTTTGTTATACATCATTTGTACCTTAGCTTAAATATATCTCCTAGAATAAATTTAAGCCTATTTCTTTTACCGTCCGAGAATTGCTTCACCCTGAGTTGGCGTTTTCAGAGATTATCAATTTAGCCAGTCCCCGACTTGTTCGAGCCACTGAAGGTTGTCTGTATTTGGTGGATCGCTGGCCACACCATCTGAGCTCCGACACGAAGTTACACATAATCGGCGATATTTTTCAAAAGTTATGATCAGTAACGTGTAGGAAATAAAGTGAAATATTGGTTGGCGACCTAAATGTCGTAATTACAGCTTGAATAAGCTGTTGAAAAGACGTTTATGTCACTTAATCAACAAAATACTTTACTGGAATGTCGACCAATGTAAGAGTTCAAAGCCACGTTCGGTCAAAATAATTGTTTTGATTTGTTTGGTGGTTTTTTATTGCCATTCGCGATCCGTATATTCACATTTTCTACAAACAGTTCAGCGAGACCAGATTATTCCAACTTTCATCTGAAACACTCTAAATTGCTGATAAACCAATACTGTGTTAACATTTTGCATAACCAAAATAAACGAGGCCTTGTTGGGATGCCATTAAAGAATCGTTTTAAACCTTTCTTTTTCTTTTTTTTTTTTTTTTTTTTTCTTTTTTTTTTTCAAAATTTTTTGTTAACTCGTTATTGACCAATGACGCCGTTCACTAGTAAAGTCGAATTTCCAACCGATGGTAAGTGGGGGGGGGGGGCAGCGATCCGTCGATTAAAGGCCCAATTGACCGTTTCGACTTACACAATTACGCTTTTTGACCTCCAATGAAAACAAGCTGTAGAAAACATTGGTGGAAATGAAGAAATAGCCCAGAACAAAAGAAATCATCAGTTGGAAATTATCGTCTGCAATAACCATGAATTTGGACCAGTCTAATTTTTTGTCGTCTGGTAATGGGTTAAGAGATACTGCCCTCCCCCCCACCCCTACTCGAAATTCCCCGATCTTCGACATAAGGACCGTTTTGATGGAAGAAAACTTTGTGGAAAACGGAGAAATATCGAGTATCACAAAATACTCTAATTGCCAAGGTCTTCCATGTCGAAAACTTTTCTAAGTTTAGTATTTTTTAATCTGATGCCAGTTTGATTTATAAATTAATTTGGGTATTACATATACGCTGTTTTTTTTTTTTTTTGTTGTTGTTGTTTTTTTTTTTTTTGTTGTTGTTGTTGTTGTTGTTGTTTTATTGTTGTTGTTCTTGTTTAACAATCTTTCAATTATATGACAGTGAAGTTCACAAATTCATATGCTACCTGGGTAACACGGGTACCAAGATGGGGTTCTTAAGGCCTTGTCCAAAAACATACCCAGGTGACCAGACGTGCATCTTGTCGTACCACGGGCGACAAACGTTCTACTAATCCGTCTTCACGACAACAGACCCAGGACAAGCCCCAGTTCTTAGAAAATCGCTTAGGTGGAGATGATTCGAGAGATACCAAACGGCCAGTGCGAGAATTTCTTGGAGACATTACCAGTATGTCCAGCTCCGGAATTTATACAGAGCATTTATCTGAATTGTATCCTCTAGGCGTTATCTTTCTTAACCTTTTCCCGATTTTTTTTTTTGTTGTTGTTGTTGTTTTTTATTTTGTTTTGTCTTTTTTTTGTTGTTGTTTTTTTTTTTTGTGTGTGTGTGTATTTTAGACTGGTCCATATTCAAAAGGCTGCTGACGAAAATTGGATGCAATTTGAAATAAAACCATCATATGTGGTAAAATCCCGGATTTGTACAGGAAAGGATTAATGCTTTTCGGTGGATTTTTGAGATTTCTCGATGGATTATCACTTGATAATTTCACCCAAAATCAAGTGAAATTGTCAACATGATAAACTCACCGCTTTTAATAATTTGGCCAAGCTTTCGTTTATGTACAGCTACTGAACGTGACGACTAAAAGTATTGATGACGCCATCATGTTGTCATGTAATTCACTTGCGCAATGACGTGTTTTTAGATATTTTGGGCGAAACATTTTATAAATGATTAAAGAATTAGATAAATCGATCTTCCTCTATATAATGCAACATTTGAAAGACACAGAAATAAACAGTAGATTAAAGTCCGCCCAATGCATGTTTGGTGATGTGCTTACAGTGGAGAAATTATTGTTTTCGATTTTTTGAATAACGTCCTGTAAGAACAGAAATGTCGCGCATGGTGAAATTAGAAACATTTTTTTATTAAGAAAATAAGAAAAGCCTCCTCACGAGGACAAAATAACATTATGGTCAGTACTGAGAAAACAAACGCCATTTGGCCACTCTTTTTTAATCAGACGGCAAATCTCTGACTATATAACGGTCATATGACAAGGTCAAGGTCAATTGTCAAGGTCAATCTCCTGCGAAATCTAACAAAAAACATAACATTTTATTTGGTTTACGTCCATTTGAGATACCATTCCCAAACATGGGCATGATGATATATCTTATTGATACGCATCTGCAGATAACAAGGTCGAGGTCTTGTGACAAGGTCGGTTGTCAGGGTCAAACATTATCAAAAACTTTACCAAAAAGTTTATGTTTACAATTACTTTTAGCCGATTCAAAATACAAAACTTATGTTTGGCGGAAAATAGATCTCCTCGGTGAGTGTATGCAGATACATAGGTTCGGGTTATGTGACAAGGTCAATGTCATTTGTAAAGATAAAACGTCTCCAAAATTTAAACAAAAACCTAACACTTTCAGTTAGATTAAATTCATTTAAGATACTATTCTTACATATGGCATCAGGATAGTTCTTATTGATTCGTAACTGCAAATAACATGGTCGAAGTCTTTTGTCAATGTCTTCTGCAAAACTTAACCAAAAGACACAACAGTTTACAATTACTGTAAGGCTATTCACCATATAATGCTTAAAGTTTGCATGACGGTCAATCTCATCGATGCACATCTGCAGATACCAAAACATAAGTCACGTGACAAAGTCAGGGTCACTTATCGAGGACATATCCCTCCCTCAAAAAAGGCTTTTACATGGGCAAAGTGTGTTACTAACACATCTTGTATTTAACAATTTGTAGGTGTGCGAGCAAAATGTTGTAACTACGGGCTTGATAAAGCTGCAGTTACGACAATTTGCTGTCGAACCTACGAATTATTATAAGAAAAAAGACTCAAATTATCTTCTATCCTCTCCAGAGCGACCGTCAAGAGACCGTTAAACTCTAATAACGGCATTACAGTCTCTCCAAATGACCGACCATAAACCATAAACAGTATCAATGTTGATTCAAATATTAGGGCATTATGCAGAAATATTTTATTAAGACGCAATAAGCCACATTCCAGCGACCTAAAGCAATAAACGGCCGTGAATGTGACATATTTAGTTCTAAACCAAATGACCTATGTTCGCATAATTGTATATCAATTAGTCATATCCAGCCAGCATTTCTTCTCTCAAATAAGTTATTAATCTATCGAGGGGTCAGACAGTGAATTATAAACCCATGATAGGGTGGTCATCAGAAAATGTGATTTGGGTAGAGCGAATATAACGACAAAATATTATTTTGTTTGAATGTAACGTCGGTATTCTGTCTAAACCTCGTAACTACAGATTATTCTAAGAGATTTTGGTAGATCACCGTCGTTATACGTCCAAGCAGACAGTGGTGCGTCCAATATCCGAGTGGTGCGACGTGCTATTCTGGTGGAAGAATTTATTTTTGAGTATTTAGAAAATGCGTAATTCCTCATTTCTCTTCTCAAACCTTGTATGTACGTATAAATGGTTCATGGAAATAGGCGTGTCAGAGGTTTGGCTGTCTTGTAGAATGAATAAGTTGGTGTAGGTACAACTATCAGCTAATGTGGGGATCCAAAAGAGGGGCACCATGGACCCGGAACAAGCTCCCCCTCACACTTCCATGACATTTTGTAAAAAAGGGGGGCTAAAACCCCAGAAATCACTTCTTTTAATATTAGATTCTATTCGTTTAATTGACGGATCGCTTGCCACGCCTGCTAACCTCCAACTAGAAGTTTAACTTAAGTATTATTTTGCGTCATTCTGCAAAATATTTGTTTACTTAAATATAACAAATATGTAAAATGGTTAGTTGGCGACCTATGCGTCGTTACTACAGCTTTGATAAACTCGAGTTACGACGTTTAAATCGCCAAACTAACGAACAAGCTTTATAAAAATGTCCACCAATATCAAAGTTCACTTCCGGTCTAAATCAATGATTTGATTGGTCAATCGAAGTTTTTGACAGGCGCGATCCAAAAATCCGCAGAGAAATACAAAAAAAGATAAAGAAAGATGTGATATTCTGCTGTGAGGAACTAGTCGATTCAAAATTTTTCATTCAAATTTTAGCTTTTTAATTTTTTAGACATCATTCCACTGCTATTTTTTTCTGTTTGATTTGAAATATGTCTTCGTGCTTTCATAGCAGTTTCATTTATTACCTCGATATTTCTCTTATTACAGGCCACACCCATGTTTCATAGATCGACATCGATTCCTTTTATATACAGTGATCTATTGATATATAATATGTGCAATCAAACCAATGTGTAGTTCAATTAATTCAAAACTATCGAATCTCAGTTCGAGATTATCTGTCTGCCTTCTATCTGTCTTTTGGTCTATTCGTCTCATTCATTAGCTAAACTTTAACCCTTGTCTTGCTGAACCAAGAATATTCCTGTTTCTGCAGGAGGTATAGATTAAGATCAGTCTGCAGTGCAGACCGAAGTTGTTTATGAAATTCATTTTCGAAAGAAGTATTGATGATAGAATAAGTACTGCAAGTGCTGTCAGTTCTTTGATTTAAATACAATTCAGAAAAAGGGATTTTATTCAGCATGACAAGGTTTAATTTATAGCTTATAAATCTTCAATGTTTTGACTCGGTGAAGGGCATATGGTGTTGATTGAGTTCTTCTTGTGCAGACGTCTTGATAAGAAGGGATGATTGCATCCCAAATCCTTTCTTGTCATAGGTACTCATTTAAACCGTCCTGGGGATACATATCCAGTGGGTACCCACAACATTAGGTTTAAAAAAGTATAGTTGGAATATCTAAATTTAGAATCTGATTCGCTCACTGTAAACGTCTCTCTGTTATGGCTGTCTTTCTACGTATTAATACCATAACATGTGAATAACAAGTGCTATTTTCATTATTGTTTTGTAAATATGTATGTATAAGTATTATTTTGTTTTGTTTTATGAATATTTATTTAAAGACACAATGATTCCGTACGCAACTTTCATGTTGTATTGTACCGACTGTAAATACGGCTAATTTGCTCAAGTTATACGATTCTGCAAAAATATCCGACCTTAACCCATTATCGGACGACACATTGCCAGATTGGTCCAAATCGAAAAGGGTTACAGACGTCATTTTTGAAGGGGCCCTTAAAATCACTAAATACGCGTCATAAAGGGAGGAAAAAAAGAGATATTTCTTGTTTTAAACAATATTACCTAATGCCAAAATGTATACAAAGTGATGTTTTTCTTGGTATCAAAATGTGAGATTGGTCATTAATGGGTTAATTCTTTCTCCATTCTTGTCTTAACCCATTACCAGACGGCAAATTTTAGACTGGTCCAAATTGAAAGAAGTTACAGACGACAATTTAAAGTTTATCAAATTTTGGATTTTTTCAACTTTCTTGGAAGAAAAAATTGTGGTAAATGAAAAATTTGCTTGTGACAAGCAATTTCTTCATTTTCCACAATGTTTTCCAAAACTCTTTTTCTTGGGCGGGGGGTGTGTGTCTGAAAGCGTCACTGAGTGGGAATGGGTTAAAATGGAGTTTAGGGTATATAGGGTCTATAAACGAACGGACGCTTGTCCGAATGTAGATGATTGTTTTTAAATCTGCTTTACTAAAAACTAATTTGACATGATGACAAAAATTGTTTCACTCTAGAGAATAAGAATACTTGATCTGGGTCCATATTTACCTTATTTACAAATCTAATTAAGATTTTCTTTGATTTGAGGAGACGAATGTTTCAGCCAATCAGAGAACTTATAGAATTCAAATAGAAAGCATTGGCTTAGCTTGTTTTTCTCAAACCAGACATGTTTGACAAATGAACTAAAACTGTTCAAAGAGGGTACAATCTACCAATCGCAGTTGTCAATCAAAGAATCAATCGAATAATCCAACCGGAACAGAGCTTTTAACTCCGCCATTGGCCGCCATTGTTGTGAAACATTTTTGTTGGTTTGGTGACTCAAGCGTCATAGCTACAGCTTATTCAATCTGTAGTTACCGTTTAAGTTACCACTCGATAATTTTACTTTTTTTACATGCTACTGGACGCAAAATCTATAAACTAAAGCCGTAAAAAATCGAGTCAGGACTACCTGTTGGAGTCAACCGGCGGGCCTAGGGCGTAAGTGGGCGGGGTCAGCAATTGGTCATCTTTTGCAAATCAGCATAAATGACTACGACTATATTTTATATGAAAATATGTTCAAAACATGCTACATATGAAATGTCTATTTACGTTTTAACATGTATACTTGAAACAGTTGTCACTTTCTTATAACGATGACCTAACAAGGGCAAACGGGAATAAAGTAGTAAAACTGAAAAAAATGTTTTTGTTATACACTATTTGTACCTTAGCTTAAAATTACTTCCTAGAATAAATTCAAGCCTATTTCTTATACCGTCCGAG
The DNA here is from genome assembly GCA_946902895.1 of Fragum fragum. Classification (NCBI taxonomy): domain Eukaryota; kingdom Metazoa; phylum Mollusca; class Bivalvia; order Cardiida; family Cardiidae; genus Fragum; species Fragum fragum. The sequence goes on from OX336380.1 coordinate 35,591,390, forward strand.
AATTGCTTCACCCTGAGTTGACATTTTCAGAGATTTACAAATTAGCCTGTCCCCGACGTGTTCGAGCCACTGAAGTTTGACTGTACTTGGTTCGCTTGTCACACAATCTGAGCTGCGACAGGAAGTTACACTTAATCGGCGTTAATTTTCAAAAGTTATGAACAGTAACGTGTAGCAAAACAGGTGAAATATTGATTTGCGACCTAAACCTCGTAACTACAGCTTGAATAAGCTGTAATAACGACACTTAAGACGCCTAATCAACAAAATACTTTACAGGAATGTCGACCAATGTAGATTTCAAAGTTCACTTTCGGTAAAAATAAAATTGTTGATTGGTTTGTCGATTTTTTATTGACATCCGCGATCCGTATATTCACATTTTTCCCGACAGGTCAGCGGGACCAGATTATTCAAACTTTCATCTGAAAACCTCTTAATTTCTGATAAACCAATGCATTGTTAACATCATGCATAACCAAACCAAACGAAGCCTTGTTATGATGCCATTAAAGAATCATTTTAAACCTTTCTTGTTTATCAAAATTTTAGACTTGTCCCAAGCGAAAGAAGTTGCAGAGGACAACAAATGCGAGTGCAATTTTAAAAGTGGGCAAACTACAGGGTAAAAAATATTGTTGGAAAAGAAGAAACTGCTTGTTACAAGCAATTTCTTCTTTTCCCACAATGTTTTCCCATGTATAAAATTACTGGGACGTACAAACAAGACGACAACCAAATGCGAGTGCAATTCTAAAAGTGAGCAACCTACAGTGTAGAAATTTTTGAGGGTAAAAAATGCTTGTTACAAGCAATTTCTTCTTTTCACACAGTGTTTTCTCATGTATCATATCACAGGGACGTAAAAACCAGGGATTGAACAGTTAGTGTTTAGGATAACTTTATGAGAAAACGGAAAATTGCTTGTTACAAGTGAATTCTCTAAAATACAAAATGTTTTTAAAACTTAGTAATGTATTGTTTACATTTTAAACACAAAAAAGAAGCACACACACGCAATACAAATGTGAGGTTTGTGACCTCCTTCGACTTGGAATAATACATTTGCATTGGATTAGAGAGCTGCAATATGATAAATCGACAGATCTCCGCTGTCAATCAAACAGTCGATTGGCCAATCAAATCATTCATTTGGACCGGAAGTGACCTTTGAGTTCCTACTGTTATGTTTAGAATTTTGTTTGTTGGGTGACTTAGTCGTCTTATTATAGCAAATTCAGAGAATAGTTCAGACGTTTAGGTTGTAAACCAAACATTTCATTTTTTGTTAACTCGTTATTGACCAATGACGCCGTTTACTAGTAAAGTCGAACTTCCAACCGGAGGTAAGTGGGCAGGGGGGGGGGAGCGATCCGCCGATTAAAGGCCCATTCGACCTTTAACCCGCACACAATGACGCTTTTGACCCCCCAATGAAAAAAGCTGTATAGAAAGCATTGTGGGAAATGAAGAAATTGCCCAGAAGAAAAGAAATCATCGTTCTGAAATTGTCGTCTGCAATATCTTTCAATTCAGACCAGTATATTTTTTGTCGTCCGGCAATGGGTTAAGAGATAATGGCATCCCTACTCGAAATTCCCCGATCTTCGACATAAGGACCGACTTGAAGGAAGAAAACTTGTTGGAGAACGAAGAAATCTTGAGTATCTCAAAATTCTTTTATTGCATGAGTCTTCCTTGTCGAAAATTTTTCCAAGTTCAGTAAATTTTTAAATGTTGAGTCCGACGCCAGTTAGATTTATAAATTAAGTTAGTAATTACAATCTTTCAATTATATAACAGTGAAGTTCACTTATTCATACGCTACCTGGGTATCGCCGGTACCAAGATGGGGTTCCTAAGGCCTTGTCCAAAAACATACCCAGGTAGCCGGAGGCGCATCTTGTCGTACCAAGGGCGGCGAAGGTTTTACTTATCCGTCTTCACGACGACAGTGGCAGACCCAGGAGAAGCCGTAGTTCTGAGAAAATTGCTTATGTGGAGATGATTCCAAATATACCAAAATGTCCTGGAGATATTACCAAGTAGTGTAGTTCCGGAAGTGTATACAGAACATTGATTTAAAATGGTATCCTTTAGTCGTTATCTTTCTTTAACCCTTTCCCGGTTTTTTTTTTTTTTTTTTTTTTTTTTTTGTATTTTTGTTTTTTTTTGTTTTTGTTTTTTTGTTTTTTTTTGTTTTTTTCAACTTTAGACTGGTCTATATTCAAAAAGGTTGCTAACGACATTCAAAATTGGATGCAATTTGAAATCAAAGGACTTAAAGTACTGAGAAGTTGGAATGCACTGAAAGGGTTATAACTGTGGAATTCGGTTCAAATTCATTTATTACTTTCCGAGTAAGCCCCCCTCCTTTAAACTTTAACCAGTAATCCCATTCGTGTACATATGTGCGTGAATAACGCACAAAAATATAAATCCACAAACAGAAATCAAAAACTAGCATTGTCTTAACCCATTCCCAGACAATGACGCTTTTAAATTACCCTCATTATGAAAGCTTTGGAAAACATTGGAGAAAATGAAGAAATTACTTGTTACAAGCAATTTCTTCGTTATCCACAATGTTTTCTGTCCAAAAAGATCAGGATTTTAAAGATTTCATCAACTTACAATTGTCGTCTGCTACTTCTTTGAATTTGGACTGGTCTAAAATTTCATCGTGTTATTATGGGTTATAAGCTCGTGTCACGCACAGCAAAATTAGAATTTTCAAGCATAACTTTCTCCTTTTGATCAACTGTAATACGTGAACTTCTTTTAGAATCTTGAAAACAGAAAATAACAGCTTCTACAATAAGAAATCAATGACCTCGATGATTATTTGACCCTCAACTCGGCCAATTCTGTAACGATCATACTAAACTCACTTTTTTTCACTCACTAGATTTTCACTTCAAGTTAATGAGTATACGTGGAAATTTGCGGAAATTTGCGGAAACTTGCGGAAACTTGTTTCAGGGAGATCGATTTCACAGGTACGTAAAATCCAAGGTTTATACAGGAATGTTCTTCGGTGGATTATTGAGATTTATCGACGGATTATCACTTGATAAATTCACCGAATATCCAGTGAAATGGTCAACTTAATAGACTCAAAGCCTTTATCAATTTGGCCAGCTTCCGTTCATATAGAGCTACCGAACGTCTCAAGATATTGATGACGTCATAATGATGTTATGTAATCCACTTGCGTAATGGCGTTTTTCGGAGATTTTAGACGAAACATTTTATATATGGTCTCTTTTTGGCATTAAAGAATTAGATAAATCTACCCTCCTCTGTATAATGAAGCATTTGAAGGACACAGAAATGAAAAGTAGATTAAATTCCGCTCGATGGATGTTTGGTGATGTGCTTACAGTGGAGAAATAATGTTTGCGATTTTTATATTAAATAAAACGTCTTGTAAGAGCAGAAATATTGCGTATGGGGAAGTTAGAACCCATTTTTTTTATATAGAAAAGCCTCCTCACGATGACAAAATAACATTATGGTCAGCACTGAGAAAACAAATGTGATTGGACCACTCTTTTACATCAGACGGCGAATCTCTGACTATATGACGGTCATTTGACAAGGTCATTTGTCAAGGTCAAACTTCTGCAAAATCAAAAAAAAAAACATAACTTTTTAGTTAGTTTACGCCCATTTGAGATACCATTCTCAAATATAAGCTTTGATAGATCTCATTGATACGCATCTGCAGATAACAAGACCCAGGTCATGTGACAAGGTCGGTTGTCAGGGTTAAAGACTTTATGTTTACAGTTACTTTTGGCCAATTCAAAATAAAAACTAATATTAGACAGGAATAATAGATCTCCTCGATGAGTATATGTAGACACATACGTTCAGGTTATGTGACAAGGTCAAGGCCATTTGTCAAGATAAAGCGTCTCAAAAATTTAACCAAAATCTAACACTTTCAGTTAGATTAAACATATTTAAGATACTATTCTTATATATGGCATGATGATAGATCTCATTGATACGTAACTGCAAATAACATGGTCGAAGTATTTTGTCAATGTCTTTTGCAAAACTTAACCAAAAACATAACAGGTGCAATTACTTTAAAGCTATTCACCATATAATGCTCATTTTTTTAATGACGGTAAATCTCTTTGATGCGAATCTGCAGATACCAAAGCCAAGGTCACTAGACAAAGTCAATGTCACTTATCGAGATCATATTTCCCAAAAATGGGCTTATACAGGGGCAAAGTGTTATGCAAACACACCTTGTATTTAACATTTTGTCCGTGCGCGAGCAAAATGTTGTTACTACAGGCTTGATAAAGCTGTAGTTACGACAATTTGCTGTCGAACCTTCGAACTATTATCAAATAAAATACCCAAAGTATCTTCGATCCTCTCTAGAGCGACCGACAAGAGACCGTAAAACTCTAATAACGACATTACAGTCTCTCCAAGTGACCGACCATAAACCATAAACAGTATCAATGTTGAATCAAATATTAGGGCATTATGCAGAAATATTTTATTAAGACGCAATAAGCCACATTCCAGCGACCTAAAGCAATAAACGGCCGTGAATGTGACATATTTAGTTCTAAACCAAATGACCTATGTTCGCATAATTGTATATCAATTAGTCATATCCAGCCAGCATTTCTTCTCTCAAATAAGTTATTAATCTATCGAGGGGTCAGACAGTGAATTATAAACCCATGAAAGGGTGGTCATCAGAAAATGTGATTTGGGTAGAACTAATATAACGACAAAATATTATGTTGCTTGATTGTATCGTCGGTATTCTACATAAACCTCGTAACTGCAGATTATTCTAAGAGATTTTGGTAGATCACCGTCGATATACGTCCAAGCGAAGAGTGGTGCGTCCAATGACCGAGTGGTGCGACGCGCAATTCTGGTGGACGAATTTATTTTTGAGGTTTTGATAAAATGGGTAATTCCTCATTTCTCTTCTCCAACCTTGTATGTGCGTATAAATGGTCCATGGTAATGGGCGGGTCAGAGGCAGAATTTCGACCTTTTATCAGTAGGTTTGGCTGTCTTGTAGAATGAATAAGTTGGTACAACTATAAGCTAATGTGGGGATACAAAAGAGGGGCACCATGGAACCGGACCAAGCTCCCAATACACTTCCATGAAAATTTGTAAAGAAGGGGGGGGGCTAAAACACCAGAAATCAAAGTTTGGTATAGGTAGGCTCGATAACAATTCCTCATTACGCGCAAGGCACTTATAACTTAAACCTTAAACTCAATCCCTCCTTTTTACGCCCCTCAAGAAAAAACTTTGGAAAACATTGTGGAAAATGAAGAAATTGCTTGTATCAAGCAATTTCTTCATTATCCACGATGTTTTCTATCCAAAAAGATGAAAAAATTCAAAATTCCATCAACTTGAAATTGTCGTCTGCAGTTTCTCTCAATTTGGACCAGTCTAAAATTTTGCTGTGTGGGAATGGGTTAAGGTGGCAATTATATCATGTTTGTATGTAACACATTTCGACATGTACTTACCTTAGCACTGTTTTATCAAAATTGACAGATCGCTGCTGTCAAATAAAGGATTCAAATATTTCACTTACACTCCAACATTGGCTTTGAGACTGAAACATTGTAACTACAGTTTATTCAAGCAGTGGTTACGGCCTTTAGGTCGCCAACTAACCATATTTCGTTATCGTCATATGTTATTGGCCATACGTTTTACAAAACAACGTCTTTAATTGTGCCGAACTTCCTGTTAGAGTTATTGGGCATGGCTAGCGATCCGTCATTGGACGGATCGCGTCTGTCAATCAAAAAATGATAGTCCAATCAAATGCTGCATTTTACACAGGTAAAGTTTAAATTCCGACATTGAACTTATTCTAGTTGTAGTTAGGACGTTTAGGTCGCCAATCGACCTTTTTAATTCTTGTTACATGTTACTAGCTTTACAATTACGCCGTTTAATATCGGAATTGAATTGACTTTCAGAACTCAGTGGGCGTGGTCAACGATCATTCAATTGTCATTTTTCTCTACTTTTTTCTAAACAAACTCAGGCTTTAAAAATTCCTCGCTTCTTATTAAGGACCTTTTTGGACTGACATTTTAGCCTGTGAACTTTTATATCGTTGAAACGTCGATATAATTTGTGGGAGATATTTGATCTATCTTATCGCTTTATCAACTTAATTGAGTTGATTTTCAAGTTTGTCAAAGACAATACCGACACTTTTTCGCCCTGTAAACATGTCACCGACTCAAAAGAAACGCTAAACGGAATTAAATACAAAACAAAGGCGAAAACGTTTAATTCTTCTCGGTCCATTAACGACTTGGGTGTAGTTTTTTACTCGGGCTCAATACAAGGTGAGATCGGCTATGATAAGATGACGGCAAAGACAAAAGATTGTAACATTTCAAATAAAATTGGTAAAATATCGTGTTAACTGATATCGACGAACTTTTAATTGGGGTTGTTTACATTTGACCTTAGTTTCTTCGTACATTTTAATCTTATTCATATTACTAGCTTACCGGTCAGTTCGCAAAAAGTGTATCAGGGTGACTGCTATACCGGAACCATGGGTGATCCTTTGCCAATATACTAAGTACATATAATATACTTGAAGACTACTAAATCGAAAAAAAGTAAAAATTGCCACCATTCAATAAAAGAAATTTTGCAATAAAACTTACCACCTTTAAATCTTTTTGATAATTCCGTAACTCCTAAATTTAGATCCAGACTGGTCTAAATTGAAAGGCGTTGGGGTGGACATTTCAAATTCCGCTAAAATTGGGAAATAAGTGCAAGATAAGATGAAAAAAGGGATAAACTGCAGTATTTAATGCGTCAAAAACAACACAATAGCTGCACATACATTTCGCTTAATGTCGGATTTCAAAGTTAGTTAACCATAGAATAAAACTGCCAACTAATGGACCAATCGCTGCTGTCAATCAAAGAATATATCGACCAATCAAATTATTCATTCAGAATTGAGATTTAAATTCCAACATGGGCCGCCATATGTGTAAAATATTTTTGTTGTTTGGCGACTTAAACGTCGTAGCTACAGCTTATTCAAGCTGTAATTACGAGGTTAACGACGCCAATCAACGATTCTACTTTTGTATTACGTGCTACTGACCATAGATTTTGCAAAATGACGCCGTTTAAAACCCTCTCGTAGTCAATGGGTGTGGCAAACGGAGAAAGTGGGCGGGGCCAGCGAATGGTCAACTCTTCATCGTAGTATAAAAGAAAAAAAAAGACAGAAAGATGAACAAATGAAAGAAACAAGTTTGTAAAAAAAGACTTTTTGTCGATGAATCATAGATATAAGAAATAAAATATTTTTAATATTCTAAACACAATAAAGGTTAAATCGATGGTGGCACTATTCATATTTGCTCTATTACCAAAATAAGTGCAATTATATGCAATTTTAAAGATCACAAAATGATTTCAATATTAAATGATATGAAAGTATGCAACGATAATCTAATCTGTCTTTAAGTTTTGACCCAAAGCAATTTCTAAAATATGTAACTCGTGACTAAACCGCTCTTCTCAACAAAAAAGGGGTCGGTGTTACGACAATTGGAAGGCTCTGAGCAACACTGTCGTAAGTCCATTTGTTTATTTAAGCACTTACGTTAGTCTTGCTTGAAGTACTCAATATCAGATTATTCATTCTTGAACCATTGTCGAAAGATTGACATAGCATCCAACACATTTTTTTCGGGTTCTTGAAATTAACCGCCCCCTCACAAACCTTGATTTAATTGTTTTATCCATTACCCAACGACAAATTTTAGACTGGAGTTTGGCTTGAACCTACAAATTAAATCACTGATTCAATCAGGACCAAACCAAGAGATTCATTCTATCAACGCCTTTAAAGAATTGAAATTTTTTACTATCTTATGATAATCATTGCAAACTGGTTTAAAAAAACAACGCAGAAACATATTCTCCTCCCAAACCACGCTAACATGCCTAAAGCTTTCACAATTGATTTGTAAGATTGCACATTGATTCTATATCAAAATACTTCAAAGAATTCTCTTCGCTGAAAATTAGCCCTTTGTTATAGGATTCCAGAATGAGCATGGGGTAAAGAATCTAACCATCCTACACCGTCAGGCATATAAGTATCATTTTAATGTATAACATTTCCTAATGACCCCCCCACCCACACACACACACACACCAAAATGGAGAACATTGCACCAAAGAATTAATCAAGGCCGAAAATTAACCCCGGATTTTACAGGATAAAGAAGGATATAAAGAAAATCCTGAAAGATCAGCTCTTCCTAGAGCCTTCCCTTTTCTTATAAAACAGTGTCCTGTGAGTTTCTGCAAAACTGCTTAATGAATTAGGATATAATCAAAATAAACATCTTCTTGTTGGACTCTAGATTTAACATAGGGATAAAGAATGAACTCATTTACAATCTTCTCACAAACCTAGAGTTAATTGTTCGAACAATTAGCCATGTACTTTAATATTCCGCATGAAATTATATCTACCAAATAGTGCAAAGAATTGCCCTTAAAGTAAAATTAGCTCTTTGGTGTGAGCGCCTGGATTTGACATACGAATACAGAAGTTAATCTGGAAAAACTCTCCAACCCAAAACCATTTATTAGGCTCAGATCGACTCAAATTCTGAATGAAGTATTATCTTATGGTCATCTCTAAAGACACGTATGTATATCCCTCTGTAGTCAAAGCGAACGCTTTACTGTAGGCACCCAGTTTATACATGCAAATAAAGAAGAAAATCTTAATAAACGTTTTATTCTAAGACCTAAAGCCTTCAAATTTTGCTTATAGCATTGTCCTGTGGCATTCTATTTCTATACTTAGATTTATGGCGCAAAAATAAAAAATATCAGGGTTCAAAGTTCACTATCGATCTGTATGAATGCTTTGATTGGTCGATCTCTTGTCTGATTGTTAGCCGCGATCGGTCAATTAGCCTTTTATTTTACCCATTCCAACACAAGACAATTTTAGACTGGTCCAAATTGAAAGAAGCTGCAGACGACAATTTCAAGTTGATGGAATTTTAATTTTTTCGTCTTTTGGGATAAAAAAACATTGTGGATAATGAAGAAATTGCTTGTTACAAGCAATTTCTTCATTGTCCACAATGTTTTCCAAAGCTTTTTTCTTGTGGGGCGTAAAAAGGAGGGCTTGAGTTGGAATGGGTTAAAGCCTAGAGCTATCATACTCAGGACCGCATGGGTTTTCACGTTAAATTCTTTATGTTTATTAATCCTCGCCTTTTTTCCCTTTTTTATTAGTAATATTCGTATGATTAAACTTTCATTTCAATAAAGAGGTAAACCAGAATATTTGTGTATGTCTATAAAGTTTACCTTCCTATCCAATCACTTGGAAATACGTTAATACAAGAGATGTTTCTATACGATATCCATGTCTTTTTTCATGGACAGCTATCGCCAAAACGATCACAATTTCGGAATGGGTCAAGAAGGATGCCAAAATATAAATACATACATGTATACTAAAAGAATCACATTTAAAGGAACGTGTAACGTGAACATATAAGGGCATTTTGAAGGGTTAGTTGGAAAATGGCATTAGTGCCAATATTTCTTTTCTTTTTTCTTTCTTTTTTTTTTTTTTTTTTTTTGTCTTTTCTTTTTTTAAATATCTTTTGATAACATGACCGATACAATATGATAAGAACTCAACACCAAAAAAAAATCTTTAATTTATCATACTTGAAAATAAATTTCCTTGTGCTATTTCATGTAAGATACACACAAGGGTTAATTACGTGAAGTCAAACATGAGTAATAAGTGATACATTCAATATTATGTATGTAAAGCGTAGAAAGTGAATTCTAAAGAAGCGAGGGATAGAATGTTTTAAAGATCAGTCGACCTTGTAATTGGTTACAGGTGTAAATCTCTGGGGAGCCGCGTATCCGAACTCTTGTTTCGTTCCCGCAGTAACGTGAGAAACATTTTTTATTTCTTTAATAACAGTATCTAAAGTGATAGTTTAGAGTCTATGGGAGTTGTCAGGCATGTTTAAACTACCACCATTAAGAAATGCCCATTCCCCCTACGAGATGAAACTATTTAGAAATGTTTAAATGCCCCTGAAATATTTCAAACGTGTTATTTCTTTTGTTGATTGACTAATCGCGGCTGTCAATCAACAAATAAACCGATCAATCCGATCGTTCATTTAAACCAGAAATAACCTTTGAACTCCAACATTAGCCGACATTTATGTGAAGCATTTTCTTGGTTTGGTGAATGGAAAGAAAGAAAAGAGATATTTAATATATTGGATATTAATAAACATATAGAAAAGGTGTTTGTTTCATACCAAAATAATATTACTTATTCTAGAGTAACAATGTTAAAACCGTCCGGTTAGACGAAGTTGCTGTATAAAGCTGATAAGCGAAGCTTTCGGTTTTACGCACGATTGGAATGTTTTGTTTAACAAATTAATTGGTGATTCATAGGATCATATTCGCACTGTCTGAAAACAGTTTGGTCGTGCTCGGACTTAGTGTCTATATATTTTTACCTCCGAATTCTACCCATAGGATGCAACGTCTACATACCGCTTTTGAGAGGTGTACATAATCATGTTTACCTGGTAAACGATCGCCCGCCCTCTCTCGCTCTCTTTATCTGGAGATTATAAAGCGCATATTTACATAGCGAAATTGGTCTATGTGATAGAATACTCACATCGCATGCAAGAGCATCCTAGTTCGAACCTAGCCACACGCTCCATTCCCCTATCTCTCTCACTCTCTAGCTCTCTCTCGCTAGCTCCACCGGCTAAAAGCCAACGAGCTTTTGTCATGATGTGGTTTCCGTCGTCAGTCCGTCCGTCCGTCCGTCCACTTTTACTTTAAAAATCTTCTCAGAAAGTACTGAACATAATTCAACCAAACTCAACCAAAATTCACAGGAATGAACCTTGAGTGGCCTTTATCAGATCTCTTCAAAGCATTTTGATTGGGTGAAAAATATGTAACGATATATACATGTAAATATATCGTTACAATACCTCAACGGGATGAAAATTACTGCGGGCAGGTTGTGTCCCCTAACGCACAAATTGGCAGATTTGCGCATAATCGACAGTAGATTCGGGTAAAAAGTGGCCCCTCCGATAATTCGACCATCAAACTTTTTCTGCCCAGATTATATATCTCCTGTATACATATCTCAGGCTTTCAGCGCTTTCAGCGTTTTGGTTTTTAAATTCGAAACATTAAAATAGTAATGTATTTGTAAAGAATAACATTAGCGTTTGACATTACATAGTCGATGATTTTGAATGGGGCCCAATCATTTTATGATGTTTTCGAACACAGATGAGGAGAAAACTGGATACTAAATATAGCACCTGATATAGTTATTATCAAGAATGTCTCACCAATATAGTTATTATTCGACATCGGTGGCGGAACTCGTATACTCGATTAAAGCCACCAGCAAGGGGGTTGGGTTCTCAGTTAAATCAAGCGTGCCTTAAGAATCGGTTGTCATCATACCGTTTTGGAGCGAAAGTGATAGTTACTGACCTGAAATTTGGGGTTGTTTAAGATATCTGATACATAAACATTGATAAAGGCAAGGAGAGTTTTGCTGGTCCTACGTGTACTTCCTGATACAAAAAATACAACAAGATAAATCTTACATATGAATACTCATCGACTAATAATTATCCTTTTTTAACACATTCAAACAAACTCCCGCTCTTTACGCCCTCAAATACAATATTTGGAAACATTTTCGTAAATGAACAAATCTTCATTATCAACGGTATTTTCTACCTCTAAAGATAAATATTTGCGAATTTCATCAACAATTAACTGTCGCCTGCAACTTGTTTTTATTTTGGAGCAGTCTAAAATCTTGTCGACTGGTAAAATTAGTTTTATATAAATATATGTAAGTATGTTACCGACCCTATGAAATTGAGAATTCCTACCATTTCTTTGAAAACGTGGGAAAAAAAACAGAGATGAGATATATTATGGTTCAATTAGGGTTAATAATTCGGAGTTGAATACAAAAGGCGAAATTGGAGGATATTGAATGGGCGATAATGAGACCGAGGTTATAAAAGTCATATATAAAGAAGTATTATCAAATTACTATAAATATTTCTGGTAAAATATATACATTCCACACAGACAAAACCTTTACCACACATCTATATGAATCCCCTTCGTGGCACCATACCGTGTGACTGACTTCTAATTTCCTACCTAAAAGGCAACAAATGAAAAAGTCTTCATATCCTAAATGATTTTCCGAATGTCATACGAAGTCGTTTGTAAAATTGTACCATTTCGGTCGTTATGCCGAAACTTTAACGGTAACGTTAACCCTTGTCTTAATGTCTCAGAATTGCATTAAAATCAAAGGGCTGAAAGCACTGGATGACTTGATTGTGGGTCAATATTTCTTTTGAAAATTAATTCTATAAACAGCTTTTACTGAAAGCCAAGAAACAGGTGGTGAATACTAGGATCAGACTGCACATATGTGCAGTCTGATCTTGTCCAAACAGGAATATTCCGGCTTTAGCGTGACACGGGTTAACATTCCATACCTTATTGAATTGAGTGACGTTACGTGGTCAAAGTACTGTTGGTAATGAATCGAAGATGACACGGTCGTTACATTTCGCATCTGTGAGGTGGCCCTTTTTATGAAGGACGAATGGTATAATTATCAGAAACAAATGAGACTTAACTTTTCCTGGTTAATGGTTTTCAGTTTCAGACAAAATTTAAAAATCGTTATTTCACCGATACCCGGTATTTATTGAAACCTGGTACAATCAGAAGCTGACGTGTTTATTGTGGCTTTATTATCTGCTAACGCCAATAATATAACACCCTAATAGATTCGTTTTCTCTTTCGAAATGATAAATGTCAGAATAATAAAGTAACGTTCCGTCATCTTTAACCGCTTGTAACGGTATTTTGACAACATAGCAGTTGGTCAAATTGATACGAATCAACGCTATAGACCATTATATTCTAATCTATTTTAGAGATTTGTCGTTGTTCTTATGTCAGGAAATGATAAGACACAAATTCATGTGATTTATGTTTACGTATTTTGTGAGCAGTTTAACTTAAACACCCTCACATTTTTTTCATCTTGCATTATGTCGCTTTTAACACTTATCAGTCATATCTCGGCGGCTGGGCCGCCTAACAATGGATTCCTGGTATTTCTCACATCAGTACTACCATAACATCCCTTCCTAGCCTCCAGCTGCTATTCCACTTAGGTTTACGATTATCCACCCATTGCAGAGAGACAAATGTCGGAAAGAATATTTGCCGCCGCCGTGGATCGAACCCATGACATCCATTATTGAAGATTAGGAGTCTGATGCGCTACTGACTGCGCTATGACGGCGGCAACCCCCTCATATTTCGGACAATGTTGGATATATATTCAACGGAGTGCAAAAAAGTAGCCTGGCCCACTGACCTCCAACACTGGCAGTTTGACTGGGAATAGATTTCAGTTTGCATAAATTACAGCAAGGACCATTAAACAAAAAACAATTTGGTGGTCGGCATTATAAGATGATCCGCTTACAAAACATAAGATGGTGAAAATTAACTCTTGTCATGATGAACCCGGAGCATTCCTGCTTTTGCAGGAGGTATGGACAAAGATCAGCCTGCACATACGTGCAGTCTGATCTTAGTCTATACCACCTGCTTGTCTATTTGAGCCAGAATTGGTTGTAATATTAATTTTTAAAATGAATATTGACCCATAATTTGGCGGCTTCAAGTGCCCCCAGCCCTTTTACTTTTATGCAATTCTGTTAAGGGTTTATAACTCAGCATGACAAGGGTTAAAGTAAAATTCCAAAATAAATCAGGATGATTGACGTATCTCTCGATATACCAACTGACCTCCGATAAGGCAATCCGATTGAGGTACTAAATAATGTTAGTTTATATGACATATGGTCAAAAATAAAAAATAAAAAAGTAAATCGTCGAATCGCTACTTTAAAGTATTTAAGTCGACAGTTAAAATAAAACTTATGCTTGACCTAAATGTCGGAGGTCAACATTAACATCCGGTCTGAATGAATTGATTAATTGGTCAATCAAGATTCTGATTGACGGCGGTGATCCATCAATGATCGTTGGGTAGATGAGCTGCTGGTCAAGAATGGTTCCTGAGGTTAGTTTCAGATTTTGTTTTTACAGAGTCTAACGTCTTGCGAGCTTTATGAGATATGTTAGACCTCTCTGAGATTGATAGCATACTGTCATTAAATAAACAATAAAATGTTTTCATATGGATTGGAAATCTTAACAGAAAATGCCGATAATAAAAACTACATATATGGTCAAATAAGGAGGAAGTTCATACACATGTATGGACAAATCAAAATCAGGAAATTCTGACCAATACAAGTTAATTTTTAAACACCATTATGTTACATACGTTACATTTCTTGTATAGTACATTTAACCATACAAAGACTTGGTCCGCCTTTATACGTATTCCCAAAACAGATATGGGAAACTCTTTGCCTTCAATGGTCAATGAAAATCCATTCTTTATGTGACCAAATGTGCCTGATATATATTTGTTGATATTGTGATCAAGCACAATCCGTAGTAAGTGAGAAAATTAAGTATGAAATAAGTATTTCACTATTTTAGCTACTAAACATGAATATCAGTAAACCGACATGAAATTAATGTCTCCATTCCTCATTTTAGAACTATGAACTATGTAACATTTAAATTTACAAATTATCTAAACTCATAGTATTCCAATTCTAAAACTTAACTTTTAACCCATTCGCACACCATGACGCCTTTTGACACACCAAGGAAAAAGTTTTGAAAACATTGCGGAAAATGAGAAAAATTGCTTCATAAACCTGTTTCTTCATGATCCACAATGTTTTCTGTCCACAAAGGCAAAGAATGTTTAAACACTATCAACTAAGAACTGAAGTATGAATTTTTTTTTTAATGGGCTAGTCTTAAATATTGTCGTTTTTTTTTTTTTTTTTTTTTTTATTATTCAATTGACATAACGCGGCTGCATGCTGATCGAGCAATACCACCGCATGCGGATGCCAACGCTGATTGTTCAAGTGCTTGGTAGTGGGTCGATAAGAGGACACAGATCATTAAAAATGTATTTAGAGTTACCTCCCAAGCTGGTATAAATATCTCTTTTGATAGAATATAATTCGAGTTTCAAGTAAATGTTCTCAGTAATACCAGAGATTTTACAAAGTGTCAAACTTTTCGGACGACGACGCAGATCCTGACGTAGAACACGACCTGGCCACGGCAATACCTCGGGTTTTCTCCGAAAAAACAGCCGATGTAAAATCGAGAGACCAACCACATCATATATTTAGCCCGGAAGCGAACTTTGATTTCCAATATTAGTAGGCATTGATTTGGTGCATTTTTGTTGGTTTTGCGATTTAAATGTCGTAACTATGGCATCAAAGATGCGTTCAACAACAACAATACCGTTATTGTGAAGATAGATTTTGGGTAATCAATGATTGAATCAATCAATCAATTAATCTACCTAGTTGTAGGATTACATGATAAGTATGCATTTTTGTCAAATATCCATTTAAAGTTAGATTCGACGATCACCCATTTTTCCTATCTGACACAATTTTTTAGCTTAAAAGATATACTATATTTTTTCATTTATTGCGAGAATGATATGAATGACGTATGATGCAGTTTCTTGGTTTAACAATAGTAGAAATTAACCAATCGCTGGCCCTGCCTATTTACTCCTTTGGCCACGCCCATTGACTCCGACTGGAAATCCCGCTTCGTTTTGAAACGACGTTATTTCGCAATAATTATTGTCATAAGCATTTAAAAGAAAAGGAAAATTTTTTGTTGTATTTGTGGTCAAGCTGTAGATGCGACGTTTAAGTCGCCAAACAACAAAAGTATATCACACAAATGGTGGCAAATGGCGGAGTTTAAATCTCAACCCCGGGCTGAATGGACAATTTTATTGGTCGATATATTCCTTGATTGACAGGCGCGATTGGTCACAAACATAATTCGAACCTAGCTGAATAATCTTGATAACTGAATAATTGATGTCGCGAATGGCCCTTAGAAACCCCTTTTTATAACATGTTTACACATTTTACGTTTCCTACATCTGTATCCTTTTTTGTTTGTTTATTTGTTTTTTACTATTCCCCTTTTTATTTGTTTAAACAACAAACTCTAAAAAATCAGCATGCTTTAGTATCACTTTAGATCGCTAAAGTTCGTTTTATCTATTTATTCATCCTAGCAGCTTATGTCATCTGTCATACTGTATCATCTGCTCTGATTCACAAAAATTAGGACCATTTCTATGCAGGTAATATCTCGTACAAGTTAAATATTGGGTCAGGTGTGGTGAAAAGCATTGTCGATATGTCAGGTCCTAGACAAAGAACTCTCTAAAGTCTTCATTTCTGGCTCAACTCTTGCTCATGTACCTGGAAAAGAAGCCTCCATATTTATCACTAAAATAGCCTTGACATGTTCGTTATTGGTCGACTTTCGTTACTGACATAGTCAATAGGCCTAATCATAGAAAAAACGTTGCTTGCACTCTACATGTTACATTTTGGTTAAAATGCCTTGAAACGTAGCCCGAATGTTTGCCTCGACCAAGCTAAATATTTGGTAATATTGTACCAAAAATAGTTTCACCAGTTTATATCAGGCATCCCGGGACTTTCGGTCCTTTAATAATCAATTCATTGGAAAAATAAAAGAGATTTTGTTGTTAACAATTGCCGTGCTAAATTTAAACCTTTGAAAATTTCTCCACAGTTACATTTCAATCAAATGGCCGAACTTATAGGAATGTCTTGAACTGGGTCAAGACTTCTTTTGAAAGTTGTTTCTTTAAAAAGCTATAGCTTAAAAGGGCCAATCAGATGGTGTAAACAAAAATTAGACTGCACGAATGTGAAGGCTGATTTTTCCCACACCTCCTGCCCAAACAGGAATATTTCTAGTTCATAATGATAAGTGTTAGCAATGGCCTATATCAATAACAACTATATAACTCATTATACGTGAGTTGGAAACAAAACGCTTTAAAATGACGCCATTTATGGTAAATTTTATCCATTAGGCATTGCGTTGGTCCGCAATTAAGATACACTTTCATTTCACTTTCTTGGACGATTTAGTTTGTTTGGATACAATTTTTAAATGCATATTAGGGAATCAATTTAACCGGTATTGAGAAATTATGAAACCCATATCTTTTAATCAACCTTTATATAAAACGCATTCCCTTGAATCTGAAAAGTTCTAGATAGATATATCGAGAATTTTTCAACTACAAAATCAAAACTCCCTGTTAAGTGGTAGTGCGTCATTTTTGCATATATTAGTAAATGGCTCAATTAGAGAACATGATTATTGACACTAAGGCCCAGTATTTTAAATAGGAAGATATTAACCGATACCTTACCAAAACAGACTAGATAAAACGTCGTTATATAGAACTATAGATTTGGAGAGTGATTATAACTAATTGGTCATCGGAATCTCTCTGTTTTCTGTAATCTTTGAAATTTTCCTGTCAAAGACGATTTCACTGAATGCATAAAATGTTAGGCCTAGCAGAGAAATAAGTAATTATTCCCTCTCTGTCAGACGCAGTAAAACCATATCATTCTGTATAAAATCCCGTTCGAAACTGTATTAGAATCAAAGGACTGAAAGCACTGGTAATACTTCTTGTTGTATCATGAATATTTCTTTTGGAGGTTAATTTATTAAAAAAATACTCTAGCAGGAAAAGTACAAACAGGAGGTGTAGACTAGGATTAGACTGCACGTACGTTCAGGCTGATCTTAATCTACACCTCCTGCCAAAACCGGAATATTCCGGGTTCAGCATGACAAGGGTTAATATCAAATAAACGTAACGTTTGCGTTTTTTACTTTTTTGTAAAAGCTCTACAAGAGAAAAACGTTAGAAAACCTAAAACCCTTTTATTTTAAAAGAAATAACTGACTGTGTCTGGCTTAAACAATTTTCTAACCCTTGTCATGCTGAGTCCGGAATATACCTGTTTAGGCAGGAGGCAAAGATCAGCCTGCACATATGTGCAGTCTGATAATATTCTACAGCACCTACTCGTCCCTCGCAAGTCAGAATTGTTAATAATTAAAATCACCGAAAGAAATATTAGCCTGTAACTAGTGTTTCCAGTCCTTTCAGGCCTTTTATTTTATTGAAGTTTCGAAAAAAGGATTTCATTTAGCCTTACAAGGGTAAATAGTTCACAGATTCACAAATTGATGGGTCAATGTAAAACTAGTTTACATTCCCTAAATTTTACTGGTGCATTTAATAAGTTATTTAACAGTGTATAAGGTTGTGCACCTGTCATTCTTTACGGAAACGAATGTTATACAATGGCGCTGGTACCGTATTCAGTCCTTTCAAGTAACTCCTTTCACGGAAACCAGTTAACTCGTAAAACATTATTCCTGTAAAACATGGCAGCTACACAACCATGTTCAAATTATTTTATATAGAGGCATAAGTTATTAAAGGTTCCTGAATCCAAGTGACTGCGGGTTAATGCGGTTTGAATACAAAAATGTAACGATCGTCATTATTGTCTTAAATATGCGTGCAAGGAGAAGATAAGGAGACATACTATTAAGCAATTTTCAACATGAGATTTATCTTTCTTTTCACTGATAGCTAATACCAAATTATTAATTAGGGCCGCCATTAGAAGGTAAGGTTTAAAGCATGCTTAAACCGCAATAACTTTGAATAGACTGAAATTATTTCACATCACAACACACATTTAGATAATCGTATTTATGAAGTACTAGTTAAATTGAAATTTTCATTCAAACAGCTCTGACTTGCAGAGACATGTGCCTCAAATAGACCCAGACATATTTATGGACCAATCAGAGTCATTGTTATGAAAGTCAAATGGAAATACCGATACAATTTTCCAGACTCGCTAAATGCGATAGGCACTATTGACGAATCGCTGTCCCGCATTGCCCACTGACCTACGATAAAGCAGTTCGGCTTCGGTAAAAAACACCATCGTTTTTGTGGAAACTGTGGTAAGAGAAAAAAGGTAAATAACGAACCTTTGGTTAGTGACCTAAACGGCGTTACTACAGCTTTCATAAACTGTAGTTCGACGTTTAAGTCGCCAGACGAGCAAGAATGCTACACATAAATGTCGCAGTACAAGCTTCACTTCAGGTCAATGTGAAAGTCTTGATTGGTCATATGCCGTTTTGATTTACAGCGGCTAAATGTCTATTTTGAAGACGGGACTGATCGAATTCTTTAAACTCTCATTCAGTTGACAAATAGCAAGACGTTTAGTAATGACTCGAGTCTTATATTGTACGACCTGGGACATGCAAATTACACGAAAGTTAATGATAATATCTGCAGACATCTCTTGGAGAACTTTGGGTGCGATCTGATCTACCTCTTAGCTTTACAAATTGATTTTACAAATTCATTAGTTCTCTAACCAGTTTTTATTTGATCTAGATAAAAGAGAACTGTCACTCAAAAAGGACTACCATTAACTCATTACCAGGCGACACGATTTTAGACTGTTCCAAATTGAAAAAAGCTGCAAATTGCAATTTTTAGTTAATGGATTTAAAAAGAAATGCCTTTAAAGGAAACAAACAATGCGGATTATCAAGAAATTGCTTGTGACAAGCAAATTCATCAAAATCCACATTGTTTTCCAAAAATGTTCTTCAGGGGCCTGAAAAGCGGGATTGTGTGGGAATAGGTTAAACCACCAAAACACTCGATAGACTGTGCGGAGATTGTAAAAATATTTGTTTCGGACGAGGTAATGGCTCATTAGAGCTTATTAAAGCTGTAGTTACGACACTTAGGTCACTAAACAAATATTTACCTTTTGCTTTATGCCCCTGACTACATACTCAATAAATTAATGTCGTTTAATATCCCAGTCTTACTGCCAAGTCGGAGGTCAGTGGTCAATCGACGGATCTGTGACTCCGCCCAATGACTCCGCTGGCCCCATTACCTTACTCCAACGGGAAGTTCAACATCGTTACTTGCAAAGATATGGCCAGTAACGCGTAACAAAAAGGTAAATCGGTTGGTTGGCGACCTGATCGTCGTAACTACAGCTTGAATAAGCTGTAGTTATGACGATTAAGTCGACAAACCAACAAAATGTATCAAATAAAACTTCACTTTAGGTCTAAATAAATTACTTGGTTGTCCGATTGGTTCTTTAATTGACAGCTGCGATTTGTCAATTATATTGAAAGTCCACTATTAAAACATTATCTTTATCTTTTTAAATGATGATTAGACATCATATTTGTAGTGGTTCAGATACAATATTGTCAGATACAATCAAACTGAAAAGCCAACTTAATAATACCTGTAAAGCGATCTTCATTCATGATGGACTCCTTAGGTGTCCATCGGTGTTTCCCCGTTTGGATAATCCAGTAGTATGTTCCTATGTTAGAAGAGAAGTAATGCCAAGTTAGGTTCGATTTATTATTTTTCAAAATCTGTCTCGCCCAAAAAACTGCAAATTTTGAAAATGGCGTAATATGGGGATTCTGTGTGATTCGTAGAACACATAAGGACTCTTCTTAACCCATTCCCGTTTTCTGAAATTTTAGACAAGTCCAAATTGAAAAGGTTGCAGACAACAATAAAAATTGGATGCAATTTGAAATGAAACCATCTTGTTACAAGCAAATACTCCTTTTTCCACAATGTTTTCTCAAGTATAATATCACATTGAAGAAAAACCCAGGTTTGTACAGGAAAGGGAGAAATACGAAAACACCTACCAATAAACCGCATAGCGTAGATGCGGTTACGGTTTCAATAACGAGGAGTATTGTAGTTACACAGTGAGTAATTTGCCTTCTATTTTGAGAGGAGTTATAAGCTGTACAATACTTTCAGTACTTAGATTATATAGTTATTTTTATCATTATTATTATCATTATTATTGTTGTTGGATTATCCTTTTTGGTAGCCTTCTCGTATTGTCTATTGACAAAAGATTACTCGTACTCTTAAAAAAGTACTACTTTTCTTATTCTTTTATTTATTCATGATTGCATAGCGTACAAAGCAAGACGGTTACTCTATCTACAATTGATACATTGCTAATCTGGTCATAATATATTAAAAAGAAGCATTGATCATTCATTTGTAAAGAGATCCATTAACAAAGGCCTCAGATACAAATTTCCTTATGGTATTCAAGTCAAACCACGTCTAAGTTCGTCGATAACAACCTTATATTAAACGTTGTCTATTTTGACCCGAAAGCCTTTTTTCCGGCGTCTATTGTTAGATCAACTATCAACACAAATATGTCTTTTAGAGCGCTTAATTTTTACAACTTGGTTCGTATTGCAATTGTAAGCTAGGCCTGATGTATATATTTCTCTGTGCAATTACGTTACACACAAAGTTGGTTGCAACCGTTGGACAACATTTAAATATTTTACTGGTTGATATTTTTATTATCATTACTATTATAAGAACGACTGCGTTGGTATAATAAACCGGTTGGATACCTTTGATATTACATGGGTAATATTACACTAGTGTAATAATGTGTAAAAGAGCCTAAGCCTGTGGTAAAAGCGTTTTCGTTACAATTATATAAATGACGTCACATACACACAGTCTGATCTGAGCTCTCTAAAGACAGATACTGACTAAGGTTTCTTTCCACAAACAGCAAATAATGCCCTATATGACTATCAGTGTCTGCCCTTCTCGGGAAATTTATGGGCGTGTGACGCAAGGGCATAGAAGATATCACTTTTCCCTGCCTGTCTTTATCCAATAACTACATGTTAAACACTATGGTAGAACACATACGCACATTATACTATTAAAACGCAATTTGAGAAAGTTTATATAAAGTGTATGTGTTCTGCGTCAAGTACGAATGGTACAATTCTGGAGTTGTGCTGCGAAAAGTAAGAATTCTGTGTCCGAAAGACAGATTGTATCAGTGTAATTATGAAAACTTTTGAATTACTTATGTAAAATAACGATTTTGTACTTCACCGGGAAAAAAATATTACTTGTTTACAAAAAAATCACAACATTTGCAGCTAATGGCGAGAATGTTCCTAGGGTGACCTTTTTCAAACTCGTTTGAATTTTTTTTATTCGCAAAGAATGTTGGCGAGGTAGGGAGGGGCTTTTTAGAAGTAGAGAAATCATTAGATAATGCCTTAAAACTATCACCTCACAAATTCGATCAAACTTTCTAAAATTGTTTCTCGAGCGACCATGTTCAAACCTTGTTTGTGAAATTGTGATTTGTGAAAATGGGGCGGAGCAGGGCGGTGTTTATCAGACTAATAGAAATAATTTTTGTTTTAAATCTTGTGCTCCTAAACCACTAAGCTCATGTAGACTTCCATCTTTACTATACGACCACTTTCACCAAGCGACAAGCATCAAAATTCCCTTACGAAAAAACAACAACAAACAGTACCTTCATTGGATGTTTTTGCTAATAATAAGATTATCAAACCTAAATCTTATGTTGCTGGATCTCATTAGTATCGTCTCAGTAAGAATCTCACAATAATTCTTTAAGTATGCAGTCGAAGTATTCCCTCAAATATGTCACAAAAAGTGCATTAAGCGACCATGCCGAGTGGCAGCCATAAAGTATTATCTCTATCGCAAATTCAACAAAATTAACACTTGAATCCCTGATTATCGTTAGTATGGGGCGCACCTAGCAGCTACAGCACACTAAGTAACATCCCTCATAGATACCCATTTATGCACCTGGGTGGAAAGAGGCAACACTGGGTTAGCTTGAAATATTTTTCTCCATCCGATTGGAATTCGAACTAGAGACTCTGATCCCGGGTCTTACAACTAAACCACGGATTGCATATGAAGCGCTATTTCTATCAAACACTGAGCTGTACTCGATCAAAGAATTGCAGCGGTATTTTTTTCCGAAGACCTTTAAAATCGTTTCAGGCTGGATAAAGCGTATTTTCGATTTACATATAAAACAAAAAGTTAACAAAGATTTTTTTTAATGGCCTGTTGTTCAAGTCGGCGCTGTTGAAACGATATGTTGAAGGTTAACCCTTTACCACACGGTGAAATTTTAGACCAGTCCAAATTGAGAGGAGTTGCAGTCAATAATTTAAAGTTTATGAAATTTTAGATTTTTTTTCAAATTACTGGATAGAAAACAATATGGTAAATGAAGAAATTGCTTGTTACAAGCAATTTCTTTATTTTGCACAATGTTTTTCTAATTGTTTTTGTTGAGGGACGTCCAAAAGCGTCTCACAGAATCGTCAGAAATCACAATGTAATGATGCGATAAACCTACGTTTCCAAACGTTTCGTTTACTTACATCTAACCATCGACTTTTCCGTATACAATATTGCTCCTTTTAGCTTGAAGATAATACTCTTGAATCTGTACGGATCTCCCGCTCACGTTTAATTCAAATTAGATAATACATCCCTAATGCAATGTTTTGTAGGATAAAATCACAGGCTATTCGTTTTTTCAATCCAAACAGCAAGACGTCGTTTTTGTGGTCTTTATGCGAGCTCGGCTTCGCGATGTCAAAAACCTTGTTCTGTTAATGGCAACATACAACTCATCGTGATCTTGAATTAATTAAGCTTTTTCCACGGAATTAGGGCCTTTTGTAATAAATGTTCATAAAGAGTGTTTGATTTAGGATTAACACTTTATTCTAAAGTAAAAAGGCACCAATAAATTGGAACGGCCTTTTTTATAGAATTGCATGCTGTTCATATTATTAGTATTATTTTTTATTCGTGTATACATTTGTATACAGCAAGTGCATAACGTTTCAAACAATAACACGTGAGCACGACGAAAGTTTCAGACCAGCCTATGCGTCAGCGTCAGAGTAATAAAGGGCTCAAATGCTCTCTGTAGATAGGTCCTAGCTAAATATTTTTATGTACGATAGGGTGATATCTTAACGCATTATGTTTGAGTCCCGACTCCTCAAAATATCGTCGTCGAGCAAAATATTGCCACTACATGTAGTAACGACATTATGCTCGCACACCGACGATACTAGGATCTGGCCTAATGATAAAGCGCTTAACTCCCATTTCAAGGGTTGCTGGTTCAATACCCTGCTCCACAAGTCCTTCGGGTGTGACTTTGTGGCACCGTCTTCGTATGACCTCAATTGTTAGCCACATAAAATCAATCAATCAATACTCTTGTGAAATTATTTGAAATGTTACAGATAGACTAAATTATTGCTTTCTTGAAGAAGATGGTGGTACTAGTCTAAGTCTCCATGTTTATCAAAGTGTTTATATATAATTGAGCAAATATGGTTTGTTTAATTTCTTGTTATATGTTTTCAAATAATTTAGGTCATATATCTTTTTATATATTGTCTCTGATTACAAATAAGTAATAAAACCAAAGAAGATATATTCAATGACAATTCGTCTTATATTAATTTCTTGCAAATTTATTAAATTCTGACTTTGTTTTGAGACCTTTTTTCATCTTCAATAAGGAGCTACATCACATATTATTTCATCCTGTTGAAAATATCGCCGAGTGTCAATTTATTTTGTTGTGAAGGGTGACGCAGAAAATATGCAAACACGTTTTTATTATCCCGTTGTTAAATTATTCTTTTCCAATGACACATTAATTCAATTAATATTATAATTATACGGGAAAATGTCATTTTGAAATGAGGCGTTTTGGTGAAAATAAGTTCCCGGTAATTCGTTTCGTCAATGTGTTATAACTACTCAAGAATTCATTCATGTAGCCGAGGAGACGTCCGTGAATCTATTTCGACACAGTCGTGTTTTACGATTAAATTCCAGTAACAAATTGAACATTGTGAGAATAGGAGAAATTGCTTGCTACGAGGATTTTTTTTTCTTCAAATTCTTCTTTCTATAACTATTTTCTTCCCCATCTTGCAATTACCTTTTGTTTATTTGGTACAATTTTCGGATTGTCGTCTGCAAATACTTTGAAAATATGCCAGTCCAATATTTCGACGTCTGGTAAAGGGTACAGCCTCCATGATTTGTATCTTTTAATCACAGAAGTAACTGACCAATTGAGGCTGTCAATCAAGCAATCAACCAACCAATCAAATCATTTGTTCAGCCCGGACCTGAACTTTCAACTCCGATATTGGCCGCCATTTTCGTTAACCTTTTTTGTTGGTTTGGCGACTTGAACGTCGTAACTACAGCTTATCCAAGCTATAGTTACGACGTATAGGTCATCAACCAACTATTTTACTTTTTTGTCACATGTTAATGGCAATACATTTTTCGAAATAGCGCCGCTAGAAATCGAACGGAACTTCCTGTTGGAGTTAATGGGCGGTACCTAGTCATTGGGCGGGGCCAGGATTGGTCAATTGACGGATCGCGTGTTCAATAAAATATCAATAGACCAATCAACTCATACAAACAGACCTGAAGTAGACTTTTATCTCCAATATTGGTTGACATTTGTGTTAAGCATTTTCGTGGGTTTGCCGACTCAAACGACATGACTACAGCTTATTCAAGCTATCGCTACGACGATTAGGTCGCCAACCAACCATCATATTTTTGTTATGTGTTACTGGCTATAGATTAATGAAAAGAGCATCATTGAATATCTTAGTCGATCTTTCTGTCGGAGGCAGTTGGGCGTGGCCAGCGATCCGTCAGTTCTTCAGCGCTTTATAGCCGGAGTGTCTGGGTTAAAAATGAATATGAAAATTTGTAATTCTTTTTTTTTTTTTTTTTTGCTGTTGTTGTTGTTGTTGCTGTTGTTTGTTGTTTTTGGTTTGTTTTGTTTTGTTTTGAGGTGCTGCTGCCGTTTATTTCGATAGAGGCAAAAAGGTTTACAACCCATCTATCCTGAAACAACGTGTGAGTTGAAAGGAGAAGAACTAATATGAAGAGATCTTGTATTTGTTAATTGCTTGAAAAAAAAAAATAGAAAAGACTGGGTAATTTTGACAATTATACTAATTATACTATTATCAGTTTATCTCTCTATAATGACCAACTCTTCAAAGAAATAAAAATTTAAAATAAAAAATTTGAAGCCATTATTCTTAGAGTAGAAATTCAAGTCTATCAAAAAAGTACTGGTTTGTCAATTAACCAACGCTGGCCCCGCCCACTTCCTCAGTTGACTCCGCACATCGACTCCGACAGGAAGTTTCCTCATTGATTTGAAACCGCGTTATTTTGCAAAATTTATGACCACTAGCATGAAACAAAAAGTAAAATTGTAAATTCGGCTTTATTCGTCGTATTATTCGCCAAGCCAACAAAAATGTTTCACTTAAATAACTGCAAATATCGGAGTTCAAAGTTAACTGATTGATTTCATTGAAATTCCCCGCCGCTCTCCAATCCCAACCTTTCCTCAAGCTATTTGATTCCGATCCCAACCAATTCAATATTACTATCCTCAACAGTCAGCCACAAAGTTTTGTATGATATCACCATGTATAATGTTTGTATCATTACTGAGTGAAATAAAGTGAATGTTATGTTATGTTATGGTTGATTGGTTATTTGGTTGACAACCGCGATTGGTCAATTCCAAGCGATCGTATAAGTAAATTGCTTTAGAGTATTGATTCTATGCTTGTAATTTAAATTGATTATCGACATCACAGGCTTACAATCACATGCTTAAGTTTAAACTTGCGAGCGTAAATGAAACAGTAGGTTTATAATCAATGTAAAGGGTGAAATTGTTAAAAGAAAATTCTCGTATCATCATATTGTTTTCGTCGATATATCATGAAAAGGGAATATTTGTTAAAAGAGTTTCTCGGAGACAGTATTCCCGGATTTCTTACCCGAAAATAAAATATTGAAAAGGTCGTTTACGTTGTATTAAGTGGCCACTTAACGGACGACTAAATGGTGGTCAGTTAAGAAAAGGTCTCTCAATACAGCTTTTGCGAAAGATACGAAGGTTTGGTTCGATTGCTTATAGAATTATCGCTTAATCCTATTTTGTTGGACTCATTAGAATCGTCTCATGAGACGATTCTAACGAGTTCCAATAACATAGGATTTAATTATGATTTTTTTTATCAAAATGTCTCCACTACTTAGGTTCATTAGAACAAAATAATCGTACTAATACTGCGCCAGCTATGTTTAAGAGACGGAGAGAGTATTGCCTTCGGTGTTGATTTTTTTTTTTTTTTTTTTTTTTGTTAAAACGAATAATCTGATGAAACTATACGACACCGTTTAGCGGTTTCTTACAGAAGTGCTTTCAGGTTTAAAGTTTCATATCGCAATGAAAACAAACTGAAATATTCTAATTCTAACATTTATTACAAAAAAATAGCAAATTATCTACCAGTTATGGCCATTTTTTACGGAACTACTTTGCTCACAAGCATACAAATTGTTCCCCCATAATGTTTTCTCAAAAATGCATGAAGCGAAATCAGCCATTCAGAATGCAGGAATCTTAGTAGACGAAACCAGGATTAAATCATACAAATAATGGAGTATATGTATGCCTCATAGATTATAGCGTAAAGCGAAAAACCTTGTGAGATGGTAAACTTCGATTCGTGTGTAGCCAAACTTGGGGTAGACTGTGGTTTAGAATTCAATCCAGTACTAGAAGAAAACTTACCCACCTTAAACATAGTCACAGACAAAATTCCAAGTTTGTTGAGACTGAAATTGAGTATCACATGGAAATTCAAGCATTGTGTGAAACGAAGTAATGAAGATAATATTTGATAAAAACAGTTTCGTCTGTTATTATTTGATATTAACTGTGATAAATGCCAATGTTTTTGCTACATATGGAATGTGAAAACCCTATCACTTACTTAGCACTAATGTTCAAAGCTCAAATGCTTTATTTTGTTTAAATTTGACCTCAAAAAATGACATCGACCTTAGCAGATGATATTAAGCTACAAACTGTAGTTATAAAAAAGGCATGATTAGTACAATGGGGTTTAACGCCGATTTGATCAGTATTTCAGTTATATAGCCTCTATCTGTGCATATAACCATGGCTTACTCTCATTTGTCACCTCTACAACCGCAAAGGTAAATCCGAGCCAGTACCTACTTATCCAAATTGACCAATAGTGGCTGTCAATAAAGAAATCAACCGACCAATAAAATCATTCATTAAGCCTGGACTGAGCTTTCAACCCAAACACTGGCCGCCATATTTGTTAACATTTTTTGTTTGTTTGGGGACTTGAACGTCGTAACTAAAGCGTTGAGGTCGCCAACCAACGATTCTACGTGCAACTGGGCATGGTCTTTGCAAAAACGCCGTTAAGACCGACGCGGGACTTCCTATAGGAGTCAATAGGTGGGACTAACGGAGCAAGTGGGCGTGGCCAGCTATTGGTCAATTGGCAGAGCCGAGGTTTAAACTCAAGATCCTAGTATAGGAAGAAAAGCGCCTTGCCTACTGGGCTAACCGGGATCGACATAAGTAGGAGGACCAATGCTTACCCAAAAGATAATAATTGACATTTGAAACCACTAGCATTTACCGTTCAAAATAAAATTCACGGCTATTGTCAACGTTTTTCTGAGAAAATGTATGCTCCCGATGTGTCAAGGTAGCGGGTAGAAATAGCGAAGAACTGTGAATGGAAAAGATACACGATTTCTTCTCTAGACCCGCATGAAAATGAAAATTACCCAATCTTTTCTGACGTTACTAGAAGGCATTTTCTGATGAACAGTTTCGTTTATAATTACATGTGTAATGTTATTATAATGGAAGCAATCTTTCTGACAAAGGAGAGAAATTGTCGAAGATAGTAAAAATTACCTTGAAGATCATGGCCTCTTTCTTAACCTGTCAACACTTTGATATATATCAATTTATGACTCATAACCAAAACTTGTTATCACAGAAAATATGCGATTTTTGACTCCAGCGTGAATTGTTCCTAGATCGAGATTGTGTTATTTATAGACTGGGGTCAAGAGCTGAACATTTTTATTCATTGAATAAAAGACAGGAATACATCTTATTTCTTAATGTGTTTAACGTATTCCCACAAAACAAAATGTTAGTCCTGTCCAAATTGAAAGAAGTTGCAGACTACAATTTCAAGTTAATGTAATTTTAAACTGTTTCGTCTTTTTTGATAGAAAACGTTGTGGACAATGAAGAAATTGCTTGATAAGCAATTATCTCATTGTCCACTATGCTTTCTGAAGCTTTTTTTCCTTGGGACGTCTAAAAGCGACATTTATCGGGGATGGGTTAAAATGGTACGAGAGTCTTGTATTTACTTACCGGTTGTGATCGACTAATCAAACCATGCCTTTGGACGGGAAGTCAACTTTGAACCCCAACCTTGGTCGACATTTGAATCGTTTTTATTGGTTTAGCCACCTTAACGTCGTAACTACAGCTTTTTAAAACTTTAGTTACGAATTTTGGTCTCCATCCAACCTTTTCTATATTTTAAATGTAAAATGTTCTGGCCATAACTTTTGCAAGATAATAGTTAAATATATATTTTTCGGAGCTCAGTGGGCCTGGAAATTGATCCGTTAATCGGGAACCAATTCTCTGATAGCAAGAATAATGATTTGAAAAAAAAACCCAGATTATTTCATTGAATAAAAAGTGAACTATTAAAATCACTAAAAGGAACAGGGATGATGTTAGCTCTATTAACGAATACAGGAATCCCGTCTTTACTTCGCTGGTTCGACTGATCCTCCTCTATACCTTCTTTTCCTAACGATTGATGATCGCTTCCACATTAGAACCGTGAAGTCGAAGATTTTAATCCGAGTGGAAGTCGGCTCACTAGGATATAACTGGCGTAATTGATTGGTGAGCAGCTACGCACGGTTACCGTAGACCCATCTCTGCCAGACACTCTGCTACAAAGCGAACAGATACATGAGGTAATGCACAGATAGTTAAAAGTGTCCCATAAGTCAAAAGTGGATTGCCCTTTATGTAGGGGTGACACATTAATGAATAAACTCTATACTTTTATCTTTATACATAAATAATTTGAAATTCAATTGGTAAATTATTAACAATAAACTGTGACCATGACTTTAACCCTTTCCTGTAAATCCCTGTTTTTTACGTCCTTGTGATTTTATGATTGCGAAAACATTGTAGAAAAAGAAGAAATTGCTCGTGACAAGCAATTTCTTCTTTTTCTACAATATTTTCTACCCTACTGAATGTTTATGTTTAAATTAAATCTATTCTAGATTTTCGTCTGCAAAACCTTTGAATTTGGACAGGTCTAAAATTTAGAAAAGAGGAAATGGTTAAAAGAGAAACAATTTTTGAGTAAAGAAATACATAATTGGAGGGTCATTGGCCACGCCCACTGACCACCGTCAAGACATTACGGTATAATCGGACAATATATTACATAATATGAGCCTGTGCGTGACATTCCCAACCCTTTCGCAGGTGCATGACTCGCACACATTGAGCACCCTGTATTGCCATTCGAGGCAATTAGAACATTCCCTGATTGTTTAAAGAAGCTTTGGGTCAGTATCTATATACAGAGCGCAGAGTGAAGACTCTGATTAGACTGTGCGGATGCACAGGCTGATCTGAGCTTTAACTTGCCGCACATGTGTGTCACGCACGCGCTCATATAAGATTATCTAAGAGAAGAAAAGGATAATGTTTGTTTCACGATCTAAGTGTTTTCACTACAGTTTATTCAAGCTGTAGTATCAACGTTTAAGTCACTGATAAATAATAATGTATGATATATGGCAGAGTTCAACCGTTCACCCTTCCGTTAAAATGAATGATTTACTTGTTAACTTGGTACAGACGACATCTTTTACACTGCTCGAAACAGAAATTGCAGATGACAACCTTGATTGGCGAAATTATAGAGTTCTTTAACTTTGGGGGTGGAAAACATTGTTGATAATGAAGAAATTCTTTTTTTCCAAATATTTATCGTTGTTGGCTTTAAAAGGGATAGGTGAGAATAAATTATTTACGGTTGTAAAACATCAACTTCAATGAAGATTACACATCATACATATAGATCAGAGTAAGAAAAAGCTTACACGCTTATATTTGCACAAAGATGTCTATCTTTGTAAGGAATTAATATCTTTATTCTCAAAGTATCAAAGTTGATGTTAAATAAATCGAACGATTGGAATTTAGAAATTACAAAAACTTCCCTGAAAAACCAATAGCCACTTAATTGGCGGAATCGAAATAGCATTGTACGAGTTATCTCCCATTAGGTGATAAAACCCTTTCGGCTGTTTGGATAGTAAATCGTCTGTGACCTATCAAAACTTCGTAACTACGACATGACAATTTGTAGCCAAGATGATTTTTTACTTCTTGTGAAGACGTTTTGGAACTGTGACCTGCGTAAGTTCGAATAAGTGATAGATGTCGCTAAAAGATATTTTGAATACAAACTCGAATTTGCAAGCTGTTATTTATTTGTATAAAAGAAACAACAGAGACTTCTCTAGAAGGATGTATCAAGAAAATATAGAAGAAAGAAAATGGTCTTTCCGAATTCTTCCTTTTTTACAATAAATCCTACCCTAAAATATGACTTAGAAAAATCCTGTACAGCCTGCAAGGGGTGAATTATTCGCATATGGTTAAATATATTTGTATTTTCGTCTATGACAATCCATTTATTCTTAACGACAGGAAATTCGTTTCAAGAAATGAATTCAGAAGTGTTATTTGATTTTCGTCTAATTTCGTTTAACGTATCACTTCTACAACATACTATTCTATTTCATTTTACGGATCGCTGTTCACGTTTTCTAACCCACGACATTGTAGTTAGACTTTATAATAATGACTTTTTGTTAACATAAGCTGTAAAGAATATAAAAGTAAAACTCCGAATAGTTATTCGGCGATATAAATGTAGTAACTACGGCTAGAATAAGCTGTAGTTACGATATTTAAGTCGCTAAACCAACAAAAATAAAGATATTATGTTGGAGTGCAAAGTTTAAATCTAGTCTAAACGAATGACAGTCAATCGAACGTTCAATAGACAGCGGCGGTCCACTTTTATTCAGTCGAACTCGAAGTCACATAATTGTTCAAAGAAACGTTTAACGTATTCAATCAACCAGCATCAAGTTTATCTATTTTACCTATGATAATTCTACTGCTTCTTGTGAAAGTCTTAGTATTTGGAAACGTTCGAACTTATATTACAGATCGGAAGTGACTAAATTTTGTTTACTTAAAACGACGGATCGCCACTGTCAATCTAATCATCGATCGAATAATCAAATCATTCATTTGGAACATATGTGAACTTTGAACCCAGACTTTTCTGCTAAGCGGTTTTGTATTGTTTTTTCTTGTTTTTATTTTGGTTTGACGACTTTGTTTTTATCACTTGCTACTGACTATAAATTTTGAAAAAAAATAACCCCGTTCGCTTTTTCCTACTTTCTATCAGAGATCGGTTGGCGGAACCAACGATCGGTAAATTACGAAAAAACAACAAAAACTATTTTACCAGAATATTTTAATCAAAAATTATTTTTCTTTTTCAATTGACTTCAAAATGTAAAGTTTCTTTAGTAACGAAACAACATAAATTTCCTTTCGGATTGCCAACACAAATTATACGTTTTTAGAATAGTTTCGTTTTCACACTTTGACAAATAAGTTGCCAAACCCAAGATGATCACACCTAGGCGTATACCAGAGGAGCGGTCCTTTCTGATGTGGCCTCTTTCTTCATGTCTATGTTTTGAGAGGAAGGTGTAATGAGACGTGGTATAATCCGTTTAACTGTCAAAACAGTTCTTTTTCAAAATGTTTATTAATTTGAAAAGGCAGAGGATGTCATGCTGTTTAATAAAAAATATTTTGTACATCACTGATGATAACCTGCTCGTAGTTGTAAAGTTAAGATGATTTTAAATATCGTAGCTGTGCTACTAAAATATAGTAACTGCAGCTGAAATGGTCTGTAGTTACTACGTCTTGGCATTCCGGCGATATTTTGTTCACCGACAAAATGAGATTGTCGGTGTTATTAATAAGTCAGGTTTGAATAAATCTGAATTTTGAAACTCATTTTTGTAAGGAAAATACTGAATAGCTATAAAATTGGTACGGACGATAAACTTTATTTTGAAATAATAGTATTTCAATATTGAAGGCTCCTGTAAATTTAGTACCACGGATGGATGGATGGATATATTGATTGATTGATTGATTGATTGATTGATTGATTGATTGATTGATTGATTGATTGATTGATGTATGGATGGATGGATGGATGGATGGATGGATGGATAGATAGATGGATGGATGGATGGATGGATGGATGGATGGATTGATGAATGGATGGATGGATGGGTGGATGGATAGAATGATGGATGGATGGATTGATGGATGGATGGGTTGGTTGGTGGTATGGTAGATGGATGAATGAATGAATGGATGGATGGATGGATGGATGAATGGATGAATGGATGGATGGGTGGATGGGTTTGTGGATTGGTGGGTGGTTGGGTTTTGGATGGAATGATGGATGGATGGATGTATATATGGCTGAATGCATGGAAGCATGGGTGATTGAATGAACGTGATAAAGGATGGACGGACGGACTGGTATTGGATGAATGGATGGATAGATGGGATGAGGAATTATTGAATAACTCTTCTTAATGACATGTGTCCAACTCAACTTTTATCTGCGTCTTTCTAAAACGGGACTGACCCTTCCTTTCGAAGCATTTTCCAAACGAGAACATCTCAAAATTATATGATTGTCATATTCTAGCTAGGTTTCCTATTAAGGGGCCAATGCACTTAGGGTTCAGAGATATAAATGGGGGAAGGGGGGAGAAAAACCCAAAGATTCTATTATTATTTTGAAACGAGATCACACTAACAACATGGAATTTAATATATATTTCTACAAGACATAAAGATTAATTTTTTACTCCAAACGGTCAGAATCTAATGTACCTGACACCTCTGTCAATCAAACAATTGATAACTAGATCAAATAATGGATTCAATCCATCTCAAATATGTTTATCCCTGACACCCATGCACAGCTATCTCGTTAGAGGTCTACCATAACGTCGACATCGTTTACAGTGCGATGAACGACGTGAACACGGGTAGAAATTGGCAGTCCCCGCTAAAGACTATTAAAATAAAGCCCAATAAAAATCTTTTGAAATAGAACCAAATTTCGGTTGAGACCGTCAACATGACTCTACAAAACTTTATAAAAAATGAGAAGTTTGATAAGTAGTCAGACGCAGGTCTCCACGGAATATAACCAAACATTCAATCGTGTTTAGGATACTCACCAGAAAAGCTTAATCTATAACCGCACGACAAAATTCTAGACTGGTCCAAATTCAAAGAATATGTAGACGACAATTTAAAGTTGACGAAATTTAAAAAAAAAATTGTCTTGATAGGGAGAAAAAAATTGGATGATGAAGAAATTGCTTGTAACAAGCAATTTCTTCATTTTCCAAAATGTTTTCCGTTCTTCATTTTTTCTTTTTTTTTTTATTTTCTTTTTCTTTTTCTACTTCTTCTTCTTCTTCTTCAGGGCTTTCGAAAGCGGAA
Source organism: Fragum fragum (assembly GCA_946902895.1). NCBI lineage: Eukaryota > Metazoa > Mollusca > Bivalvia > Cardiida > Cardiidae > Fragum > Fragum fragum. The sequence goes on from OX336380.1 coordinate 35,626,148, forward strand.
TTATGTGTGAATGGGTTAAAACGAATTACGAATCAGAATATGTAAGGCACTTTGCCAAAGTTTTGAACAATAATATGTGTGATTAAACGACGACCAAAGCGGTGACCATGGTCTCGGTTAACCCATTACCAAACGACAAAATCTTAGACTCTTCCAAATTGAATGAAGTTGCAGACTGTAATTTAGATTACGTTAAAATTGAAAATTAAGTGTCAAATGAGAATTTGTTTGTTACGAAGATGAATTTATTTTCGTCAGGACTTCAATGTGAGATACTGGGTTAAAAAGCGTCATAAGAAGATATCAAAAACGAACGTTCCAGCCTTCGTATTGGATATTTGGAATACGGTCAATTTTGATTAAACGACCATCTCAATTCAATTACCATTTTTATGAAGTGATCATATCAGAATTCTCTTTCCAAAAAGCATCAGCTTATAAAAAGTTGAAGAATTTACTAAAAACAAAACAAAACAAAACAAAAAACAGCAACTAAATCCTACGTTATTTAATGTAAACAGAATCGTCTCAAATCTAATGAGGTCAAATTACATAACACTAAGTAAGAATTCTGCAAAGATTTTTATATGCAAAAGGTCGGTTCATCATAATCATATCACAATATTTTATTAAGCAAATATTTTGTTCAGTAACCCATTGTTGCGGTCTTTTGAGCGGTCGCTTAATCCATGTTTTTTCTTGTATTTCTAAGAAAGGCATTCATAGTCCATTACCACAACATCCCCCTTTTTTACGCACAGAAGGAATTAACCTTTGGAAAACATTGTAACAAACATTTTTTTTCTTTTCTTTTCTCACTATGTCGCCTTCCTCATACGACCTGTATTTTTCAGTTTAAACTAACTTTGTTTTGTGGTAAGACATCTCTTTTAATTTGGACCAGAGTAAAATTTTCTTGTGTTGCGTTTGAACTCACTTAAATAGGCTCCAGTAGACATGTCTCATAAGAACCAATAACATAGGGTTTAGACGATTATTTTTTTTTTTTTTTTGTAAAGAAGATACATTCTTTTTTCTTCAGAATTGAATTAAAATGAAATAGATGAAAGTGCTGATCGGCCCTGGTTGTTGATGAATATTCCATTTATTATTCAATCTTATAACCAACTCTGGTATCTCTGAACGGACTGACCAGCCTTGACTTTTTCGTGTATTATTTGATTTTATAACCAACTCTAGCTTTTAATAGCAAACATGATATGTAGACTAAGACCAGCCTGTGCAATTGGGACTAATAATGATAGTTTGCATTTGGATTTGTAAAAGTATCCATTCGCTCAATGAAAACATGTTCGCTTAGGATTGGTCACAAAATTGACTATAGAGAGGGTAGAAGTTCTGGTCAGAAATTTCTTAACCTCTATCAGAATCCATAAATGAGAGAAATAAAAGGACTTTAATCTGTTTGAGTTTACACTAAACATCAAAGCTTTTTAACTTCTAAAACGTCTTAAGTGACTCATATGGGAAGATTTTAGTTATCAATAATAAGCTTATTATATGAAAAGTTATAGGAGAGTTTACTAACAAAATTGGCCGGTCCGTGCTAAATGGAAACCTTTCCCATATATTTCAAAGTTGCTGTTAAAAGAAGGGAGAAAGATCATGTAGCATGCACATTTCAAGAGAGATATGCGTTTGTAAAAATAAGGGGAAAATCAAATCTGGAATAAGAAAGAACAGATTACCCTTTCTGATAGGATTGCAGTCTTTAGTATTTGTTATGAAGATTTCAGGACGTACTTTTCAAATGAACCGGAGTCCTTTTCTCTTTTCGTTGAACTCTTAAAGTCTATGTACCGGACCACCCTACTCGATCTATGTAAACCACGTTTACGGATAATTTGCCTTCAATTCGGTTTGAACGATGTCATTGGGTAAATTTATGCACGCCGTTTACAGGTTTGCAGTTCAAACAGTATGAAACTATTGAATTCTATTCAAAGTATCTTAATACCTACAAAATGACGGTATCAAAAAGGTGGAATCACAAGAAAATGGTCAGAGTGGCTTTTCAAATTGGCGATCGTCTAAGAAACTAATTCTTACCTAGACTGATATCTTATCTGGTTTATGTCGTAGATGGTTGATCAAAACACCATACATCGTAGCTACAGCCGGAATAGCATTATTGCCCCCGCCAATATTTTGTCTAATGGATGGCGGTGATGTTATACGTTAGGCTTCTATGCATGGCGATGAAAAAAAAGAACAACAGAAATTTCAGTGACCAATGCCGGTTTTCAAAACAATGTATACTTAGTTGGTACATGTAGATAATTTTAAACCTTCAAAATACTACTCCAAAAATAAAGCTCGTAGATCTATAAAATTCCAAGTTACTTCTGCGTGACGCTTGATTGACCAATCGCTGACCCCGCCCACTTACTCATTTGGCAACACCCATTTACTCCAACAGGAAGTCCCGCGATATTTGTAAAATCTATGGCCAGTAGCATATGACAAAATAAAATAGTTGGGTTGTGATTTCAGCGTCGTAACTGCTGCTTGAATAAGCTGTAGTTACGACGTTTAGGTCGCCAAACCAACAAGAATACATCACATAAATGGCGGCCAATGTCATAGTTCAAATCTGAATTCCGTGCTGAATGAATGATTTGATTGGTCGAATGATTCCTTGATTGACAGCCGCGATTGGTCAATTTCAAATGTGTGCAAAGTAAAGACTCGGATTAGCTCGTGTATCCAAAAAGGACATATTTGTACAGGATGGCACTTCATGTTAAAATAATTTAATGTTAGTCTATCATTATTGTTAGATTCTTATCGGTTGAACATTTCGTTTCATACTTTCAAGAATAAATCGAATTTTGTACTAGTTTGTGTACTTGATCACAAACTAGTTCCATAACAAGTAAGAATTTGGCCGAATTACTAACAATTTTATGTTTTTGAATAATTTATACCGTAAGGTTAGACACAATCGCAGCACACATTTAACATTTAAATTTCGTTTCTTTTCTTTTTTTAAAGAAACAGCGACCAAATATCTTCTCAACAGTAATTTCGACCGAAAGAGCTGAATAGCGACTGAGTAGACGATTAGACATTTTGGTACTCTGTATCATCCCTAATAAAAACTCTCCAAAACTAGGGCTTATTTTATTTATTTCTTATCATTCATCCTGGAGTTTTTATATTACATTATTGGAAATGAAGAAATGCATTTTTTTCATCGAGACACGAAACAAAAGAACTTATCACACTTCTCTACGAACCAGCTTCGCGGCTTCACACAGTGGAAGTTGACGCTCGAATATTTTGTGGGCCCATGTACTACTTATTTACTCATTCCCACACAGAGACGCCTTTAACCACCCCTCAATATGAAATCTTTTGGAAATGTTGTGGAAAATGAAGAAATTGCCTGTTACAAGCAATTTCTTCTTTTTCCATAATATTTTCTGCTCCAAAAGACAAAGAATTTAAAGGTTTCATCAACTTAGAACTGTCGCCTGCAACTTCTTTAAATTTGGACTGATCTATAATTTAATTGTGTGGATATGAGCTAATACCTCACATTCATCGAACGGCTTGATAAACCTTTTTAAATGGTGCGGTCACGGAAGGGCTTACGTGAAATACTTTCCACAGCTGTTCATCTATAGTAACTCACAAACACTGAGAAATAATACCCACCTAAACGTCATGAATGGCAAATATTTCTTGCCATGTTAGATGGTTATTTTCATACACGGTCTGTCAAGCAAAAGCGGATCAAACGGGAAATGTGCAAAGCGTTATACTTCGAATGCGCAAACTGACATGGGTTTCAAACGTGCGCTTATATATATATTTATATATAGTATATATAGTATATAGTATATCTTATATCGTCGGTGTTATTCTTAAACCTCGTAGCTACAGCTCTAGTCTAGCTTTACCTACGATATATTAGAATTACACCAACGATATACCAAAACAAGACAATGTACTGTCGGGAAGACGTGGAATTGACCATTCAATGAATAAACAGACCAATAAAATCATTTATACAGCCCGAACCTTTTCAACTCCGATATTGGCCGCCATGTTTGTTCATCGTTATTGTTGGTTTTGCGAGTTAAACGTCATAACTACAGGTGTAATAAGCTGTAGTTGCGACGTTTAGGTCACCAACCAACCATTTTACTTTTTTGTTACACGCTACTGTCCATAGATTTTGAAAAAAAAAACGCCCTTAAAAATCGAAGCGAAACTTCCTGTTGGAGTTAACGGGCGTGTCTAATGAAGCAAGTGGGCGGGGCCACCGATTGGTCAATTGTAGGGACCCTTTAGTTAAATGTGACGTTTGGATTGTGTCTACAGAAATATATGACTGAGTCTGTTTTATCAAACAGTTCCACGTGCGAGCAGAGTTCAGACAATTTGCCACCTGAACAGCCACGTGATGTATCGACGGTGGGCGACCAAAGTGTCGTAAATACAGCTTTGGTCGCCCACCCACAGAGGGAATGTAGATCATATGCTGATCGTTAGAAGAATATCTTGGGACGATCTATCCATATCGAGGACTCTAGTTGCTAATACTCAAGTAAGGCAAAGTATTGTATTTTGATCCATTGTAATACTTTTCCGATTTAGTTTATTGCCAAGTCAAAAATATTGGGTCACAATGGCTTCTCGCGATTGGCAGCATTTTAAAATGTTAAATTGTCAATTAATCGTACTGTATATACATTTTAAAAACGCATATTGAGCTGTGCACATTTGCTCAGGAATCTATCTACCTGAACTCCCTGGCCCTCATGACAGGCAATATATTTCTCCACAATTCGACAGCAAAAGATAGGCGCAGCCGTCAATCAAAAAATCGCTGGACCTATCGAATCATTAATTCAGACCGGAAATGGACTTTGATTTCCAATATTTATCTTAAGTATTTTTGTTAATTTGGTGATTATAATGTAGCTATCGCTTAATTAAGCTGTGGTTACAACATTATTTTAGCCATTCAACCGTTTTACCCTTTTCACAAGTTATTGACCATAAATTGTAAAATAACGCCGTTTATTATTTTAATCGAACTAGAATCAGGGAGTCAGGTTTTCATCAGATTCGTGTCTTGAGCTCTTTTCATTTATCATGTTCACAGCTTACTGTTTCGTTACTTTTTAGCTAGCAAAGCGTCAGCATTGATAGTTTAAGTTAGCAGACCAAATTGTGGGGTCTTCTCAGAGTTCAACGAGTGCAATCTGCCACTGGATGCTTAACCACTGAATCCATTGAATGACTGCGCCAAAAACAGTAAGTCTTGACGTATTTTAGGCATATTGCAAACTCTGCCTGCAAGTTCACCTCCTTTATTCAGCTCATTTGAGCAATCCGTGTTCAAAATGAGTCTGATCAGAGTCTTCAAAGACGGTTCAGACGACAATATCAAATTATTAAAAAATCTAAAATATTTAACCCTCTGGATAGAAAACAACGTGGACAATGCAGAAATTGCTTGTAAGGAATTTCTTCATTTTTCCACATTATTTTCCACAGGCCATAAAAAGAAGGGGTGAGAATGGGTTAACTCCTTGATTACTCTAACCATGATAAACTTTGACAAAGAAGATTACTTACCAAAACCATGCTTTGCTAGCTCACAAAACTTTCAGTATTTTGATTATATTCGTCTTTAAAGCAGTGATATGATGCAAGATTAATTTATTATGTTGATTTTGCTTATTTCTATTATTTTCGAGTGTCATACATATTTTGAAGAAATGGCTATTGAGATTTTAGTATCGACTTCGATATGACGTAGAGAACCAGTTAAATCCTGATTTTATAGGCCTATTCCAAACGGATGAGTCGGGTTTTAATAAAGTTCTTGTGTCGTGCAAATACGAAAAGGAAGCCAGTGTTTGTAAATCACGAGCTTGATGCATCTCATATTTCATTTTCCTCTGAAAAAATGATGTCTAGCAATGCTTAAATGTCTCATTAACAAAATTAATCAATTTTTTGAATAACGCGTTACACGGATTTCAAATGGGGCGGCATTCTTGATCTGTTTCTGACAAAAAATTCGACCCCACTGTTCGACATTTTGGCTACAGTGCTGAGACACCTGCTTTTCAACAAAGTTATTTTGGATAGATGGTAATAAAAATATTTATTTTTAAGTTAAGTTGTGTTACCTCTCCCTCGTTAAGTTAATCAGAGGTGTGCCGAATTGTTCATTGGTCCTTTCACTATATTACCTTTGTTTTTATCCTTGTTCAGTATAGGGAAGTTGCGATTTTTTAATTGCATTTTCAAGTTTGATTTTAGATAAAAATCTCTCGATTGTATAAGTTTCAGAAATAACATAGAAATGTATTTTTCATAAGAAACGAACATTTCCAGCTCTAAAGTTGTATTATACAGCTGACCTCAAAACTAGACAGCCCAAAGAAATAAAGGATAAATTCCAAGTAAGACAATGATAAGATTCAATATAATTCTTGAGAGATAATCCAAGAATGGCCCTTATTGATTGTTTTCACTGACAAATCATCAGTGCATCTTCTCCAATGACGGATCGCTGGCCCCGCCCACTTACTCCACAGACCACACCTACTCTACTGAATCATGCAGGAAGTATTCAACGTTGGTATTTGGTAAAATGTATGGGCGCTGACATGTTACAAAAAAGGTAAACAGGTTGGTTGGCGACTTAAATGTCGTAGCTACAGCTTGAATAAGCTATAGTTACGAAGTTTAAGTCCCAAGACTAACAAAAAACGCTTTACATAAAGATCGATCAAAGTATGAGTTCAAAGCTCACTTCCGGTCTAAATGAATGAATTGAATAATCGATTAATTCTTTGATTGACACCTACGGTTGGTCAATTCGACGTCGGGAAGGTTCGTCTGGATAATAGTATTTCGCTGCCTTCTTGAGTTGCCACGCGAAGTTGTGATTGAAATACCCTCTAGCAGCGTGGGTTTATGGCTGAAAACGGATTATACAGACGCTTATTTTTTCTGTAACATTGCAAATACTTGTACTCAGCTCTCAAGGAGTAGAAATGATCACGCTGCCTGGAACCATTCTATTTATTGTTACATATGGTTGATCATAAATTTTCAAATAATGCCATTTTATACCTAATTTGAGATTCCCGTAAGTGGTCAGTGGGCGTGGCCTGCCATCGGTAAGTTAAAGACTAGCTGAACAAGTCGAAAGTCACGTCACATCCTCCCATACACAGTAAGTGATGGGGGACAAGAGCCTTCCGAAAACACCGACGTTAATCTGAGACCTATCAATGGACCTTATGAGAACTGAAAATGAATTTTCAAAAAGAAAAAAATATATATAGTTGATCAAGTACAAGTCATTTAGTTGTCTCATTTCTAAATTAACTACTGTAAATTTGAATGATAGATCAACACCCAGAACCTGCGAGAAAGGGTGAAAACTTTTTCTCCGGTTCAAGCAGCACAGTCCGTACATTCTAGCATTCGTTTGATGTATTGTATGAGTGTAAGTAACCAATGGATAATACGGTTCATGATGGTTGTCTACCCTTTTGTTTATTCAAAATACCATTATAGTAAGTTAGGTAGTGAAAAAAGCGATGAGTTTCGGTCGAAAGTTTGATGCCGTGCTGATTTCGAAATGGTTCCCATTCGTATGACAACTTGATTTGTATCCAAAGCCATCATCAGTTCATTACCCTCCTATTTACGTTTAATCAGTAAATAACCTGGTGTGTCCTTTTACAGTAATTTCTATCCAATTAGTAAATCGAAATTGGATGATCAATGGATATTAATTAGTTCATTAATTTTCCTGTAAATCGTCAAATGACTGTTAACTGTCGCTCACATATGGCTGTTTTATTCCCTGGATACCTCGGGTACATTATAGTTCCGTTGTCAATGGGGCCGTTTGATTAAAACATCGGAATTAACCAGTAACCTGTAAAAGTAGGGGCTTAGTAAAGCTGGATAATATAAAAAAAAAAGAGAAAACAAATGACCTGTAGCGTGAAAAGGGCCAATTTTGAACTGTATATAGTCCCAGATATTTAAGAACAAAGGTTTTTTTTGTTTGTTTGTTTTGGTTTGTTTGTTTTTTGTTGTTTTTTTTTTTCATATATGAACTTAGCCCATAACCAGATGGTAAAATTTTAGACTTGTCCAAATTGAAAAGAATTGCAGTCGACAATTAAAAAGTTTATGACATTTTAGGTTTGAGGTTTATTCAACCTTCTTGGTAGAAAACATAGTGCAAAATGAAGAGATTGCTTGTTACAAGCAATTTCTTCATTTTGCACAATGTTTTCTCAATCAATTTTCTTTAGGGGCGTCCAATAGCGTCATACTGTATGATTGTGCAAAGCAGATTCGCGCATTAGTTTGATTACGCGTTCATACGCGAATAATTTAATTGTTAGTTTCGTCTATCAAAAACGAGCGATCTGATTGGTCGAAAAATTTAATTCATACCTCCATGAACAAAATTTTGAGTACGCAGCCATTTTGAATGCTTCCGCACAAAGTAGTTCACTACAAAAAGGTATCAAAATTTGTAAAGTTATTGCATTTTTCGCTCGATGCTATTAAATTATAAGAAATGAAGATAATATTTTTTGTGTTCATGGAGGTATGAACCGAAAAACCTAATCACACACTGTATGAATCCGCTTCGCGTATTCATACAGTGTGATTAGGTTTTTCGGTTCATACCTCAATGAAAACAAAAAATATTCTCTTCATCTCTTAAATGAAAAAAAATCATTTCTTATAGTTTAAAGCCATCAAGCGAGACAAAGCAAATATTTTACTAGTTGTGTGTAAGATTTTATAGGTCTACTTTTTGCGCTAGCATACAAAATAGATGCGTGTTCAATATTGTGTTCCTTGGAGTATGAAAAGAATTTTTTAGCCATTCAAAGCGCTGTAATCTTGATAGACGAAACTGAAATCAAATTATTCGGAAAAAATCGGATCCAGCAATCTAAGCTTGTGTTAATGATGCGTGGTTTAAAATAAATAGTATTCGAGAAAAAGTTACCGAGAGCCAAAACTTCCAACAACGGTGAGCCTGCACGATCTGATCAGGTCGATACTTTTCCCACTGTAAGGGTGCTTTTTTTAAGAGAATCGGTTACAATTATAAACTGTTTTAAAACAAAATGCTTAAACAATCTATCAAAGCAAACCTTCATTTAAGCCCTTTAGTAATGTTTTCAACCATTTCACATGCATACATTGAGCAGTATAGACTCAGAGTATTTAGAGTATCCGCTGATCGCATAAAGGAACTTTGGCTCAGTATTTACCTACAGAGCGTAAAGAAAAAGACTCTGATCAGACTGTGCTGATGCACAGCCTGATCTGAGCCTTTACTATGCACACAAGTGTAATGATTTGAAATGTTACGTACTGACCAATTTCAGTTATTTTTCGTCATTTATTCTTTTTAATCATTTATGTATTCGTTGCCGCTGCTACTGCTGCTGTTGATGTTGTTGTTGTTTCAGCATGATATCTTTGATTGTCGCATAATGAGTCTGCATAACGTAGATTGATGTTAAAATAAACAAATACACATTTTGTTCATTTAATGTGGTTTTCATGGAGATATAACCAAAAAACTAATTACGCTGTATGAATTCGCGAAACGGATTCATACATTAGTGTGATTAGGTTTTTCGGTTCATACCTCCATGAAAACAAAAACTATTCTCTTCATTTCCCATGATTTAATAGCATCGAGCGAAAAAAGCAAAAACTTTTACAAATTTTGATACTTTCTTGAATGGAACTATTTTGTTCGGAAACATACAAAATGGCTATGTGCTCAAAATTTTGTTCATGGAAATATTCCGACCAACCAAAACGCCCGTTTTTAATAGACGTTAAATTATTATGATATAATCAAAATGAGCGATAAAAACAGAGGATGAATAAATTGACGAACTGAAGGTAGGTGAATATCTTAGACCTTATTCTTCACTTATAAAGTAAAGGCTAGAAATAAAAACAATCCTTACCTAGAAAAAAGTCAAAGTTGCCTGCTCAATCCGTTCCCACCTATTGACGCTTTTTGACGTCCCCAAAGAAAAAAAAAACTTGGGAAAACATTATGTTAAATGAAGAAATTGCCTGAAGCGAGCAATTTCTTCATTTTACACAATTTTTTTCTAGACGGAAAGTTGAACTATCTTAACTTTCTTAAACTTTAAATTGACTTCTGCAAGTTAAATTGTTCTGTCTTTCCTGTCTGGTAATTGGGTTGGCATGAATATAATAGTTCAATATTGGACAGTATAATTAAAAGCTAAAAATGGTTATAAAGTGTCCAAAGACAATGGGCTTATGACACCAATGATTTAGCATTACATTGTTTTTTCCAAATTTATACAATATTGGAGCAAAACAGAAAGATGTATTGATCCATTTCTATCTAGAAAGGGTTAAAAACACTTAAATGTAATTAATTTCAATCAACAGATGCAAAAAACCTATGGGATGTCATTTACTCACAGATGGTTTCAAAGTGGCATCGATTAGAGCTCTCCTGAGATTTCAGGCTTCATGTGTACAGTTGTAGCCTTATTAGGAAAAAGATGGCGGTAATGGCGTGTCACAGAGACAAAATGTGTATTTGACTATCTAAATACAGTGTGTACGAATTGTAACTGTAACTTTGGACGATATTTACTTGAAACATTTTTGGTTTTGTTGGTTTGGCGGCTTACACGTCGTAACTACAGCTTATTAAAGCTGTAGTTACGACGCTTATGTCACCAACCAACCAATTACTTTTTTGTTACATGAAAACTTGTACACAGTGTCACGTATTGTAACCCCTTACCATAGTAACATATATATTAAACTCAAGAGTAAACCAGGTCACATGCGGTAAATCTAACAAAAGTTTCGATCTTTGAGAACATATTCGATATAAGTAGGCAGACCTGCCTTGATACTCTTCATTTACAGGAATGGTTCTTTTAACCGGGGGTGGCTGAATTCATTCGAGATTTATGAAACACTCGAATGCCAGCGATTCCTAGTTCATCCTTCTCTACGATTATCGAGTTGCAACTCAACTGTATGACAAATTGACTCTTGCCATTCTGAACTCGGATTATTCCGGTTTTAAATAGGAGCCATAGACAAAGGTCAGCCTGCGCGTATGTGTTACCTGAGTTTAGTCGTCAGCACCTGTCTGTCCCTTTCAAGTCAAATTTGTTTTACCTCTAGTCCTTTCAGTCCATTGATCCCAAAGAATTTCCAAACAGGGGCACATATAAGACGACAAGGATTAAGAAAATATGTTGTAGTGTTGATGTTATGATTTTGGGTTATTTTTTTAAATATTCTCTAACTCGATTCCCGACTGCCCTTTTATGTGTGACGGGTCTTGGTAAGCGTCGATTATTCTTGTTAATATTTATAAATACTCTTCAAAATTGAGAGTTTCGGTGAGTTTGGATTGTTGTCATCCGTACTCTTATTACTCTTTTTATGAAAACATATAAAACATAAAAACATGATATAATTCGAATATAATTGACTCTTCGCAGCTGTAAATCAAAAAATCTGTAGAACCTACTAAATCATGCATGTACACGAGAAGTGAAATCAACCTCCACATTTTGTCGGCATTTATGCAGAGTATATTTGTTCGTTTGTAGCCTTAGACGTCCTAACTACAGCTACCAAGTTACGACGTTTAGGTCACCAGCCAAATAGGTTACTTTTTTTCACATGTTAGCAAATAACGCCGTTTTGAATACTAAGTCGAACTTCCTGTGAGTGAGCATGGTAAGGGATCCGTCGTTAGTACAAATATAAGTCAAAGGAGACAATTTTCTTTATATTTCGGTAAAGATCAGTTTACAGCCCAAAGCAATAAAGATTGCTATTGACAGCGTCAAATTAGCTTGTGCATAAATAGACTGTTTTCTCGATCCGATCCTGGTCATGCAATATCATCATTTACAATTTTACGGTGCCCTCACGTGTTTTAGTACGCGATGAAATTGGATGAAAAGAGGTGCACGCGCCGCAATCGAGTGTTCCGAAATGCAACTTCCTTTGCCATGGTAACCGCACTGGGCTCTGTCATTGGTTTTCGTGGAATAATGGCGGATATGTAATTAAATGGTTCTGAAGATGATAAACGATAACTTGTCCACCAAATTACAATTAATTCCGAATGATACGCTCCGGAAGTGATTTGGTGGAGAAAAGTCAAAACACAAGAGAATGAATCGATTGAAATTTCCTGAACTTACTCCAGCATCATTCTATACTAATCACTGTTGTGTAGGAAACGCTATTTAGATTTTGTCATTGAGAGTTGGATTAGATAATTGGGAAAAAAATAATTCTACTTTTAGGTTTGATCGAAAGAAATATAAAAAGCGAAACGCTATTGTTACGATTCTTTCTAATAAAAAAAACGCCTTGCATGGAAATTAAAGGTTAACTGGACACGCCAACTGATATCGGCAAATGTTGGAGTTCAAAGATCTATAATTTCGTTGGTCAACTGATCTTTAATTGTCAGCCGCGATTCGTAAAAAATACATAAAGGTTATGATATTGAAGTTCCATTTCGTTGCACCAGAAATATATGATACTTTGCTTAGCAATAGAGCGTTCCTCCGAAGACAACGTTTTTATACTTAACCAGTTTTTAACCTTTTTATACCCCATCCCGATTTATGTCGCAGAAGAAAATAGCTGAAATAAACGACGGATCAAAAGGAGATACTGTTCACCGCAAGCATTTTCTTCTTTTGCTTCAATATTTGTTGCCCTAGTAAGTGTTACAAAACAAAATATCGATTAATATTTTTCCAATACTTGAAAGCCTGGACATGCGGTAGGAAAAATACAACACAGAAAAGGAAAAAACCTTCAAGATTTCCCCCCCAAAATTATATGCTTTCTGGTGCACTACTATTCCAATTAGAGTCCATTTCTTTCTTAAATTTTTGAAGGTCTGAAAGTGTGTCGTTTGATAAAATGCCTCAAGAGAAAATATCTTTTCTGTAAAATCAACTTATCAATGTTGCACAGTCATGAACACTGTGTACATAGATCTTCGTTTATATTCTGAGGGTTAATTGTAACACTGCTCTAAGTGTTTATACATAACAGTATCGCATTTGACCCTGGGAGTAGAAATAAGCTGATAGATTTCCTATAAATATTATTTTAGCAGGGTTGTGCTCTACATGTACGGGGTTTAGATAAGTATTAAATGGTTACAACATGCAAATAAAACGTTATTTATCCCGTTTCCACACAGTTTCGCTTTTTTACGTCCCAACTCCTTTGGGTCATATAAGGAACACAAGGTTGAAAATGAAGAAATCGCTTGTTACAAGCAATTTCTTCATTTTTAACCTTGTTTTTCTACCCCAAAGAGACAAAGATATTCAATATTCTTGAAATTATTGTCTGCAACTTCTTTGAATTGTGACCATTCTGAAATTTAGCCATATGGCAGTGGATTAAATCAGTTTCAGTTTCTTGGTAATGCCAGTAAAATAAGATTACATTAGCAGGATCTATCTGTCAGAAAATTATTTGATTTAATGATTTAACCTTTCTAAGGTGTAAGATTAGCAAAATTAATCAAACAATAAGCAGTCTCTCCTCGCTTTCCTTCCTTTCTTAATCCATCCCCACACAGTTTCGCTTTTAGAGGAACCCCTGAAAAATATTGGTAAAAAATGAAAACAAGAATTGTTTGCAATATGCAACTTCATTATTTTCGCCATTGTTTTATTCCCTTAACCGATTCCCACATAACAAAATTTTAGATTTGTCCAAATTCAAGGAAGCTGCCGATGACAATTTCAAGTTGATGGAATTTTAAATTATTTCATCTTTTGGTATGGAAAATTTCGTGGATAGTGAAAACATTGCTTGAAGCAAGCAATTTCTTCATTTTCCACAACGTTTTTTTTTTTTTTTTTTTTCTGGAGGGGCGTAAAAAGGAGGAATCAAATCTTTTGAACTTAGATTTGACGTCTGCATCCTGTTTTAGACCAGTGTAAAAACTTGTCATCGAATACAAGGTTGATATATCCAAACTCATACTAGTTCTTTGTTTTATATTCAGTTTGTAATAGCGGCTAAAACCCATTTCAAATTAGACCAGTCTAGAATTATTTGGACTGGTAATGGTAGTCTATTGTCTAGTACGGTTTCCTATACATTCCCGAAATTATTCATCAATTAAAGACGTTGGTCTGGAGGGTTATGAGATAACAATTGATCAAATTGTTTCCAGAATGCATTTAGCAATTTTAACATGGCACTTAGCGACTCGAGTTTCGTCCGACCGGAATAATGTGCTATTTGTTCGGGCCTGACTCGTTTTGTAGCCGATAAATTGTATTATCTTTACCACTCAATGATTTCTCTCAACTTTAAAAGGCTACAAGCCAAAATGAATTATTTCAATACAAAAGAGAAGGCGTCTACTCGCGGAAAAAATCGCAATCGGAATTATTGTACCTAATATTGGGGCATTTTTTATTTATTCTTTTTATGGGGGGGGTCTTAAACGCTAATGGTCCAAACCCTATCGAAATGATAAGCATCGTACAGTTTATACCATAGTATATCTGTTACCTGAATGGTATCACGAGTACTTTGAGGATCCAATATCGTCGGTGTTCGAGCAAAATGTCGTAACTACTGCTTTAGCTAATGCTTCATTAATACACGCGCAACGACTATATGCTTTCCCTTATGTTGTCCCTTTGTGTTTCTCTACAGCCCTTACTGTTGAGAGTACTATTAGTATATATATAGCCTAAAAACGCAAGCTTCTGACAGTCTTTGGTTCGTTAGTTTGACTTAGGGTTTTCAGGGCGCAACATTAAGAGTAAAATATCTCCGTCTCTCACTCTCTCTCTCTCTCTCTCTTTTTTCTCTCTCTCTCTCTCTCTCTCTCCCTCTCTCTCCTCTCTCTATCTCTCCCTTTCTCTCTCTCCCTCTCTCTTTCTCCCTCTCTCTCCTCTCTCTATCTCTCTCTTTCTCTCTCTCTCTCTCTAAGAACGCTGGTAAAAGTATTCCAATTAGCCACGTTTGTATTTTATTGTAGACATTTAGTGAAATCCACGACAAAAAAATCAACTGCACTCTGTATACCGAGATGTCAGGTCACTGCTTCCGTGTGTGTGGTATCCATTTTTAGCTAGCAAAGCGTCAGCTTTGATAGCTTAAGTTAGCAGATACAATTTTGAGGTCTTCTCAGAGTTCAAACGAGTGCAAACTGCCACTGTAGGCTTAACTATTGAATCCACTCAATGTCTACGCAAAAAAGTAGTTCTTGTGTATACTTGAGCATAGTGTGTTCAAAAATTACTGGTCACATGAATTAACTTTATTCAAATCGAAGAGAACTCCTTAAAAATGCAGCCCATTCCAAATCAATCCCACTTTTTAGGAATCCCACAAAATAGCTTTGGAAAATATTGTGGACAATGAAGAAATTGCTTGTAAGAGGCAATTTTTTCAGTGTCCACAATGTTTTCTACCCTACAAAGGGCAAAGGAGATTACATAACTAAACAATGATTTGCTAGCTTACAGTTCTTTCAGTACTTTGATGTTAAATTTAGTATCATTGTGGCAGTATACTGTCACAAAAATAACCCCATGTACAAAGACTTTGTTAAAAGTGGTGTTACACTACTTTTGACTGAATGGCATAAGGGAATGGCCGAATCTAAGTTGGCAGAACTTGTGGCCAGACCCTTTTGCTCAAAATTTCATTTTGTTAGACTGTGTATCATGTAAATATATGTAGAAATGACAGCAATAAAATATGTTTAAACTAAACTGAATGGCATATATATTGCGGCGACTGAGTCACCTAATCATGGATTACTTGTATTTCCCACACAGTACTACCACAACATATTTTTCATCTGCTCATCCCATTCAGGTTTACGATTATCCACCCTTTGATTGGAGAGAAATGTCGGGAAAATAATCGCTGCTGCTGCGGATCAAGCCCAGGACCTCATTATAACGAGTTCTACATGCTTTCAACTGTGTTTTAGCCGAGCCATAGCCCAGAACTGTCAATCTGATTATTAAAGGATCACAGCTCTCAATAAAAAAGTCGATAAAAAAATCAAATCATGCATTTAGACCGGAAGTGAACTTTGAACAAGTACATTTGTCGACGTTACTGTGATTTTTTTTTTTTTTTTTTTTTTTTTTTTTTGTTGTTGTTAGTCTGGCGACTTAACGTCGTAACTAAAGCTTAATCACCCTGTAGTTACGATATTTAGGTCGTCATCCAACTATTCTTTTTGTGTGTGTCTGTGTGCGGGTACCATGTTTGACCATACTCTTCCCAAGTTAAACCGTTTGAAATTCTTGTCGGGGTCATTGGACGGTACCAGCCACAAACGACTAAGTAAAACAATGGCTTTTCCAACTGTCAAAAATATAGACATTGATAAATCAAAACAATAAAAATCCTCGCATTTTACATAAGAATATACCGTTTGGTACGAGCAAATATCTCGCTAATGGTTAGAATCACTTTAAAGTGCCAGAGATCTCGGGGAAAATTTCCGGCTTCCGGTTTATGTGATATCCGAGTCGGGGGAAACGCGATGAATTCTCTGGCAATTTCCGAAACAACTTGTGCAAATCAAGGCGTTCTTTTCTTAAATACACATCCACGATTGACTTAAGGAGCTGAAATTATTCATCGATGTTCTATCGACGCAATTTTGGGAAATAAAAGACTTCGTCGCCCTTTTCCCTTATAAGGCGAAATTTGAAAACGTCGGTGGGCAACAAAAATGTCTTAAATATAGCCTGAATAAAGCTGTATTTACGACATTTAGTTCGTCAAAAGACGAAAAATTCACAAGAAACTCAAAAAAGAAGCTGATAAATCATGTTGATTAAGATTATATGGGCGATTTTTTTTTTTAATTTCATAAAAATAGATATTTTGTTATTTATTTAACTAGTACGAAATGATATCTCGGGTTTAAGCCTGCATAGTTGAGACATTATTATCATTATTATCGTGGTGACCCGAAAGGTTCTTGAAAATACTGCATGATGCTCGTATCGCAAAGTCAATGCTTCATTCTTATCAGTCAAATTGGATATTTCGGCCTTTTGAAGCGTCGACCAGAAAGATCGGCTGATTCCTACATATTCGGGTTTCCTTGGTTTAAAATGTATTTCGCAATTAATTTGAATAAAAGGATTAGAAAGAATGTTTCTTGATAAGGATTGAATTCCGAGATCCCCCTCTCGGAAGACGTAACACAATCGTGATTTGGACGAGGAAATACGGTAATTAGAATTTATGGGCAGATAGTGTTCTTAGGTCAACACAGAACGTGACAACTATGTATTCATTACAAATCAAAACAAACACGTCCATTAGTCAGAAATATAGGGGAGAGAAAAATGGTATTTTGACGCAATATTGTGATAGAACCTTTCTAATTCCGAAGACAAGACCATTTATATATTACTATTCAACATAGAGATTGCAATATAGTTTAATATCCAAATTCGTGTATATTTATTCGCCTTTGAAGACTGTTTAATTACACGCATTAAAACGTAATCCTATAATCATAACCTATTATCAGACAGCAAAATTTAAGACTTGTCCAAATTGAAAGAAGTTGCAGGCGGCAATTCCAAAGTTTATGAAGTTTTAGATTTTTTTAACTTTCTGGGTAGAAATATTTTGTAAAATTTTGTCCCTCAAAGGGAAAGTTTTGAAAACATTGTGGACATAGAAAAAATTGCTTGTTTCAAGCAATTTCTTCAATGTCCTAAGGTTTCTACCCCAAAAGAATTTCGGAATTCCATCGACCTAAATTCGTTGTCTGCATTTTCTTTCAATTTTGACCAGCCGAAACATTTTTCAAGTTGGAATGAGTTAAATTAGCTAATGAATAATGCAAACCGTAACTTGAAAATTACATGATTGTGAAAATATAATTCAAATTATACGTGTACATATACTTGAATACATGTTATGATTGCACACATATTTCATGCGTGCACTCACAAAATCTAAACGTGTTGATATAGTTTAAAGTGTACTACAATAACAATTGGCACAATCAAATGTTTTTAAAGTGACCATTTTTTTCGGTACAAGTCTATTTTAGAGATGAAAAGAATAGTATTTGTTTTCGTGGAGATATGAAAAAAAAATCTTATTATACTGTATGAATACGCAAAGCGGATTCACACATAGGTGTGATTAGGGTAAAAGGTTCTTTGGCCAATCAGAACGCTCGTTTTTGATAGACGAAACTAAAAAATAAAGTATTAAGGCATGTTTTGATTCGAAAACGCTACGTATCACATAAAGCCAGTTCCAAAGATCGTCATGGGAAAGCTCTAAATTGATTAATACATTGTGTTGGAATCATTTTCGAAAGTTATTAGAGTTATCCATAACTTTATGCCATTGCATATCAATGAAGCTTCTTTATGGAATGTAATCTGAAAGGTTATATCTACGTCGGTATTTAGTCGTGTATATACACAATATTAACCCTTGTCATGCTGAACCCGGAATATTCCGGTTTTTGGCAGGAGGTGTAGACCAAGATCAGCCTGTACATAAGTGCTTGTACTTTTCCTGTCAGAGTTTTTTATGAAATTGATTTCTGAAGAAATATTGATTTTTTAGCTTTAAGTTCTATCAGTGCTTTCAGCCCTTTTATTTTACAGCAATTCAGTAAGGTCATTTATACAGCATGACAGGGGTTAACCCATTCCAACTCAATCCTACCTTATTACGCCCCTCAGGAAAAACAACTTTGGAAAACATTGTGGAAAATGAAGAAATTGCTTGTATCAAACAATTTCTTCATTATCCACAATGTTTTCTATGCAAAAAGACGAAAAAATTCAAAATTCCATCAACTTGAAATTGCAGCTTCTTTCAATTTTGACTGGTCTAAAATTTTGCTGTGTTGGAATGAGTTTAACAACTTGTCAAAATTCGAAATGGCTGAAATTATCATCACCATTTGGCAATATAAAACGACAACTCAAGGGACGTCCAAAAAGGGATCGCTTAAGAGAATGATCGTTTATTACACCTTTATGGCTAAAGATATTAAAGAGATGAAGAGAATATTTTTTTGTTTTCATGGAGGTATGAACCGAAAAACCTAATCAAACTGTATGAATACGCGAAGCGGATTCATACATTGTGTTATTAGGTTTTTCGGTTCATACCTCCATGAAAACAAAAAATAATATCTTCATTTCTTATAATTTAAAAGCATCGAGCGAAAAATGCAACAACTTAACAAATTTTGATACCTTTTTGTAGTGAACTATTTTGTGCGGAAGCATTCAAAATGGCTGCGTACTCAATGGTATGAATTGAATTTTTCAACCAATCAGAACGCTCGTTTTTGATAGACGAAACTAACAATTAAATTATCACAAATTTCGCTTAATCCTTTGTTCTAGGGACTCATCAAAATGGTCTCTTTGGTGTGATTCTAATGAGTTCCAACAACGTGTGAATTAGTCATGATTTTACATGAAAGATTGTGCTTTTAAAACGGGATTCCGATTATGGTCGGTTAAAAGACGTTGTCGCTTAATAGAAGCGGTAGCTCGATCGACTGTATGAGCAAACTAAAAGAACAAGCAAGCTGCAGTAAGTCTTTCATCTAATTATCAGCAAAAAGCTAATTTAAAATCGCTAACAACTTAAAAGTTGTATTTTTCTTTAATAGTTTGCCTTATATTACTTATTAAATCAGAAGGAAATAACCTAATAAGGACAGCTCTCAATGATGGTTTAACCCATTCCCACTCAAAGACGCTTTAAGACGCCCCCAAGGAAAATAGCTTTGGAAAACATTTGTGGAAAATGAAGAAACTGCTTGTCACAAGCAAATTCTTCATTATCCACAATGTTTTCTATCCAAAAAAGATGAAACAATTCAATTTCTATAAATTTTAAATTGTCGTCTGCAATTTCTTTCAATTTGGACCAATTTAATTCTTTCCGTGTGGTAATGGTTTAAGTTTTATTCAGAGGCTAGAGGACCACCATCCTTCCTCGTGCCCTAGAGATGTGCCCCTCTTGTGAAAACAATTATGAAAGTGCAGAACCCCTCATCAATTATTTCCAATGAAAGCTTCTAAATTCTTGAAAACAGGAAATCATGTGATTCAATAAACTTCTGTTTTGCTTCGTTAACGCGGAAGAATACAAATTCCTCGTTTCTAGAGAAACCGCACTATTTCGTCTAATATTCTTGTGCCGACATTGTCTTGAGTGGTACGTCTTCGATAGAGCCATCAAACAAATTTCTATGGTACTTTGAATCTAATTTTCTAACAGAAAGGCTTGCTGCGCGATTGAGTTTCTTATTCATTATGACTGCCATCTGAGAGGGTCCAATCTTCTAATCCATTATGTATTGAAAATATCTTTTATTACAATAATGAGGCGATGATGGTGCTTTGAATGTTTATTCGTGGCGGGTATTACCGTATTATAGCACGCTCGAATGGCGGAGTAATTTAGTCACGTGAAATTCTCTTCAACGTTCTTCGGTTCTGAAAGATAGGCAATTATTCAAATTTTCTCCGTCTTGTCGCCTTTACTTAGTATAAGCGATTGTGTTTCGCTTAAAGGCTTCGAAATCGGTCGTTTCGTGATTTACATGAGTTGATTATATTCCATCAGCGAGGGCTTTGAGCTTAATGGACAATGATGGCCAAATGGGTGTTCTATATTATCTATATTATGAGAGAAAAACGCTAATGTGTTTGAAAATTGTATAACACACTACTTCTGAACCTACTCTCACACAATTTTTTTTACGCCACTCACAAAAAGGTTCGGAAAACATTTCGGACAATAAAGGAATTGCTTGTAACGAGCAATTTCTTCAATGTCCACAATCTTTTCTACCCTAAAAGGTAAAGCTCTTCTAATTGCAATCAATTCAAAAATGTCGTCTACACCTTCTTTCTATTTGGAAAAGTTTAAAATTATGTCGTCTGGGAACAGTTTTATAATGTTGACCTTTAACCGTTTCATTGGCAAGCATGTCCAGTCAGTACATTTATTCGCTATTTCTCGATCTCTTTACGAACATTATTACATAAATTACGACTCAGTGTGACTTTTTTATATTACATGTGTTTTATGATACTGGTGTAATAACCATATAAACGAAGTTAATCCTTTGGTAAGACGTTTACGTAACCGTGAAAATGACGTTATGAAATGCATGTTATGACGTCATTTTACAAATTGCGTTATATGTTACGGATCCTAACGAGAGAAGGGATATCGATATCATGTTTTTCTATAATACATAAGTAGAACGTTCGCCGCCTTTATTACAACAAGATCTATGTTACGCGGAGTATCTTGAATCGAGAAAAATGCAGGAATTTTATTTATCTATCCCAAAGATTTACTTAATATAACAAAAAGAATACCAGATTCATGCTCATGTAATGCCAAATTGACTTAACTCGTCATCTTAGACAGATAAAAACTCGGCTTAGCCTCGTTTTATTGTATAAAGATGGCTGGTACATCCCACTGACTCCAACAGGAAGTTCCGCTTCGATTGTCAACAGCATTGTTTTGCACAATTTATGGCCAGTAGCATGTAACAAAAAAGTAAAATGGTAAGTTGGTGACCTAAACGTCGTAACCACAGCTTGAATAAGCTGTAGTTACGATGTTTAAGACGCAAACCCAACAATAGAGGTAAACAAAAATAGCGCCAATGTCGGAGTTGATAAGCTCAGGTCCGGGCTGAATAAATTATTTGATTGGTCAGTAAATTCCTTGAATGACAGCGGCGATTGGTCAATTGGACAAAAATTATTGGTACAACAGTTTACTAACAACTCCATCCCAGAAGATATGTCGTTCTTCGGACAATTTCTTGACGCACGGACAACGTTTAAACGTCAAACCGTATTTAATTTTGGTCGTGCTTGTCAGCGTTTGACAAAAAATGATTGGACAGTTTATTTTATTATCAACCTTTTCTTGTCCAATCCCTGTTCAATCCCTTGATTTTACCTCCCTGAGATTTTGTAATTGACAAAACAATGTATAAAAAGAAGAAAACTACTTAATAGTTAGTTTTCAAATTAAATCCATTGTAAATTTTCGTCTACAAAACCTTTGAATTTGGATAGGTCTAAAAGTTTGCAAAACAGGAAAGGGTGTGTAATCCAGATTTAACCAGTTTTCTTAAGGGAAGGAGTGAGCGTTGAGGAAAACTGGTATAAATAGGGGATACTTACGAGAATACCAAAGTCGAAATTAGATTAATTTATTTGGGTTTAGCGTCACTTTTAACAGTATTTCAGTAATATACTCGCGGTTGAAGTACCTAAATATAGACTCAGGAGGGTATTTCTCTCACCGGTATTACCACATCTTTCCCGAGCATCCAGTTACCCAACCAGCTATAGATTTACGATTATCTAGCCATTATTGGGAGACAAAATCGAAATAAGAAAATATTTAAAAAAGAAATGGCATAGTTTTAAAACTGTGCAAGCCAACCTGACACTCGAATATGGTCATTCATAATAATTTTCCTTGTTATTATAAAAGGTTAGTAAGTCACTATTTTGCCACTAGGACGCCAATCGGTGAAATATACATTCAGTGAATACCGGGTTGTTTATAGGACCATCAATCAAACTTTTCTCTTTCTGAAACGAAATTTCGGCGATTTCAAATACCGCTCTTCTGTTTAACCCATTCACAAGCAACAAAATTTTAGACAGGATTAAATTTAAAGATGTTGCAGTCGACAATTTTCAGTTGAGGAAATTTTAGAATTCTTTGTATTTGGGGGTAGAAAAAATGTAGAAAATAAGGAAATTACTTGTATCAAGCTATTCCTCTTGAAGGGCGTAAAAGGCGGTATCGTGTGGGAATGGGTAATTAGTGGTAACATATACGGAATCTGAGCAATGTCTTCAAAAGAAATGTTTTTCAGACTATTTTGATATTAAAACCGAATCGAAACTGTGGCTCTAAATAAACTGAAATTGTCGTCTGCAAATTCTTTCATTTTTGGACGAGTCTAAGATTTTTTTGTCTGGTAATGAGTTAAAATGCAGCTCCAGACACAATAAAGGGTTTCAAATGTACTAAATTTCAATATTTCGTGCAGCAGGAGACTTGAATTTCCATTACGTTTTCTTAAAATGTGTAAAGTGTCAGACGAAGACGACAACCGATTAAACACTAATTCCATTTTCAGGACTTTAAATCTTGACATTTAAGTAGCACGGTATTTCTCATTCGACTTTCAAAATACATGAAGTGATACAAACTTCACCTTGTATATTCAACTATTTTAATTTCCTGATTCAAAGTCGACAAATGAATTTAATCCTTCATAAATTTATAATTATCTTATTTCGAAAAAATGTAAAATGTTATTTAATTTGTGTTAAAAAGGTTAGGTAGCATTAGTAAACAAATCATACCTGTAGACCAGAAGTGAAATTTTAACTCCGTTATCGGCCGACATTTCTGTGAAGATTTTTTTTTCGGGGGGGGGGGGGGTAACTTAAACGTCGTAAGTAGAACTTATTCATGTGGTAGTTACGACGTTTATTTCGCAGACCCAACCATTACACTTTTTTGTTACACGGTTCTGGCTATAAACTTTGAAAATAACGCCGTTTGATATCAAAGCTGAACTTCCTGTCGGAGTCATTGGACGTAGCTGGCCGAGTCAGCGACGGGTTCAGCGATTCGTCAATGTCAAGTTTCAGTGAATGTTACAGATTTACCCAAAAATTTCAATTTTCGTTTTGTAAGAAATATGAGCCTGTGCGTGACATTTCCAACAATTTCGCAGGTGCGTGACTCGCACACATTTAGCACCCTGGACAGCCATTCGGGGCAATTAGAATATTCGCTGATTGTTTGAAGAAGCTTTGGGTCAGTACTATCTACAGAGCACAGAGTGAAGAATCTGATCAGACTGTGCAGATGCACAGGCTGATCTGAGTCTTTACTTGGCGCACATGTGTAATTGTTGGAAATGTCACGCATTGGCTCATATACCAGGAGAAATGTCAACAAACAATGATTATCGCGATAATGATGAATGTCCGCACAATACACAACGAGAATGTCATGTTTTCCGTGAGCCTGTCGTCTCGAGTCAGGCGATCAGACCAATTTACGCCACTTCATTGACCAATTGTCGCATTTAAACACGTCCTTTACGCCATATCGGTCATTGGAAACAAGCAGGGCGAGAGAAACACCCCTGGATCACCCCGAAACTCTCCGGAAACTTAATTAAATGGAGATTAAAATCTTGCCGAGTGTGAGAATTAGCGAGACTTCATCAATTCTATCGGTAAATATGAGTTTACGAGGCGCACTAACTATTCCCGGGACAGTAATTTCAGATATTTGGCATATGTTTGAAATGGGCTGAAAATGAGTCCCTCTGGACCGCTTCAAAGGATTAGATGGGTAAATGATGTTTATTGTGTGACTTGGTGATCTAATATTCATCAATTTTACACTTACAGTGTTGGTAATGATGTCTTAAAACTTCTCGTCTCGAAGGGAATACTTTACGAAGGTTTTATTTGATAAAATTACTTTGGCTATATTCTTTCGGATTGCTGAAAGCACCTTTGATACATACAGTTTTTAAGCCCTTAGTTCAGTTAGTCGAGCCAAGACTTCAAAGCTCGGGTTCGAGCCAAGAGATGATCATCCAAAACACTAATTGTCTTTTGGATGGGACCAAGAGGCCCCATGTGATGTTTCTTTACGTCGTGCACGTAAAAGGCCAGGTTGAGTTAGACCACAAACCACCCGCTAGGGTGTCGCTCGTATGTATACGGTACCTTCGATAAATGAAAGAAAAACTAAAACGAAATGGATTCTCAAATATCTCGTCTTGCACTGAAAAAATAGATACATTCATTATTTTATTATTTTACATATTTATTAATTTACCCGTTCTGATTTTTCAAAATTTTAAACTAACGTTAACATGAATGAATCTTGGTGAAAATGTCTCAAATTCAATAGGAGAGAAAGGGTTAGCTTTGTAGATCTTGTTGCAACTTTACTATATCCCAAAGGAACAAAAAGCAAGTCTAATGAAATAAATAAGAACCATTTAAGAAATGAAGGGGATACTTTTGTTTTCTTTGAGGTATGAATCTAAAAACTTAATTACATTCTGTGAATACGCGAAGCAAATTCATACATTAGTGTATTAACCCTTGTCATGCTGTATAAATTAACTCACTGAAATGCTGTCAAATCAAAGGGCTGAAAGCACCGATAGAACTTTTTGTTAAAAAATGAATATGTCTTTTAGAAATCAACTTCATAAACAACTCTGGCAGGAAAAGTACAAGCAGGAGGTGAAGACTAAGATCAGCCTGCACATAAGTGCAGTCTGATCTTAGTCTATACCTCCTGCCAAATCCGGAATATTCCGGGTTCAGCATGACAAGGGTTAAGTCTAGGTTCATACCTCAATGTAAACAATAACAATATTTTCTTTGGTCCTAAAGGTTTTAATGCCATCAAGCATAACAAAGCAAGTATTTTACTAGTTCGAGTAAAACCATATTAACTAGTTCGAGTAAAACCATATTAACTAGTTCGAGTAAAACCATATTAACTAGTTCGAGTAAAACCATATTAACTAGTTCGAGTAAAACCATATTAACTAGTTCGAGTAAAACCATATTTACTAGTTCGAGTAAAACCATATTAACTAGTTCGAGTAAAACCATATTTACTAGTTCGAGTAAAACCATACGGATCTAATTTGTGCGCAAGCATACCAAACAGTTGCGTGCTCAAAATTTGTTCTTTGATCTAAAAAACACATCCAATCAAAACGCTGGAATCCTGATAGTCGAAACTAAATATGAATAAATCTGCGTAAATACGAAAATTCTATACATTGCAAACGATACTTTTTTTCATATAGTACATACAGAATAAGAACCCGGATCGACCATTTCATGAGGTTCAGTATGGCGGTTAAGGGAAAAACAGCGCAAACATACAATAAACGAAAGTTATTAGTCTCATTCTTGCGGTATTTATGGAAAGTTTTACAACCTCTTTGAAGGTGTAACTCCTTCGATTGAAAGCTTGTCATGCAACAGTCATCAAAAAACAATAATACAAGATACGGATATTGTAGCATGACTGCGCCTGCGCCACATTGACTTAGTAATTGACAATTTTCTAGCCCCGCCCACTGACCCCCCACATTGCAGTTCGACTAAAAACATTATATTGTAGAATATATGGTTAGTGACTCAAAAAACAATTCGTTGCTCGGCTACCTAAATGTCGTAACCATAGCTTATAAACTTATATAAGCTGTAGTTACGAAGTTATGATCGCCAATCTAAAACAAATGCATAAATAAATTTTGGAGTTCAACGTTCACTTTAAGTCTAAGTGAAAGATTTGATTAGTCAATCGGCTTCTTGATTGACAAATCAATCCGTCAATTATCAGATATACATAATTCAATCTCATGGCATGTTGGATTTCTTTGACCCCTTTTACAAACAATTAGGCTTGAAGAAAAAAAATCTATCGGCGTTTAAGTGACGTCCTTAATTCTTGTCATTCTTTGTTGTTTAACGAGATTGTGAAACCGACTTAAGATCAATCGTTGAGTAGTTAGTATTTAGTCTCTTTTGAAATAATATAAAGCTTTCATTAGATTTTCTTGTATGGGACTACTGTCTAAATTTCGAGAATCTTGGTAAATTACTTATATGTGGTTCAAAGCGATTCCTATTCTTTTATTTACATTTTTTTTTGGCAATATGACTCTCTATGGTTGTCTTGTAACGTTTTTATTTTGGAGACGTTTGGCACCATCTCTCTACCAATTTAATACATAACTTTTTTTATCATTTACCTATTTTATTGCATTTTTAAAAAAATCCCCCCGTCTTGTCTGAACAAGTCTTTGTTAAATGTGAGATGTAAAGCTATTCTATCCAAAAGGGAAGGGATGTTACCGGATTTTCTTGCTCATTTCACTGAATTGACAAATCGCGGCTGACAATCAAAGAATTATTGACCAATTAAATCATTCATCTAGTCCGGAAGTGAACATTGACCTCCTACATTGTTCGACATTTATGTGAAGCATTTTTGTTGGTTTAACGATTTAAACGTCGTAATCACAAATATTTGAAGCTGTAGTTACGACGTTTATATCGCCAACCGACCACTTTGTTTTTTTTCGATACGCATTCCTGGCCATAATAAAGACGCCAAAGTGTAACTTTCTGTTGGAGTAGGTGCGCGTGCTCACCTTAGTCAGTAGACGTGGCCAGCCACCCATCAAATTGTAACATAAAAGCTGTGTTCATAAAGTTTCAGAAAAAAATAAAACAAGACTATTGTTTCGAAAATAAAGAATACACCATGGCAAGCCAAAATTAAGACAGTTTCAAATCCTTGAAATTACTGGAAAAACACGTTGAATCTTCCATTCTTGAAGGTTGGATGATTAAAAGAAGTTCTCAAGTCTTTTCCTGTCTGAAACATTTCGAATGAAATATCACAAAATTGAATGTAGGGGTATATGAACCCAGTAAATGCACGAGTTAAATGCATGTCGTCTGGTATTTTTGAAGGTTTTTATTTCAACGTCAGACATATTTAAGGCGATGAGTTTTCTTCACTTCTTTAATGGAAACCTATCTCAGACATTGTAGATCTAGATATTAGGGTCACTGATTCCAAAGATTTTAAAATATTCAGAGAAGAAATAGAGAAACATTCTTGCGGGTTTTGTTGTTCATTTCTTCTTCTTCTTGAATGCCTTCATGTGAATACGTCAATCATCATCCGATTGTTTAACCCAATCCCACACAACAAAATTTTATACCGGTCCTAATTGAAAGAAGCTAAAGACGTGAATGTCAAGTTGATTATTTGAAATTTCACGGATAATAAACGAATTTATTTGATACAAGCAATTTCTTCTTTTTCAACAACGTTTTCCAAAGCATTTTTTTGGGGGGGGGGGTCGTATATTGGAGGGTTTGTGTGGTAAAATACGTGTGGTGATGTTTTGTTATGTAATTTTCCTTATATAAATATTAATATTATAATACTTATGATGAGAAAAGAGAATTTTTGTTCTCTTTTTTACTGTATTTGCTTTGTATTGGTGTCTGTAACTTCTTCCAAATTACACAAGATTAAAATTTGACGTCTGATAATTGGTTAAACAGTTTAAAAAGAGGTTATATAAACCTCATGGTCAGTAACATGCAGCACAAGGGTATATGGTTGATATGCGATCTAACCATAGATTATTCCAGCTGCAGTTACGACGGTAAAGTCGCAAATGGAATTAATTGCTTCACGAAATTATCGACCAAAGTTGTACTTCAATTTTTATAATTTCGGTATAAATTAAAACGAATTGATTGGAGGGTCGATTTTTCGATTGACAGACGCGCTTGGTTCATTCCCCTATAGTGCTTGGGGTATTTTTGTTTTTGTTTTTGTTTGTTTGTTTGTTTAAAATACAAATATTTCTCTCTGTTCTGTTGTATATTTGGGTGTGTGTGAAATGTTTCTACCCGAAGGAATTGCCAAGGTTTTGTCAATTAGTATCTTCATTGATTCCAATATATTTGTAGACCTGTTATGACTTATTACATCTAGAGGCTAACATTGAAGCAATCTTAACAAATCGCTTTTTTTTATTACAAAATCAGGCACAGTACTTTTAATCTACTCAAATTCTTTCTCTGCTTCCTCTTGATAAGAAATACACAGTAAATGTAAAAAATGCAGATTTTAACAAATCACTCTTAAATCGTAAGTTTTTCCATATAATTACTTTTTAATCTTAACAGAGCTATCCGCTTTACAGACGGGTCTATTTTACGAGAAATTGCATGACAGTTTCAACAGTAAGACAAGCCAGTATATCAGCTAACCGTGCGGATGTCCAGTC
Source organism: Fragum fragum (assembly GCA_946902895.1). NCBI lineage: Eukaryota > Metazoa > Mollusca > Bivalvia > Cardiida > Cardiidae > Fragum > Fragum fragum. The sequence goes on from OX336380.1 coordinate 35,655,180, forward strand.
TATATATTCTATCATTTTTATAATTAGACGATCAGCGAATCTTCAGAATATACCGTGTGGGTGTCCAGTCTGTATATATTTTGTGATCTTTAGGCGATCAGTGAATCTCCCGAAAACACCATTTTGATGTCCAGTCTATATTTATTACATCATTTTAGACGATCAGCGAATCTACTGAATATACCGTGTGGATGATCATTCTAGATATATTTTGTTATTTTAAGGCGATCTGTGAATCTCCTGAATATATACCATGTGACTTTCCTGTCTAAATACATTTTGTCGTTTTAGACGATCAGTGAATCTCCCAAATGGTTACACTCCTGTCCGATTTTCACTAAACAAAAATAGAGTAAAAAGTGAAAATCCATTAGCACACATGAATACAGTACAGCAGTTGTCTACCATTGCTCAGAACAGAATTTAGACGTATAACTATCGTCAAGACTCGAAAATACCATGCCAAAAGGAGAAACATGAAATTTAAAAGGAACTACTTTAGGGTCAAACGGGGTCTATGCTAAAATGTTGAGTGAATACAGCGTGTGGCTCTCCAGTCTATATATATTTTGTCTTTTTTAGACGACCAGCAAACTCCTGAATATACCGTATGGCTGTCCAGACTACTCATTTTCTACCCTTTACAAACACTACAGCCCTCAATCAATAAAAGTACTGAAAGCGCTGAAAGCCCGAGATATGTATGCACGAGATACATAGTCTGGGCAGAAAAAGTTTGATGGTCGGATTATCGGAGGTGTCACTTTCTTTTGTCGATTCTGAGCAGATCTGCAAATTTGTGCGCTAGGGTACACATACTGTCCACAATAATTTTCTTCCCGATAGTGGGATATTGTAACGATATATTTATATGTATATATCGTTTCAAATTTTTCATCCGATCAAAATGCTTTGAAGGAATCTGATAAAGGCCAACAAAGGATCCTTTCCTTGACTTTTGGTTGAATTCTGTTCAGTACTTTCTGAGAAAGAGATTTTTAAAGTAAAAGTTGACGAACGGACGGCGGACACCACCTCATGACAAAAGGCCGCTGGCTTAAGCCAGCGGAGCTAGAGAGCGAGGGGGGAGAAAGAGAAAGAGAGGGGGTGTAGCGTGTAGCCAGGTTCGAGGCTCTTGCGTGCGATGCGAGTATTCTACCACACAGAGCAATTTCGTTTTGTAAATTTGCGTTTTATAATCTCCAGGTAAAGAGGGTGAGAGAGGGCGGGTGCAGGTTAACATGATTATGAAGCGATATGTAGACGTTGCTGCTATATGCATATCCTATGGGTGGAATTCGGAAGTAAATATATATTAGACACTGAGTCTGAGCTCGACCTAATTGTTTGCAGACAGCGCGAATATGATCCTATGAAAGACCAGTTATTTTTAAAAGTAAACATTCCAATCGTGAGTAAAACCTACAGCTTCGCTTATCAGCTTTATACAGCAACTTCGTCTAACGGGGCCGTTTTAATACTGTAACTCTAGAATAAGTAATATTATTTTGGAATAAAACAAGCACCTCATATATTTTCTTAACAATATGATATGATTATACGAGATCAATAATTATTCAATATTCTATATCTCCTATATTTCTATCATTCATTCATCACTTTTTGATAATTTTGCCAAAGTCAGAACAATCACACGAAAGTACTGTACATCAAGCGCCTGCTTTCAATGAGTCATATCTCGCCTTCGTCCTTCTTGTCTCGATCGGGCGTATTAATTTAAATACTCGCAGTCTTGTAATTCGGTCCGATCTATTTTCCATGTGGCAGAATATTATAAATTGTGTTAGATGTTTTTACATTAAACTCTGCGTGCGTTGAAATCTTACCATTGTAACTTTAGCCTCAATCTCAGGCTAAAAATGGATTGATCAATCATATTGTTTATTTATACCGAAAAAGACCGTTGAACTAAAATATCATGTATTTTGTTTGTTTGGCGACCTAAACGTTATAGTTACAGTCTGTACAATCTGTAGTTATAACGTTTAGATCGCAAAATAACGATTAGCACATAATTTTCTTCCCAAAACAAAACATTTTACAAAGTAATACCGTTTATGACCCCGGTCGAACTGCAAATGTTGGAGTTCAGTGAGTGTGGTCGACGACCCGTCATTTGCTTGCAATGCCTCGCATATGATAAATGTTTACTTAAAAATCTAAATTAATGATTTGGTTGGTCGAATGACCCTTTGATTGACAATCGCCGTTAATCATTTGATATGTCAATTTTTTAAAACTCTTTAACTAAGCACGATCGTAAAAGTCCGTTTAAAGGCTCTATAAAGATCAGTGATTCTTTATCGTACGTTTCATTGTTAAATGATCGGCATTTTTTCAATTGAAGGAAAAAAAAAGGAAATTGAACGAGGTTAAGCTATGATCTAAAAGCTGGTGAAGAATTAAATGTATTCTAAAATCAAATAATATTTTCAAAGGACAAAAGAAAAAAAATAAACATGCTGAATTCTAAAACGTCTCCAAGACGTCGTGCTGAAGTTACCTTACGGGGCAATTTACTGTCCCTTAGTTTCAGACATGGTTAGAATATCATGAAACCATGACTAATATATCAACCATTCCCTTTGGAATTACCTTTTTATTTTGACAGTTATCGTGGATATCTTAAGGAATATCGTCTAAAAATAGGAAATTTTCGTAAATGAGTTGTAGGTTCACTATAATTTTTGTACAAATTGATAAAATGCTATGCCAAATTATGAATATGGAACTTTGATCTGTTCTTAGTTACTTTGATATTCTTTTTGAAACCCGAGCACGTTTGATTGTTCAAACAAATGAAAGAACGTGCACTGGTTGAAACGAAACGGCGTTCGGTGACGCAAAGGTGCTTCGTGAAACGTAAAAAGAACGTCTTAAAAACATGACCACCTTCGCACAAACAGCATATAGCCATTAATGATCTTTATCTTGGTACCAAATGTAAGTTTCGTTGCGTTTACAAACACTTAAAATTCGGGGTTTCTTATATTTTTGGATTACAATTCGCATTGAAGAATAAAACGAATGAACAGAAAATGAACATTGATAAAGGGTTAACCCCTTCCCACAAAGTGACACTTTTAGACGCCCCACGAGAATCAATTTGGGAAAACATTGTTTAAAATGAAGAAATTGCTTGTAACAAATATTTCTTCACTTTCCACAATGTTTTCTTCTTAGAAAGTAGACAAACTATAGAATTTCATAGGCTTTAAGTTGTCGTCTGCAACTCCTTTGAATTTGGACCAGTCTAAAAATTTCCCAACTCGTAATTGGTTAAACAAGACGATAAAATAGTTCGTTTAGGACTGCCTCTCATTACGTTGAGTGCCCCGGTTGGTTTGAATGACTGATCATTTTATTTGGCAATCAAAATGTGTATTATTACACCTCAAAGGACGCATTGTGAAGTTTCGAACTAACAAAGTTAATTTATAAAGTGATGGATACTGTATTATCCCGCAAGTAATTCCTTGATAAAAGATCCCCATTTGGGACTATTTTATTCCGAGTAAATTCAATTTTCATTAGTTTTCATTCGATGTGAAATGAATAATTAATACGAAACTGTGGGCAGTTTTTGACATTTGTGGGCAGGCAAACAGTTTAATTACCGTTTTTAGAGTGAAGGATTGTCCATTAGTTTAATGCAATTTATAATTATGAAGTCTTTTCAAAACCAAGACACGAAAATGTCAATTTTCTACGTGTCTCTTGTGCAATATTTTGCTCACAGTTAAAGTAAGGTATATCTGGTAAGATGATGTGGTAGAAGCTTGCCATTAATAAAAACTTCTCTTTTATGACACAAGAAGGCTGTGACAATAAATGCTTTTAAAAACAAAATTTGTTTTGATGCCATCGCTTTTTCTTTAGGAAGTGTGTGTGCTGGAGTCAAATGGGGTCCCATTGTAAATATTGACACAAGAAATAGGATCCACTTTTCTACAGGAAAGACTGATCTCACTGAAAATATAGTGGGAAAATCTCCGGCGTTTTGTTGTAGTTGTTGGGGGTATGTTGTTGTTGTGTTTTCATAATATCGCTAGTTTTAGGCTTTAAACAGGAATATATTGTTAATCCATTTCCATACAAACTCCCTTTTTAGAGCCCCCAGTGAAGAAAGGCTTTGAAAAACATTGTGGCTAATGCAGAAACTGCTTGTTAGAAGCAAGTTCTCCCATTATCATGTTTGTTTTTGAATAAAAAACGACTAAGAATTTCAAAACTTCATCAATAAAAAAATGTCCACTGCAGCTTCGTCTAAAATTCTCTCGTTTGGTAACGAGCTAAAAGAAGAATATGTATAATGCCAAATTTGTAGTTACCCAGTCAACATGGATCCGACTTTAGGTTATATCAATCGAACTTTTATTTCGTACTAAAATAAATGGGATTGCTGGTATAAACTGCTATGGTGTAATTGCTGGAACTTCCCTGTTTTGAAAGGAGGTATGGACAAATAATGTCCTTTCCAGGTAGTGTTTGTAATGAGATTAGTATTTAAATGGAATTAAAAGAAATGCTGATCAAGAACAGGCGCTTCCACTGCTTTCAGTCCCTCGATTTATGTGCATTTCTGAAAAGTTTGATTTCAGCATGATAATGATTAATTTCTAAAGTTGTAGAAATATTAGTAGATTTGATATCTTGTAATAAACAGAGTTATGATTCTTTTTTTTTTAAAAAGTAAAATCTTGTGAAGAATATTCAAGAATTTGAGACTCGTTTTTTAAATCGTCGCTTGCGTGACACGTTGATTATACGTTAAACAGGACGTTTTATATGATTAATTTCATTAACAGGGGCTATCTGTCAGGTAAAAACAGCTTTTTACACACATGTTGCAGTGTTAAACAAAAACAGAAATTAATTTGATGTAACTGTCGATTGTCGCAAGAGGCCATATGTCAGGTAAAAACATCGCTTTGATCTCAACTTAATTCTTTCATATCGCGTTTCTACGACACATGCGCCGTCTACCTGGACGGCGTTCTCGCATGCGCCATGTTGCGATTTACATGGATACTTATTTTGGAATATTACCAATAAATTTTACAATTTCCTGCAACAAATTAGACCGTTCCTGCAAAAAATTAAAACATATTTAATAACATTGTCCCTAACTGAGTATTGGAACATAAATTTAAGATAAATTACCATGGCAACGACAGACTTGAATGGCTTCCGGTCCCTATGCCACGTGATGAGCATTTGAGGTCGTACGCAAATGTGATGATCCGATAAATTGTTTTATGTGCGCGCGCAAGGTGTGAGTATTTTATAGATTAATCCCGATAAATCCGGCGATAAAATCTGAAATAAAGGTAATTTGTAGAATACCTTGACAGGTTTATGCCGCTGTATTCATCCGACACGGTAATTATGATGTCTGACATTGAGCGATAAAGTAGTTCCTTAGACTCAATTAATGCGCGCTGGAGAATGTAAGAATAAGATATCATACAATTTGCAGGGAATAAAGAATTGATAGAGATAATTATCAGTAAATCTCTTGACATATTGTAAATTAAATACGATGCTATTTCAAAACGAAGCGAGGCACTTGGTCATTACAAATGCGTCATCACAAAGAATGTAAAAGCGCAATTTTTGAACCAATTTATTTCATTCGCCACGTTGTGGAATTCTGTCGCGTTAATTAAAGCGAAAGTTTATGTGGCCATAATATGTAACAAAGAACGTAGGATATTTTTCGAAGCCCAAACTGTACAATCTCTCGTAACCTATCTTGTACTCGAAGCGCATCGACGATAGAATGTCACTCGTTAACATACAAAACCAAAAGAATGCAACGATCGACTTAATAAAGTTGAGTCGCTTGTCAACTTTTTTAGCTTTAAACACTTATTATCTTAACAAACACTATGAAAGTGTAGATTCCGTTTGGTCTTTATCAAGTGAAGCTTTCATCAACGTGGTATTTTAGTTTCAAAATAGCCAGGCACGTACACTTATATGTGCCGAAAAGCTCGAAATCCGGGCTGAATAGGCGAAAGTCATGTCTAGGTAGTTTACTAGGAAATGTGTGTCTTTTTGGGTTGTTGTTTTCTTTTCTTTTTTTTTTTTTTTTTTTTTCTTTTTTTTACCGCTTTCCGTTGGATTATTGTGATTTCCCGGTGAATTACCACTTGATAATTTCAGCGAAACAAAAACAGTGAAACAATCAAAATGATAAACTCACTGCTTTGTTAGATTTACCTCTGTTTTTGTTTATTGATGAATTGCAATGTCGGAGGTCATTGGATGAGCTCTAAGGCCTGACTACTCAATCTCGCCAAATGTTCTTTGTTTTGTTTTTGTTTCTTTGTTTGTTTGTTTGTTTGTTTGTTTGTTTGTTTGTCTTTGTTTTTTTCACAACGTCGAGATGGTCATTTTTAGTTTGACACATCAGTGGATTTTTCTATCAGGAAGAATTTCAATCATCTTGAAGAAAACAATATGAAATGCACTGAACGCGCTACTTAAAATCGTCTTAAGACGACAAACAGGAAATGACATCAACAGGTTATCTCCCGGAAATATCCGGGGATTTCCCGGTATTTACAGCATCTTCGTTCCTTTTAAACCCCATTATCGTCACATTTAAAGGCAAGTAATCTTGCTGCCTTTTTAAGATCGTAGTTTCTTTTAACGAAATGTAAATTGGGTAGATTAGATAGCAATATCTTTGAGCGACTTCGCCCATTAGTTGCAAATAATCTGCCATGTTTTTGTTTAACCGGAAGTGATAAAATCTTGCGAGTTCTAAGAAACATTATGAGATCTACTTTACAGCAATAATGTTTCAATTAGATCGGGTTTTATTTCCGATGTTTTCCTTTTTTTAATTGAAATACCATTGTTCAGAGTCAAGGTATTAAACTTCTAGACGAATATTCTATTCGACTTATAAATACAACCCTTTTTCGTCAACATGACAACATGATCTTTTTAACCTATTAAACCACGGCAAAATTTTAGAGTGGTCCAAATTGAAAGGAGATGCAGACAACAACTTAAAGCTAATAAATGTTACATTTTTTCTACATTCTAGGTAGACAACATTGTGTAACATGAAGAAATTCCTTGTTACAAGAAATTTCATCATTTAACACACCGTTTTCCCATTTTTTTAATTTATTTATTTATTTATTTATTTTTGAGGGGTGTCAAAAAGTGTCATTGTGTGAGAATGGGTTAATGGTGAATTGAAGTTCATAATATATCATTCAATTGTCTGATTATCTCCAATATTTGTGTTTGAGGGCATCCCAACTTTCCCTCGAAGGTCAATATAAGATCCCCAGCCGGCAAAAGTTGGTATCCCGGTCGAGCCTGGTTAGCTGGGTATGTACGTTGGCTAGACATTCGGAGCCCTAGCCGGCAAAAGTTCGTATCCCAGTCGAGCTTGGTCAGCTGGGTATGTATATGGGTAAAACATTCAGAGCCCAAGCCTAGCATAGATCTTGTTTCCCAGAAAGCACATGAATAGGTGCAACCGAAATATTGAGAACGGCGATGTTATACCCGCTACAGGTCATATTCGCTGACTCATTGCAAAACTATCAATAAAAAAGTATCAAATGGCGGATCGTTTGACACCGTCAAACATCCCAGGACCCCGCCCACTAACTCCGACATGAACTTCGTCTTCGATATCAAACGGCTTCTCTCTACAAAATTAATGGTCAGTAGCAGGTAACAGAAAAGAAAAATGGTTGGTTGGCGACCTGAACATTGTAACTACAGCTTATTCAAGCTGTAGTTACGAAGTTTAAGTCGCAAACAACGAAAATGTTCACGTAAATGTCGGCTTATGTTGGAGTTCAAAGTTCACTTCCAGTCTGAATGAATGATTTGATTAATGAATTTCTTGTTTGATTGACAGACACGATCCTTCAACTGACATGTATATTTCACACTTGACCCGTTCCAACACTATCAAACTTTTTACGCGTCTCAAGATAATAGCTTAACCCTTTCCTGTTTTAAGCCGCCGTCATAGCGCAGTTGGTAGCGCGTCGGACTTTCAATATAGGTGCCGGGTTCGATCCCCGACGGCGAAACTCTTCCTTTCCGACTATTTGTCTCTCACCAATGGGTTGATAATCGTAGACCTATGTGGGATAGCAGCTGGAGGCTAGGAAAGGATGTAATGGTAGTACTGGTGTTAGAAATACCAGGATTCCATTGTTAGGTGCTCCAGTCGCCGCGATATAACTGAAAGATTGTTGAAAGCGGCGTAAAACCGAATTCAAACTTTTTTGTTTTAACACTTTTTAGACCTGTCCAATTTCAAAGGTTTTGCAGGCGACAATTTAATTTGGATTTAATTTGAAAAATAACCATTCAGTAGGGTAGAAAATATTGTGGAAAAGAAGAAATTGCTTGTTACAAGCAATTTCTTCTTTTCCCACAATATTTTCTCAAGTATAAAATCACAAGGACGTAAAAACCAGTGATTGTACAGTAAAGGGTTAAGAAAACGTTGTGAATCATGAATAAGTTGATTTTAATAAGCTTTTATGTTCATTAATGTCGTATATTGTCATTAGTTAAAAAAAAGTGTCGTACACATTTTTTTGAAAAGATGAACTGATTTTAAGAACGCTTTCTAAAGTTTATCGGTGCTTTAATTTCCATCTCTCCTTTTTTTTTTTTTTTTTTTTTTTTTTGAATTTAAGCAATCTGAAAGTGTTAGCCTGACTCAGACTGGAAGTCCCGCTTCGATTTTAAATAGCGTTATTTTGCTAAATCTATGTTAAGCAGTATTTAACGAAAATGTAGAATAGTTGGTTGGCGACCTAAACGTCGTAACAAAATCTTGAAAATTGTACTTACGACGTTTAAGTCAACAATCCAACTATAATGTTTCACTCTAATGACGGCCAATGCTGGAGCTAGAATCTCGATTCCGGGTCGAATGAATGACTTGATTTTTGTTTGTTTGTTTTTGTTTTTGTTACGTTTTTGCTTTGTTTTGTTTTTTGTTGTGTTATGTTTCGTTTGATTGCTTATTTTGTTTTGTTTTTGTTATAGCATTAGTTGTAGTAGTAGTAGTAATAGAGTTTATTCATTTCGTTTTTATCTTTAAAGAGGTAATAAAGGAAAGGTTTGATCTGTTCAGGAGAGTGTTTAACAATAAGTCGCCGGCATATAAACTTCTTTTCAATGGCTATAATTTGTCAATTCTGTATCTTTTCACCTGAAACTTATCGACGAAATCGGATCTTACCCTATTTTATTAGTACAATATACTCTTAAATATATGATAAATTAGGGAAATAGATTTTAAAATATAATCTACGGTCATTTCTAAAAGGGTGATTGAATCTCTTGTCTTATGTTTCTATAGAATATACGATTAGAGTCAAACATGTTTGTTATTTGAATGGGGTTTAACGCAACTATTTCAGTCATATCGCGGCGGCTGGAGAACCTAATTATGGATTCCTGGTATTCCTCACACTAGTACTACCACTACATTCTTACAGACATGGATTCGATCCCCGGCGGCGGCAAATACCCATTCCGACATTTGTCTCTCGTCAATGGTTGGATAATCGTAAAGCTAAGTGGGATAGCAGCTGGAGGCTAGGAAAGGATGTAGTGGTAGTACTCGCGGGAGAAATACCAAGAATCCATTGTAAGGTGCTCCAGCCGCGTCGATATGAATGAAATACATTGTTAAAAGTGACGTTAAACCCCTTCAATTGACATCCTTACAGAACCCGCAGCTTCTCATCGCTCTTAGATTTACCATTATGCATCCATTGGTGATGACAAATGTCGAAAAGGATGTTTGTCGCGATCGGGGATTGAACCATGGACCTCGTGATTGACCAGTGCGCAGCCATATGTGAAAGAAGGTATACATTTTTTATAAAATATATTACATGTCCGACATTTCATGTCTTTTTCACTGCGCGGTAAGAGGTGAAAGAAAGGTGTGTATTTTGTATAGAATAATTATATTACATGTACGAAATTTCATGGCTTTAGTAATTTACTACTACTTTATCCTACTGTTTTAACCCATTTCCGCGCAATTCCGCTTTTTACGTCTCTCAAGATAAAGGCATAGGAAAGCGTTATAGATAGGCCTACTGAATAAAAAGACAAAGACTTTTAAGCTGTCATTTTAAATTGTCGTCTGCAACTTCGTTGAAGTTGAACAGTCTAGAGCTTTGTCATTTGGTATTGGGTTAAGAATCTCTGTCTTCATTTTCCCTCTCTTTTTCTTTAAGAATAATTAAATGTGGTTTTCATTACGCCACTGTTTTCTATGAAATGTTACAACTTCTTTATAAAGTTTCTACGTTCTACTTATTTTTATACTGGACTATGGTTGTTATACAGTTGGTTGCCTGCTTTAGCCTTCTCTATACTGGGTTTCATGTAGATAGTTTTAGGCGGAGAATAACGTTACCAAATTTGTAATGCGATTTTAAGTGTACATATTCCGTACTTTAAAGATGAGATCATTTTCTTATATATCATAATGACCTTTTTTTCATAATTATTATGGTTTTTATAATGATTTGCTGTTTATCATTATTAGCAATATTATCACTATTATCGTTATTAGAAAATTTATTATTATTATCATTATTATAAAAAAAAAGAAACCACAAAGGAATCGAAAAAGGGAATTTTTCTAAGGAGAAACGTTGTCTGGAAAGGAGGTTATAAAGATCTTTAGAATATTTTCTTGAACTTATTTCTCGCCGCCGTCATAGCGCAGTTGGTAGCGCGTCGGACTGTCAATCTAGAGGTCCCGGGTTCGATCCCCGACGGCGGCACTCATCCTTTCCGACTATTTGTCTCTCACCAATGGGTTGATAATCGTAGACCTATGTGGGATAGCAGCTGGAGGCTAGGAAAGAATGTAATGGTAGTACTGGTGTGAGAAATACCAGGATTCCATTGTGTGGTGCTCCAGCCGCCGCGATATAACTGAAAGATTGTTAAAAGCGGCGTAAAACCCCATTCAAACAAACAAACAATTGAACTTATTTCTCAGACAATTCCTTTTTTTTAACAAAAGCTGAATTATTGATAGTTTATTTTCTTTTAAAAGTAACCGTATTTATAGCAGGGAATCAAATTTCGAAGGAAATGAAGAAATGGTGAACAACATTTTTCAGACCCTAAGTCGAACAAAGAAGAAGAAAGAAAGTAGCTAGGTAAATGACGGGTCGCGACTGTAAACCAAACATCCAATAGACCAATCAAATCCTTCATTTAGATTGGAAGTGAACTTTGAACTCGACCATTAGGCGACAATTATGTGAATCATTTTTGTTGGTTTGCCGTCTACAACATCGTAGCTACAGCTTATTGAAGCTGTAGTTACGACGTTTAGGTCGCAGCCAATCTTTTTAACTTTTCGTTACATGTTACTGACAATATTTCATTTTATGGTCGGACCTTCCTGTTAGGGCTCAGGGGGCGAGGTCAGCGACTTTTCAAGTACTACAGTAGAACAACAATACGAGAATGATTTCGAAATTTTTAATTGTCGACCATGATAGAACAAATAATTAAAATTCAATAAAATATTTACAATTCAATAAATGTAAATTTGATAAATAGTGTTACAATGTTGAATCGGTGATACCTCACATTTTCCATAAAAAATTAATTGATTCTACAAATGAGGGCAATGTCGCGAAAACGGGATCCCTCGGTGATGCAAAAGACTCTGTTGAGACTATGCGAACTATATAGTCAAGTCTGTGTGAAAACTAGTCGTGATTATAGTTAATAAAAAGACGTAAAGTGCATTTATTCTTTATAAGTTTTCACTAATTTTCGATAAACCATTTCGATCCCTCTTTAACCCTTGACATTCTGAACCCGGAATATTCCTGTTTTTGGCAGGAGGTATAGACAAAGATCAGCCTGCAGATATGTGCGGGCTGATCTTAGTCTACACCACCTGCTTGTCTCCTCAGAACCATATTTGTTTAAAAGATACAATTTCAGAGCAGATATCGACATGAATTAGTACTACCAGTCTTATCAGCACTTTGATTTTAATGCAATTCTGAAGAGATTTCTATTCAGCATGTCAGGGGTTAGAATATGAGTGCGTCGCACAGCAAAAAGAGAACGCTCGGAACTTGAAAAAAAAAATGAAAAAATATCGGAAAATATATCGGATCCAGTACAGGTCAATCAAGACGATAATAATGAATGGGTTTTAACGCCGCTTTTAATAGTATTTCAGTCATATCGCGGCGGCTAGAGCACCTATCAATGGATTCCTGGTATTTCTCACACAAGTACTACAACCTTTCCTAGCCTCCAGCTGCTATCCGACTACGGTTTAACATTATCCACCCATTGATGAGAGACAAATGTCGGAAAGGATATGTGCCGATGCCGGGGATCGAACCCATGACATCCTATAGTTACAAGTCAATCAAGAATTGTATATTGTTTTGTCGGATAATTATTCTAGAGTCTGAAAATATTTCAAGAGTGACAGCCTGCATAATCTGTGCAGCCTAATCAGGGGCGAATCTTTTTAAAATAAGTCCTTTATACATAGCATGTCGCATTCGTACAAAGGAATTCTCAAATGGTACCCGTAAAGCAGCTTTATTTCAGACTCATGCGAACTGGTACCACCATGAAAATGAGAACTGGCCATTTCATCGTTAACAGAATATTTTCAAAACTTACCAGACTCTAAAATTTTACGTCTTCTTTAAAATATTTGAATAAAAATAAATCAAAACGTTTTTTCTCTTTTTTTTTTTCTTTTTATTTGAAAAGAAATATGTGATCTATATTTGAATAACAAATAGACATTAAGTGTCAAGGTCGAATTCTTTAATTAATCCTTTCCTGTACAATCCTTAGATTTTATGTCCCTGTGATTTTATAATTGAGAAAACATTGTAGAAAAAGAAGAAATTGCTTGTAATAAGCAATTTTTTCTTTTTTCGACATTATTTTCTACCCTATTGAATTATTATTTCTGAAATTAAATACACTTTAAATTTTCAATGGTACAAATTATTCCAAACATAAGTAATTAATTTAAAACAATGTTCAATATAACTCTTTTAAAGGAGTTATAATGAACATTGCTTTAAATTTTTGTCTGCAAAATTTTGAATTTTGACAGGTCAAAAATAGCGCAAAACAAGAAAGGGTTAAAAATGTTGAAAGAATTGAATTTGAAACTAAAAAAGACGTGCGGGTCAAATAGACCATCATTAGGAGAATACAGGTATTTTAGAGTTAACTTATCAGATTGTTACTGGCTCTTTAATTTTTCGGTCCAAATCTATCATGTGATATAGTCGGTGAAATTTATCTCTTGTTTGCAAAATTCGCATGTGTGACGGGTTTACAGTGTAAGGGGGGGTCCTTCATATTCTTATTTAACCCATACCCACACAATTCCCAATCAAGAAAAAATAATTGCATAACATTGTAGAAATGAAGAAATTGCTTGTGACAAGCAATTTCTTCATTATCCTCAATGTTTTCAACTCCTAAAGACAAAGATTTTTTTTTTAAATTTCACCAACAAAAAGTCGTAAGCAGCAACTCTACAATTCTGCCGTCCGATAATAGGTTAAATCAAAATTTTCTCAAGGCATGATGATAAACGTTAATAACACATATACATGTATTCTCTTCTAACATGTAATTCACTTACTTTTTCTACCTAGACACCAGTCCATTTATGGAGATAAGAAAGGACCATTTCTTTGGTAAAAAAAAAAGAAGAAAGGAGTTCATAGAATGTCAAGAATCGAGTTCGATTAACAAATCGCGGCTTTCAATTGGGGAATCGATAGACCAACCAAATGATTGATTCAGTCCGTAATTGAGGTTTGAACTTCGCTAGTGGCCGCTATTTTTTGAAACATTTTTGTTGGATTGGTGACTTGAACGTCTTAAATACAGCTTTTTCAAGCTACAGTTCAACGTTTATGTCGCAAACCAAACATTCTATTGATTTGTTATATACTACTGGCCATAAATTTTGCAAAATAACATCCCTTAAAATCGAAGCAGGGCTTCCTGTTGGAGTCGATAGGCGTGGCTTACGGTATCATTGGGAGGGGCCAGCGGTTGGTCTATTGTGGGTATGTTTCAGAATTAGCCCATTTTATATACCACCCGTCTCCATCTCTTGTAGTCAACACAATCCCGCTTATTTAAGACCTTAAGACACTATTTTCTAGAAAACACAGTGGGAAATAAAACATGCTTGTCACAAGTAGATGTGATTTTTTTTCAGACAATGCCTTCTATCCTTGCCTTTTTTTTCTTCCAAATATCATCCACTTTTATATGTTGTCTGCAACGTGTAATAAGCAACTTCCTCTTTATCACATAATGTTTTCAACCCTATGCGATATTAACTTTACATTTTAAACATTATTTTAATTGTCGTATGCGACCTCTTTTAATTTTGACCAGTCTAAAATTATGTCGTCTAGTATTGGGATTAATTTGATGTAAGGTACCTTTTGGCGTGGCTTTGTCAGCATAAAAGAAGGTGTCGATTTAACCGATTCAGTTTGTTTCTTTGTTAATTTCTTTAATCAAAACAATGAAATAATATACATATCAAATAAATAGTCATGCTTTGCACATATTATCGTTTCAGTTTCGATTTTCTCCGAATATGTTCGGACTAGGTAAGTGATTCACGTGCTGTTGAAGACCATGTATAAACATTCTTGGTAGAGCGGGTCTTTGTGGCTGGGTTAAAGAGTTCTCAGCATTAGCTCGAATGTACATGGCGTCAAGATTTGAGATTATACCCGCGGCCTGCGGATGATACGTGAACCAATACGGGTTTGTTTGTAACATTCTCTGTACCGCGGCGTAATTACCAGCTTCGGCTAAAAGTTCGAGCCCAACAGCTGTCTGTCTCTTCCATTTTGTCCTGAAAATAAACAGAAAGAATGGTTAATGCCACTTCTATTGCAAATAGGTCAACGGTACTTGAAAAAAAGTTGGTATAAAGTGTTTAAGCCCTCGGCATATTTAAAATTGGCCACGAGAAATGTGTGGCCCAGCTAAAAATATGCTCATGTTTTTTACTGCTAGTGCAAAATTTGATTGTGTGTGTGATGTTGTTGTTGCTGTTTTCAAGGTCTGTCCCTTTTAAAATAGAAACTATATGTTTACAATTCCATAAAGTTGGCAATCCTGTAACAAAATGGTTAAGAAGTAATTCACCTTCAAGATGACAGTATATTTTCCTACACTTGTAACTGTTGGCCGCTTTAAGCATGTATAAATTACTAGATTCTCTGCACTTTCCTGTGTAATATCCCAACAAGGGATCTTATATAACTTGAAAACCCCAATTTATTATCTCAAAAGTGTAAACAGAAAAAAACGGGAAATATTTTATCAAAAGCGACAATAACTTAAATTCGCTTCCATAATTTAAAGACTCGTCAGTGTAAGCAAATACTAGGCGTAGATATACGTAAATTTACGAAAAGGGTATTTAGATTTTAGAATATAATGGGTTTTTTTTATAAAGACCTTTATGAGATAAAGAGAATTTCTTTTTTTGTTTTCATGTATGAAACGAAAAATACTGATTACACTTATGAATCCTTGAAAGAAAATTGTTTCGTGGAGGTGAGAAACGAAACAACTAACCATACTGTTTGAATACGCGAACCGGACTCGTTCATAAGAGTGATCAGTTTTTTCGTTTCATATTTCCATGAAAACAAAAAAAAATCTTCATTTCTTATAATTGAATGACACCAAGCGAAAAATAAAAATAAATATTTTACAAATTTTGATACATTTTTTTATGGAAATATTTTGAGCGCTAGCATATAAAAAAGCTGCGTGCTCAAAATGTTGTTCATAGAGGATTTTTTCGGCCAATCAGAATGCTCGTTTTCGATAGGCGAAAGAAACAATTAAATTATTGTCATGCGACGTTAGTTAGGAATCTACCTATTGGCATGGAAAACTTAAGAATATATGGCATGGGGTTAAATCGATTCGACGCTAACGAGCCAAACCACACGAACATTACGCGTTGTATGTATTAGTATTGAAGGGAGACCACCCATAGCGGAGGCGGTTTTGCTCCGCACATTATTACATTCTTATTAGCCTATCGGTGTGAATGGCGTAATGAAAGTTAAATAAAGGTCTCGGTTAATCCAATCAATCATAGCTCCGATTGGGATGAATTCACTGGGTTTATGAATCGATCAAACGCCCGTGTTAACAGATTAAGCCAAGGGCGGCAGCTGGGGGTCATTCGGTACATTCCCAGGGATATGTACTTGACGAAATATCAAAAGTACTCTATGCTATGTTAGCTCCTATTTCTTTTTAAATTGAATTATGGAATCTGTCAGAAGGTGGACCAATGGATGAATTAATCTGACAGTCAGACAAACGAAGGGATGATTTAATGGATGGTTGGATGGGTGGATGGATGGATGGATGAATGGTTGGATGGATGGATGGATGGATGGATGGATGGATGGATTTACGGACGTACGGACAGACGGATGGATGGATGGACGGAAGAACGGATGGACGGACGGACGAACGAACGAACGAACGGACGGAAGGTTGGGCATGAAGGACGGGCATGAAGCACATATGAACGGATGGAGGGAAGGAGGTAGAGGGAAAGGTGTGTTACTGACGAATCATTTTTACACAAACATCTGCCACAGAATTGTGGTCAACGTATTTCAGAAAATACAAAAAAGGATTAGTAATCTCAAACTGACCTTTTCAATAAGTAATTCATTAACGGGAGCTTATTTACGTTTGAGTTCCATGTATGAATACAAAATTCAGGTAAGATAGAGTAACTGTAGCCTGACATTTAGGGTCCTGTTTAGGAGTTTAAGTTATAGAGTAGGGAAACAAGTGGAACTTACAGAAATAAGAGGGGAAGACTTCTCTTCAAAACAGCGGCATTCCAATATTTAACGCAGTTTTTATCTTTTAATTATTAATTAATTCTTTTTCAATTGACATCTATGAAAGGGATTTTAAGGAAGGATTGATTGATCGATTGATCGTTTGATTTATTTATTGATTGATTGATTGATTGATCGTTTGATTGATTGATAGGTCGAATGATCGACATATTGATTGGCTGATTGGTGGATTGATTTCCGTCTATTCAACTTTAAACCTTGTTTTTAACGAATCATTCCAACCTGTATAAGTGGCTTGATCTAATCAGTATGCACCGCTCCGTGTAGCTAAAGGATTTGTCCATCGGAAAACATATTACTCAAATGACATTTTTGAAATATCATTATTTCAAATGTGTGCCTTGGCTGAACGATTCTTTGAATGTAAACTTTTAACTTTCTGAAAATTCAATAGATAATTTAACCTAGGTCCGTTGAAAACAACATTCAATTTCCATGGTAATTTTATCAAAGGAAGTGCTTTATAAACCCTAAAGAAAAGGTTAACCGACAGTCTGGGTGCAAAACGTGGACATTTCCTGAACACGGACACTTTATAAACTAACCCAGGTGTTCATTAAAAACTACTAGCTGAATACATGCTGTAGAAAAGCCACTGTTTTGTTTGATTAATCTTGGCTTAAGCCTTTTTTTTCAAAGAACAAATTAAGGAAAGTCCCCGAAAAACTCTACTTTTTACACTCAGTTGATAGAGAATTCATTTAGAATTTAAACTCAATTATAATTTTCTGCGTCGTGCATTCGGCTATACACCAAGCATCTGCTGACACCAATCTTTGCATATAAACGAACTAAAATTGTCTAAATCTTATCTTAAAATTATATCTTTCAAAGATCATTTGCTTAAATGGGGGTTAACGCCCCTTTTAACAATTTTTCAGTCATACCGCGGCGGTTAGAGCACAATGGATTCCTGGTGTACCTCGCATTAGTACTACCATTACATCCTTTCCTAGCCTCAAGCTACTATCCCACCTAGGATTACGATTGCATTTGGTGAGAGACAAATGTCGGAAAGGATATGTGCCCCCGGGATCGAACCCATGACACCCCTTGATTGAAGAGCGGGCTGCTTCAAAAAATGAAAGACAAATATCACAACATAAGGACTTATATGTATGAACTAATAATGAATTCTAGGGACGTGTCTTTGAAGTTTTTGCAGAAAAAATGTTTCAAACAAATGTGTCTTCGTTTTAAACTGATTTGGTATTTAGATGATTTATTGTCAAATCTGAAATTATATTAACGGGTCGCTGTCTGCCCACTGACTCCAACAGGAAACTTAACTTCCATATTAAACGGCGTTATTTTGCGAGATTCGTGGGCAGTAAACATATAACAAAGAATTAAAATGATTGGTTGACGAAATAAATGTTGTTGCTACAGCAAACCAACAAAAATAATTCACATAAATTTCGACCCATGTTGGAGTCCAACTTTCACTTTTGTTCTAAATGAATGATTTGATTGGTCGACCGATTCTCTGAATGACTGCCGCGATCAGTCAGTTCCGAAAAATTTATATGTTGTGGACAGATAGATCAGTCTAGGTATCCACACACAAAGATTACCCCCCTGACCTTCTAAAGAAACTTTGGGTCAGCCGTTTTCTACATACCGCACAATAATGTCTCTGATTAGAATGTGTGGATGCACGATCTCATCTTAGTCTTCACTAATTGGAGTCTTTTTGGATGTGTTGAAACGCTTACGTAAGTGCTTATATTTGATATATTTCAACATCTGAATCCACTTTTAATGATTAAACCATAGTTTTCTATGATAGATAGGAGACCATTTTACAAAAGCATATTAAAATTACCGAAATAAGAAATTACATGTTCTCCCTAAATCTCAATCTTATACTATTGGTATGCATTGGCATCTTTCCATCAAAGACCGAAGCGTTTGGCTGCGATTTAGCTGTTTTCTTAACAAATATTTGTGTAAAGACTGGCTCTCATCCAGTGTCACTAATATTTATTTGCTAGAAGTTTACAATTTGGTTGAAAAGTTTCCATCCTCTAGCTGTTATATCTCTGTTTGTTTAGTTTATGAGGCATAAACGAGGTAAGTTCAGGTTCGAGAAGATTTCGTTGTAGAAATCGTTTACAAAGGTACAATATAAACTACCTTCTATTCTGGTACCACGTCTTGACTTGCGTATCTGTAAGATTAAGTTTGGCGGCCAGTTCCATGCGATCTTGGACACTTAGATATTTTTGGCGTTCAAACATCTTTTCTAAGCTGTTCAGTTGATGATCTGTAAACGCAGTCCGGGCTTTTCTTGGCTTCTTGGGTTTGAGTAAATGCGGCGGACTGTCGCCATCCACGTGATCTGCATCGTCACCGTCTGAAGTAAAAAGAATAATGGACGTGATCCTTGCCAGAAGACAATTTTTTAGATTAGTTTGACTTAACCCATTCCTAGTCAACAATATTCTACACTAGTCTAAATTGAAAGAAACTGTAACGACAATTTCAAGTTCATAGAATCTTAGATTCGTTCGTCTTTTCGGATAAAAAAAATCATTGTAGATAATGAAGAAATTGCTTGATACAAACAATTTCTTCATTTTCCACAATGTTTTTCAAAGCTTTTTGGGGGATGGTTTATAACAACATTCTGAAAGGAGTTTACACTAACACAAAATATTTTTTTAAAAATAAAACATTTTGGGAAATAGAAAAGAAAATTGACGGAACGCTAGTCACGCCTACTGGGTCGAAAAGGAAAGCCGCTGTTTAAGTCGACAAACGAGCAAAAGTACTTCACATAAATGTATAATTAAGTCCAAGTTCAAAACTATTTTTGATCCATTATCTAATGGCCAAATGTTTGACTGATCCAAATTGAAAGAAGCTGAAAAAGACAATTTAAAGTTTATGAAACTTAAGAATTTTTCAACTGTCTGTATAGAACACTTCCGGTATGAATGAATGAACTGATTGGCCAATCGCATTTTTGACTGACAGCAATGATCCGCCTATTAACCCTTTCCTGTTTCTTGAAATTTTGGACTGGTCCAAATTGTAAGAGGTTGAAGGCGACAATGTAAATTGAATGAAATTTGAAATAAACCCATCCAATGTGGTAGAAAATATTGTGGGAAAAGGAGAAATTGCTTGTTACGAGCAATTTCTTCTTTTACCACAATGTTTTCTCAAGTATGAAATCATAGTGACGTAAAATCCCGGGTTTGTACAGGAAAGGATAAAGAAATATGTACACATATCTACCAGGATTTGTGGAATGACTCAATCATTATTGTCATGGTATTTCAATGAGATAATAATTGCCAATAAAAATATATTCTTTCAACGTCGTAATGCCTGTTTTCATCCGATTCAAGCTCGAATGACTTATTCATGAGATATAAGGGTCAATTCAGAGACAACATTAACAAACGATCGCTGTATCATGCAGTCTTCATTTGACACTTTAATAACATTTTAATTCATATATTCGATTTTAATTTCGTTGGCCACTTGATTGCGTGTTTTCTTTCGTGAAATGAGAATACGCCCTAGTCCACGAGGCTGTATTTTTCTCGAAGAGAGAGCGGTTTCCGTCAAGAAGGCCACCCGGTTCATGTTATTAGCACTTTTGTAGAAATCAAAACGCCGTAGTATTGGGAATTGTTAGTTCATAAATGTAATACTTCATACTCGGTTGGGTTTGTGTGGACCGACACTTTACGGCAAATCACCCGTTCATGACATTCGGTACGTTTCGGGGTCATGGATTCCAGAGTACACTTTGAGGGGTCACAGCAAAAATCCCTTAAGTGCCGATATATATATAGGCACTTAAAGTAGTCTTCGCCCAACCCCTCGACTTCGATTGAAAACATTTCATTGGAAAAACATTTTGCATGTTTGTTAACCTAATGTTGCCTTAGAGGTCCTGTTCCTTTCTTTATATTCCCTAAGCTATTTTCATTCGAAGGCTTGTGAAAAATTCAATCTCCAATAATAAGCTCGCTCTTTCAACCCATTCATTCTAAGGTCAACTAGCTTTTCGATTTTGAATTTATAATTGTGCATTAATGTAATCTATGATTATTATTCATTTATGTATATTTTTCTTCATATTAAATATCAATTAAAATATCGGTGCAGCTTTTTTCACAGAAGACATCGTCCAGGTTGAATACGCCTTGCACTTAGAATATAGGTTTGCACTCAGACTTTGTATATAATTTTTGAGGCCTTGTTATTCATTAATAATTGGCTTTTTAGTCAGAAATAATTTGGTAAGTCTTTAATTTGGTCCCTCAGAATTCTTTGCTCCTATAATGACACGAGTCTTCAGGACAAAGGTCATTCGTATCATCGGCATCTCGTTTTTCTAAAACAAGGTCGGCAAATGACGGGTCGCTAGCCTGGCCCACTGACTCCACTAGCCACTCCCACTGAGCACCAACAGGAAGTTCATCTTTGATATTAAATGGCATTTGTTTAAGAAAAAATATAGCCAGTAGCATATATTAAAGAAGTAAAATGGTGTGAAGCGACCTAAACGTCGTTACTACAGCTTGAATAAGTTGAAGTTACGGCGTTTAAGTCGCCAAACCAACAAAAAAGCTACTTTACTTTTCAAATTACACTCACTTTTAATTGTCGTCTGCAACTTCTTTCAATTTGGACAAGTCTAAAAAATTGATAAACAGGAAAGGGTTAATATACATGTACTATATTTACACTGTTTTGTTAGCCGATCGGCAAGTTGTGGATCACTACTGTCAATACAAAATCAATTGACGAATCAAATGATACATTTAAAGGCCACGAGTGAACTTTGAACTCAAACATAAGTCGACATTAATTTGAGCATTTTTGTTGATTAGACGACTTAAACGTCGTAACGACAGCTTTTTCGAAGTAACGGTGTGCTTAGTCAAAGGACATTTGATTGGAATATATGACCCGTAAAATCTATCGTTTCTACAAGTTGAAAAGAGTCATGGATCCGTTTTCTTTCCTCACCTCTCAAATGTTCTCTTTCAAATCATTTAAGAGATGTAGAGAATATTTTTTGTTTTCATGGAAGTATGAAACGAAAAATTTGATCACACCAAAAGTTCATTGAGTTGTGATTTTTCTTTTCGGCCAATTAGAACGCTCATTTTTGACGAAACTCAAAATTGAATTATTCACAAATATTAGGTATATATTAATGTGTGTTTAGAGAAAGGAACTAAATACTATTTCCTTAGAAATTCTTTGGTCAAATACTAGCCAGTACATAAGTGTTTATTTCATTATTATTATTAATCATACACTAGACATGTATTTTGTTAATACGTTATGGTCGCGGGGGCTTTAGGTGTCATTTTTATATCAATTCATTATCATTTTATTGAATAAAAATTCTAAAAAAATAAATGTTGCAAAAGTAGGTATGAACGTCTTAAATGTCCATAGAAACAGTTGTCTTACACGAATTTTAATGAGCTTAGAACGGTTATTTGTGCTTATAGATTCGGGGATACTTGAAAGAAAAAAATATATTGAAGACCCTTGAACCAGCTGTTGTTACGACGATTTAGTCGCCATATCAACAACACGCTTCACATAAATGACGGCCAATGTTGGATATCAAAGATCAACTCCGGTCTAGATAGGTGATTTGATTGGCCGATTGATTCCTTGATTGACAGATTGAAGTCCAAAAAGGAGAATTAACTGTTATGATAAGAAATACAAGAAGCCGATCTAGGGCAATAGATATATTTAAGGTATCGAAGTAAATATTTAAAATTTTCCCTTTGTTTCACTTTTGGTATAAAACCATGTTTAGCAATGCAATGAAATATACCAAAAGCGACTAAGTCAAGGGATTTTAAGAGAAGAAACATCTTAACCCCTTTATATGCTAATGTATTTATCCTCGTCGCTATTTTACAAGCATTTTATAAGCCCTTTCTTTTATTGTGTGTTGTTGTTGTTTGTTTGTTTGTTTGTTTTGTGTGTTGTTGTTGTTTTGTTTGGTTGGTTGGTTGGTTGGTTTTGTTTATTTTGTTTTTTTTTGGGGGGGGGGGTTCTTTTCAATTTTGATCTCGTCCAATTAGAAAGACATTGCGACGACTTTAATTGAGTGTTACATATTATTTTGGAAAAAGGAAATTGCTTGTTACTAGCAATTTCTTCTTTTACCTCAATAATTTCTCAAATTTCAATAAATCACAGGAACTAAAAAACAGGGATTAAACAGAAAAATAGTTAAGATAATAAATTATGATTAATATCATCGTCATCATGATTATCACTATTGTATTATTGTCATTATTATTATTATCGGTGTTGTTGTTGTTCCTGGTGGTGTTGTTTTTGTTAGGATTATTATCATTTTAAGAGCTATTATAACCATCATAAATTTAATTTTTCTTGCGAAATCATTCAAATGATTACGAAAGCGATATTCGTATACTGATATTCGTTAAAATGTCTACGCAGGACATATATCCTAATTGTAAACTTAACCCTTTCCTGTTCAATCACTGACTTTTACATCCCAGTGTTTTTATACCTGCTTGTAACAAACCATTTCTACTTTTTCCACAATATTTTCTACCCTACTGAATGAATATTTTTTCAAATAAAACCAACTTCGAATATCATCTGCAAAACCTTTGAAATTGGACCAGTCCAAAATTTGTATAACAGGAAAGGGTTAAAACTAATATGATGTGGTACTGTATATAAGGTCGGGATGTGCTGGGGGATATTTTCATTATGTTTAAAATTGACGGATCGTGAGCCATGTCGACAGGGAGTTCGACTAAGGTATCTGAAGACTTTAATTTGCAAAATCTATGGCCAGTAGCATGTAACCAAAAAGTAAAATGGTTGGTTGATGACCTGAACGTTGTAACTACAGCCTGAATTAGTCGACAGCCTACAAAATACCTCATATAAATGTCGACCAATCATGCAGATCAAAGTTCAATTCGAGACGAAATGAACAGATAGATTAGTCTGTCGATTCTTGATTGACTACTCGATCCCTCACATAACCCTTTCCTTTTCAATTCCTGGTTGTTATGTCCCTGTGAATTATTTTTGAGAAAATACTGTAGGAAAAGATGAAAATGGTTGTAAGAAGCAACTAGCTATTTTTCAAATTAAATCCAAATTAAATTTTCGTCTGCAAAACCTTTTAATTTGGATGGGTCTAAAATTTGCAAAATAGGATAGGGTTAAAATATATGTTGTGATTTGTTTTCTCTTTAGATTAAAAGAACTTTTCACATAAGTATGAGTCATTCATCAAGAGCCAAATCCTAATAACTTATTGCATGTTTCTGAAAGCTATACGCTGTGTATCTGTCCGCTGTGTATCTGTCCGAAATTAAGTTTGTTTTCATCAAGTTGTTTACATGTAATGATGTTTCAATTAAAAACAATTATCTTAATCGATAAAATCTCCGAAAAAATCGTTGAAAATGAAACAGAATATAAAGATGCAAATTAAAATCCTTTTTGTTGAAAATTATTCTCAAATTTAGGAACATATCTAAATATATATTTACCGTCATGAAATGCCTCTTCTGAACTTCAATTCGTCAAAATGCATTTATACAAGTACAATGCAATAATAAATTTGATATATGGGGTATTTTGCATGCATAATTTGTTGCAATTATTTGTAGAACTAATATTTGAGGCCATCAACGCTATTTAACGTCTGTCATAAATGACTAATATCATTTTATCCTGACTTTCAACTGGTTCTCACCTAGTTATTTCTTTATCGTTTGAGAAAATCTCTCATTCCGATCTGACATTATATACTGACTAATTATTTAAATTGGACACCTCGGCTGTCAGGGGAGAACACTTCAGAGTGAAAAATAACTGCTATCTGTACAAGGGGGGTTTCAAAACATCGAATTTTAATCGCGATATGACAGTATTTACGTGTACAATGTTTGGGGTACCAATCGAGGAAATCAAAATGAAAATAATAACTTGATGGCAATTATCATGAATTGCTTATCTTTACACATACATGTATTTAAGTCCTGTCCTATTTATGTTGGCTATTTTGTTGTTAATTTGTCGTTATTTTTCTTCTAAACAAACATCACACCGCCACTAATAGAAAAAGGACGATCTTTATCATTAGTTAAAGGAGCATCTGTTTGTGAACCTTTAATAAACGACTGTTCTTTTTTTCACGTTTTCTTGTTGTATCCTGTAAAACAATGCATCATTCTATCGAAACATAGTTTAAATTCATACAACCCGTTAAAAGAAAGGAAGACGATAGCTAGTTTGAGATGCACATATCCGCTTACTTGCATATATAGCTTGCGTCCAATACCATTCAGTTAAACGGTACCAGAGAACTATTCTTAGACTGGTTCGAATTGAAAGAAGTTTAACCCATTACCAGACGGCAAATTTTTAGACTGGTCCAAATTGAAAGATGTTTAAGACGACAATTCTTAGTTGATGAGTTTAACGAATCTTTGTCTTGTTGAGTAGAAAACATTGTGGATAATGAAGAAATTGCTTGTTATGAGCAATTTCTTTATTTTCCACAATGTTTTCCAAAGCCCCTTTCTTTATGCGTCACTGTGTGGGAATATGTTAAGAGGACATTTTATGTTAGTAAAGCTTAAATCATATTTGTCTCTTTGATAGAAAATATTGTGTGTGATGAAGAAAATTCTTTTAACAAGGAATTGCTTCATTTGGCATCCTGCTTTCCTAAACATTATTCTTGAGAGGCGTTAAAAAGCGAGATTATGTTGAAAACTAATTCAAGTATGTATTTAGTTGTGTATTGATTTGTTCATCTGTTCTGTTAGGAAGGACTCAAACAAGGGAAATAATCAATTAGAATATCATTGATCCTCGAGAAACCCAGTTTAATAAGTTTTTCAAATGATCATGATAACTCTATCTCGTATTTCCTGGCAGAAATATGCCACCATACTTGAGCGCAATGTGTCTGCCCTACAACACTTGAGGTGCAGCCTCTTTATGAAGACAATATAATATTTGTAGAGCAATATCACCTATCACTACGTGTATAAAATTTTGGGAAGTGGCATTTAGTGTAACACGATCAAATTTTAGAAGGGTCAAAATTCAAAGAAGTTGTTTACAACATTTCCTATGAAATTTATTTATTTTTTTTTTTTTTTTTTTTGTCTTTTTTGGTAGAAAACATTGTTGATAATGAAGAAATTGCTTGTAACATGCAATTTCTTTATTTCCCTTAATGTTTGTCAAAGTCTTTTTCGTGAGGGGCGTCAAAAAGCATCATAGTGTGGGAAATATTGCGGATATTATTTGGTAGGGCCAGTCTTTCCGTGTCAGAGGTTATTTATGAGACAGAACTATCACCAGTTTTTATTACCAGGTCCATTTACAATTATATCTTAAACATGGTTTTCTTATTTGGTTGTCTGTCAGTTTCTTAATCCATGGACCGTACCTAAACTGTTCAATCACCGAAAAAAGGGCCATGGTGGATTTTCTTGAATCTACAAAGGCCCTATTGAACCCTTTTTGCTCAATCCCTAGTGTTTACATCCCGATGAGTTTTATCATTTAGAAAGCATTCTAGACAAAGAAAAAAAGGCTTGTAGCAAGCAATTTCTTCTTTTCTTTCGCCAATATTTTCTACCCTACTGAATGGCTGTATTTCAAATTAAATCCGACTGTAATTTTTTGTCAACAAAAACATTTTGGATAGGTCTCAAATTTAGCAAAACAGGATAGGGTTAAATGTGAAATTTAATCGGTCCTTAAACTAGCTTCACGTCTTAATTTTTTTGATTACTTCTATTTTCTAACAATTATTTCTCTTCTTGGCTAATCAATGCCAGTATCGTCAAAAGATTTTTTCGGAATCAATCTATTTTAATGGTCTTTCGTAGGATACAATATTACTTTATGTGCAGCAGTCATTTAAAAGGTTTCAATCTTTTGTTTAATTACTTTAGGTGGAAGGAAATTACTCTATGTTCAATGGCCATTCATATAGCTAAATATTTTCGAAATTATTCTGTATGTTAAGAATTACTCTATGTGCGGAGATAATTCAAGAGAGTTAAATTTTTTTGGAATCATTCTACGTTCGTGGATAAATACCATTCTACCTCTATGCCAAAATTCTATAGCATTTTTCTACAGTTCGGATTAGCCTGCGTTCTCCTACGATCCTGGTTTCGCAGTGTCCAGAAATCTCCTATTAATGTGACGGGTCACAACAATTTTACGGCCACCTATACCCATGTCACTCGTCACCAGTTGACAAATTGAACAGATTGCAGTCGTTATCACGTTAAATCTAAACTGTAACCTGATGCACATTTTGCTCGGCGAAGTTTATACGAGCTAAACAACAGAAAGAATTTCGGAGGCTGGAAGTGACACCTAGATTTTTCATCGATGATGTATGGGGTATGAAGTTGCTTGGATAAAAATAGACCTCCCTTCGTTCGCTTTTTGGATTTCATATACATTTCATATACACGGAAGATAAGCATGGGCCATTAGATTTGTCACGTTAGATGTTGATAACTATTTATTTGACCATATGAGCCAATGCCTATTGTAATTATCAAACTAATTTCTATCTTATAATATATCCATTTTTATATAGTTTAATTCATTTCGTTTTTATTTATTGAATTAAGTTTAACGCCACTTTAACGCATTTAATTCATATCGCAGCGTTGGAGCACCTAACCATGGTAACAAATGATTCCAGGTATTTCTAACACAAGTACTGCGACTGCATCCTTTCCGAGCCTCCAGTTGCTCACCCACTTTGGATTACTATCATCAACCAATTGGTGAGAGACAAATGTCGGAAATGATATCGGCCGTGACCGAGGACCGAACCTGGTACCTTATGATTGAGAGTCCGACTCGCTACCAATAGCGCTGTGGTCTTTAATGTAGCTCCATCTGTCGCTTTTTAGAATAATATTTATCAACATTGCTACTGTTAAACTCGCATTCAGCGACCACTCAATGGAAGGCCAAAATGTGGTCATTTAAGAGAATGGTCGCTTGGTACTCTTTTTTGTGACTCATATGAAAGATTTTTTTCGCCTGTATACATAAATTATTCCAGTATTCTTACACAATTGTTGATGGAACTCATAAGAATCGTCTCATTGAGACGATCTTTATCAGATAAACCATCATAGGAAATATTTTTGATTGTTTTATAGGCAAAATTGTCCAATTGTTATGATCGTTTTACTTTGTAAAGGAAGTTTAAGTATCGCCCCTTGATAAAAGAGGTCGTTTAATAGTGGTGGTCGTTTGGCCAAGATTGACTATACATGTATTTATCTTTGCTTTGAAGAAGAAGAAATCTTTATTTTTTTTCCCTCGAAAAAGTAGTTGTCATTTTCTACGTTTAAGGTTTTCAAAGTCTAAAAGTTGAATCGCAATTCTATAAGTTTATTGAAATTGTAAAACTCCAAGTGTAAGTTTTAAGACATTGTGTAATAATTCAATTTTAGTTTCGTCTATCAAGAATCAAGCGTTTCGATTTGCTGATTGTTTCTTCTCATATTTCCATGAACAAAATTGTGAGCACGCAACTATATTGAATGGGTTCGCACAAAGTAGATCCAATAAAATGTTCATTCAAAACTAGTATAACATCGTTTTATATTACTTGACAACATTCAATTGTAAGAGATCAGAATTATTGTTTTGCATCAACCGTTAACTACTAAACAGTTCCAGTAAAAAAAGGATTGGAGGTAAAATAACGCATGTCTTTCTTCCATTTCTACTTTGTGAAACGGTGGAGGTAGAGCTTTGGCTGTAAACAATTAATATTAGAATTAACCCTTAAAATATTGACCCTCAATAAATCTTTCCAGTGCTGACATTCCTTTGATTTTAAAGCAATACTATATAGAATTTCAATTCAGCATTACAAGAGTTAATATTTCTCTCCGAAATAATGGCGATAGTGTCAACCAAAAGTCATATTTGTAAAAAAAGATTAAGATAGCCCAAAAACTTCGACTACATTGTTGAAAAGATGGGAAAATGTTAGGACGAAATTTTTGGTGCGTCATGGTGGTTTGAATAATTCTTGTTAGGAAGGTCGCCCAACCTTTACTAAACATTTGACCGAAAAATTCGGAAAAGACATTATTACCTGTAGCCAGTTTCTCCATCTGATATATATTAACCTAATAAGAATATATTGTATATTTGACAAGTCTCTGTTTTTCGGCAGGGGGTCTATACAAAGATCAGGCTGCACATATGTGCAGGCTGATCTTTGTTTAGACCTCCTGCTTGTCACTTTAAACCTGCATTGCTTATACTATTAATTTTCTAAATCATTACCATCCCAAAACTAGTGCTTTCTGTGCCCTCAGTCTTTTGATTTTTACACAATTTTTGTGGATTTTAATCAGCATGATAAGGATTGAATACCGCCTCATTTTTTCCGGGCACGAAAGGCTGTGAGAAAATCCCATACGGTACAAGTATACGAAACGGCGATGTTTCTAGATGTCTGATCATACATATATAATTCAATTTTAGTTGTGTTCCGAAATTCTCGCATGCTGATTGACTGGCAAAAATTGTTTCATATCCCAATGAAAAAAAATGAGTACGAAACTATTTCATTTTCTTCACACAAACTAGTTATATAAGGCTGCCTCTAGTTTGTAAGACCCTTGCTTATTTGGCATTAATTTTATTAAATCAAAAGGAATGAAAAGAAAATATAATCCCGTTTTTTTTTAGTTATGAATCTCAATTCTCCCGGGTTCGATTCCCGACGGCGGCACTTATCCTTTCCGACTGTTTGTCTCTCACCAATGGGTCGATAATCGTAGACCTATGTGGGATAGCAGCTGGAGGCTAGGAAAGGATGTAATGGTAGTACTGGTGTGAGAAATACCAGGATTCCGTTGTTAGGTGCTCCAGCCGCCGCGATATAACTGAAATATTGTTAAAAGCGGCGTAAAACCCCATTCCATTCAAACAAACAAATGAATCTCAATTCTGATCGTTTATATTGTTTTATTTTATCATAACCACGATATATGAGCATGGCAAGCGATAAAAATGTATATATTGTCAATAAGAAAAATGACATTTGTATTTGAATATTTGGATAATTTTTAACCTGTTTTAGACTTGGTGATTTTTATTACATTCTTGTTTAGTACTGGGATACTTTAAAAAATGCTCACTTAATCGGTGCTAGGTATATTTGGTATGTTTGGTTTTATTAAGAAATTACCGAATGAAATCAACAAGTATTGTACATCGAATTATATGTAAATAATTGTAGTCAAGCACCTTTCTTCTTAAGCAAAAGATATACATGTATATACTAATCAAAATATCGACTATAAAGAAACAAAAAAAAAGTAAGGTTATTTCATCCGGGTCTATCGATACTCTGACACTGATAAGAATGTAATAAAAATCACCAAGTCTAAAACAGGTTAAAAATTATCCAAATATTCAAATACAAATGTCATTTTTCTTATTGACAATATAGACATTTTTATCACTTGCCATGCTCATAAATCAGCAGAGAAGCGGCTGCTCTTTACCATTTATTTAAAGAACAATTTTTAAAACTGTTTATTTGACAAATCTATAATTACATGCTTCTCTGCTGGTTTCTTTGTTAGGAAATCTGGTGCCAATCAGCCTAAAGAATTTTTTGTTTAAATAATTGGCACGATATATGCGGTTTCGATAGAAAATTTTCTAATTGTAGTTTATTTTTTGTCTTGATAAGCCTACACAATTCAGTTTTCTTGTATAATACCATTGAAATTTCAAAGTATAATTTCTGCAAAGAATTCTTGGAAATATCTGAGGATAGATTCCGTGATTGTGTTGAAATATGACCTTTAAGCTAGTAGAATAATCTTCCATGAAAGACCTATCAAAAAATAAGAATAACTTGAATTCTACAGTCATCTTTTTACGTCACATTAAGAAGAAGCGCTGTTAAACCCAATAATAAATTTTGCGCAAGTAAATTGAAAGATATTAGAAAACAATACATTTTGTATTTCCAAGAAATTCATTTTGGTATCAAACTGTATAAATGAGCTCTTCACTTAAAGCTACTCTGCTATAGGCTTTGTTGTTGTTTTATTAGTTTATTTATTCATTTTTTTTTTTTTTTTTTTTTTTTTTTAATTTTTTTTCGACGCACGATATTCTAAGTCTTTTACAGCTAGATATATAAAACCAAAGTTTTACATTAAATAGTGAAGGAGATAGAAGAAGTATCTAACGCTCCGCGAAACGATTTGTTCTTATTTAATATACGGTGAAACACGTTTTGTTAGCAGTATTCGTGCCGGCCTTTCTGATGGAACAGATAATATATACTGATTCCTAGTTGGAAATCCCTCTTGATAATTTAAATTGATATTCTCTATAGGTTTCAAGATTTTAGACTATTCAAAATTCAAGAAGTTGCAGACAATATTTAAAAGTGTTTACGGATTGAAAAAACAACAACAGTGTTATAATGATTAAAAAGAAATGTATCGAAAGGCAAAAAGTGCTAGTACCGATTTCTTTCTCCTTTTGTCGCAGGATTTTTTTTAAATTATTTTTTTCTTCGGGCCGTCAAAATGCAAGACACAGTGTTGGACATATGTGAACTATGCTTCTCACACGCCATCGTTCGAATAGGATGTGAAAACAAGGTAATCACCGAAGGGTGTGTTGAAAACCTAAAGAAAGAGGGGCGACGAAGAAATTTCAACTATGTTTAAAATGAACCACAAATTCCCTTTTTCTTCTTCTTCTTATTCTTTTCTGCACCAGAATTCGCAAGAACCTAATAGAGATGCAAGTATTTACCTTTCCTTACAGCATTACTTTGTTTTATTACCATAGATACACATATGTAATATCAATACAATATTATATGTTGTTGTTTTTTATTATGATACATATTCTAGAATTTGTATTCTTTACTAAGCTCTGTATGACTCTTCGAACAATTTGATCAGGTGAAACTTTACATGGAAGGAGTATCGCTTTATGATATAACTAAAATTTAAATGAGCCTATGCGTGACATTTCCAACCATTTCGCATGTGCGTGAGCCATTCGGGGCAATTAGAATATTGACTGATTGATTAAAGAATCTTTGGGTCAGTATCTATCTACAGAGTGCAGAGTGAAGACTCTGATCAGACTGTGCGGATGCACAGCGTGATCTAAGTCTTTACTTGGCGCACATGTGTAATGGTTGGAAATTTTTATAAACTCCTTAGTCGCCAAACCAACACAAATGCTTAATATAAATGTTGGAGATCAAAGTTCTCTTCCGGTCTAAATGAATGGTTTGATTGGTCAGTCGATTCTTTTTATTGACAGAAATTAACCATCGTCTCTGGGACAATGAATTTTAAGGGTCAGAAAACCAGCAACTAAACATTTCTTGAAGGAGACCATATTCTAATAATGCATGCTTTTGTTGAATCAAGTTTTAACATACCAACAAAAACTGACAATTTTGATTGATAGAAATTGAAAAGTTTGTAGGCACTCAAATTGAAAAAAATGCACTATTACGCAATTTCTTTATTTTACTTTTCGTTAGTCATACTTTAAGACAAGATTTATATCATCACGATTAACCGATCAAAGCTTGCGTATACGGGGGTGCTCTTATCGAAATGCTTTATATGGCAATGTTATCGTAATTATTATTTTAAATAGTATGCTTATCGCGTTTCATCAAGAAACGAAGAGAAGTTTTTTTATGGAGGTAAGAAACGACAAAACTAATGATACTGTATGAATACGCGAAGCTGATTCATACATAAGTGTGATATTTTTTCATACCTCCATGAAAAAAACCGTTCTCTTCATTTCTTATCATTTAATGACATCAATCAACTAAAACAAATATTCTATAAATTTTGAAACAGTTCTATTGAACTATTTTGTGCGAAAAGATACAAAATATGTGCGTGCTCAAAATCTTTATTCACTAAGGTATGATTTTTTTTCGGCCAATCGGAACGCTCGTTTTTGACAGACGAAACTAAAAACTAAATTATTTCTAAATCAACTCAGGAGGAATCACTTTAGAATTGTGTTGGGAAAATGAAGACTATGTGTATGCAAGATAGACATATACAACTTTTTATCGTATGTTTTTTATCATCTTCTCCGAGACTGTACAAGGAATGTGTTCACGCCCCTACCATGTTAATGGTCTGATAAGGACCTCTTTGTGTGTAACTCCATAAATTCAATAGACGATGAAATTACTAGAAACATTTATTTCTCTCGTTCCTTCGTTCGATCGTTGGCTATTTTGATTGTTTTTCAAACTTTGAGATTTTCTCCGTGATATGTTTATATAAGATTATATGTTTTTATGTAATTGTTCAAGTATTCATATCAAAGGAAAGTTGTGATTGAATACCAAGTTACAATTTGATGAACTGACTCTAATTGCCGGTACCCACTCCCCGAGAACAATGTTATAACAAGATATGTTTCTGCGCGACATCTGTGATCTTTCATTATAGAGTTTCCACACAGAAGCAGTAGCTGAAATACCCTCAGTTGGAGAAACTTAGACGGTGTAACATGAATCGAGCAGGTAAGACAAGGCAGAGACCATATCGAGGGTTAAGAGCAAAAACATAGCATGGGTCTATACAATGTATAGACCCATGCTATGTTTTTGCTCTAACCCCTCGATATTGTGGTTATCGGAGAGCCTTGCCTGTAATTGACGAATCTCTTCACTTCGATAATTATCCTTTACTTATTTTCAAAATTTTAGAAATGTTCAAATTCAAAGGTTTAGCAGACGACAATTTAAAATGGTCATTTAGTAGGGTATAAATATTGTGGAATAAAGAAGAAATTAATTGTGACAAGCAATTTCTTCTCTTTACCACAATGTTTTCTCAAGTATAAAATCAAAGGGACGTAAAACCCTGATTGATCAGGAAAAGGTTTAAACGACGTTATTTTGCAACATTAGGGGCAGTAACATGTTACAAAAATGTACATTATTGGTTGGCCACCTAAAAGTCGAAACTATAGGTTGAATAATCTATAGTTACGACGTTCAAGTTGCAAAGCTTCACATAGAGGCCGGCTAATGTTGAAGATCGAAATTCTCTTCTGGTCTAAATGAAGGTTTTGATCAGTGGTTTGATATTCTGATTGACAAACGCGGTCCATCAACTTTAAACCAACACCAGTACATGTAGGTAATAAATTCATAAATATTGAAAGTTCTGTTGAATACAGAATTATGTATAAAGTAAAATGAGCTAAAATCCAGGCAGTTTCACATTACACGTATGGTAGAATGTAAAATCATGTAGTTGTTAGACATAGTGTAGAAATATAGTCATTGAAGGATCGCTGGCCACGCCCACTTAGCTCCGACAAAGCATTTGACCGAGATATTATGACGTTGTTTACAAAGCAAAAAATATCAGGGGCATATAAGGAAGGGTAAATTGATGGTTTGCAGCTAATCCTCAAACTTATAGCTCGAAAAAGCCATTTAAGAGATGAAGAGAATATTTTTTGTTTTCATGAAGGTATGAACCAAAAAACTAATAACACTGTATGAATACTCGAAGCGGATTCATACATTGTGTGATTAGGTTTTTCGGTTCATACCTCCATGAAAACAAAAACTATTCTCTTCATTTCTTATAATTTAATAGCATCGAGCGAAAAATGCAGCAACTTTACAAATTTTGATACCTTTTTGTATGGAACTATTTTGTGCGGAACTATATAATATGGCTGCGTGCTCAAAATTTCGTTCATTGGGGTATGAATTAAATTTTTCGACCAATCAGATCGCTCGTTTTTGATAGACGAAACTAACAATTAAATTATACTGAATTGAATATAGTTACGATGTTTAAAGTGCAAAGCCAACAATAATGTTTGATATATCGGAGGTCATCTTTCACTTCTTGTCTTAGGCAATGGATTAATTGATTATTTGATTTTCTAATTGGCAGCGAAGTGCCGTCGATCATTTAATAACTCGGGTCTTTATCACGAACGGTCGAAATCTTCAGAGAAAAGAGTATAATCTTTTAGTTGTTTCAGAAAAAAATATTTGATTAAGTTTTTTATTATACATTTTAATCTACATTACAGTTAGGTACATCAATATTGTGAAATTGGTCTATCCGATTTCAAATATTTTCTTTAATCAATGGAAACGTTAAACGGGCATTTAATTTTTGGAATTTCGATAGGGTTACAACATCTTGTATTAATTTGCTTCTCTCGGCGGAGAAAATGTTGTTCTTTAGGGAGACGTAATGTTGTTGAATGTAAATTTTCCTACGCAGCGACAAGCAATTACTAGATGAATTATCGCAATTGTATCTATTTTATATCTTTTTTTATATATTAGATAAAGTTGATGAAATTATAAAGAAATTGTATTTGTACAAGTATTTCCCTTCTCCTTTACCTTTCTGATTACGTTTATTCGCATTGTGATATCATATATATAATGAAAATGAGAAGTCATCTAAGACTACGTTATATGGAACTGTATTTGACACTATCAGATACGGAATATTTTCTGACGTTTACGATTTTATCTGTGTGCAATGTATATATGTTATTAGAAATATTTATAGGAATGTCATTAACCCTTGTCATGCTGTATAAATTACCTTACTATTGCTGTAAAAACGAAGGGATGAAAGCACTGATAGAACTTGTTGTTCAAAAATCAATATTTCTTTTGGAAATCAGCTTCATTAACAACTCTGGCAGGAAAATTACAAGCAGTAGGTGTAGACCAAGATCAGACTGCACTTATGTGCAGGCTGATCTTGGTCTATACCTCCTGCCCAAACCGGAATATTCCAGGTTCAGCATGACAAGGGTTAAGATATAACTATTCTTAATACAATTAAACGTAGTGCAACAAATTTAAATACGGCTTAATCAAACTGGATTGTGCAGTATTCAAGGACTGCAAAATAGTATCCGGGATTTTCATATTAACTCATTCCCACATAATTTTATTTTTTCGACGCCCATCAAGAAAAAAAAACTTTGAAAAATATTGTGTGAATTGAAAAAATTGCTTCTGACAATTAATTTCTTCAATATCAACATTTCTTTACCCAAAAAGGGGACTAAGATCTTTTTCAATTCCATCAACCAAAAATTGTCGTCTGCAACTTCTTTCAAATTGGACAAGTCTATTTTTTTCTAGTGTGGAAACAGGTTAAAGTCTTACAAAAACTAAGCGATTCTTTCTCTGCCCCCGTCTCCACTATTTCTACTAGATTGAAGTGGGATGCAAACAACACAAAGTAAAAGAAATAACGTTAATGCCAAATTCTATTTCTAAAAGTATATTGATGTCTGAATGAGATGTCACATGAAAGAAATTAGGACATTTAGATGTAATCTATGTTATCTTTCTAATTATGTTTAAAGTTTAACCGTGTGAGAAATTGGTCGAATGCATAGTCTAAAAGTTCGAAGAAATAATATGTAACATATACAATGGAGGTAAGCGACGACTATTCACGCTAACTGTTTATCATGTTATCATGAGTGGTTGAATAAAACCTGGTAGCTATAGTTTATTAACAACATTTAGCATTTTATCGGAGGGGGGGATTTAAATATATGTATCCAATTTTTTCTATGATTATCTTTTTATTCTTTTATTCACTCATCTATTTATTCCCTTATTTTGTTTTTTTATTTATTCATTCCTTTACTTTTTTTTATTAATTTATTAATTTATATAATTTACATATTTTATTTTTCATTTAATTTTCTTCTTTCTAATTGAAAAAAAGACAAAATAAAAAATGCATATATATTTCCTTCATTCATTTTCATCGGATAAAGATATAGATTAACGTTATTTTATATCACATCGTTCTTAATTGTTAACCTACGATATAAAGATGTTTTCACGGTGGTATAAAACATATCCACATTTTGTTGGGGCGAAGCGGTTTCATTCAGATGAGCGATTGGGTTTTTAATTTCATGCGACAATGAAAGCTTAATGACATTCTCTTCATTTGTTATAAATGTAATTTGAAATTATCAAAGTATATGCCTAAAATGTAAAGGAACGCAGAGATTTGAAATTATCAAAGTATATGCCTAAAATGTAAAGGAACGCAGAGATTTGAAATTATCAAAGTATATGCCTAAAATGTAAAGGAACGCAGAGATTTTTACACCTGCTTTGTGTGTAAAAATACAAAATAATACGGTACTCAATATTTTCATGTAGGTATGAAATAAATAAATTCTCCAACCAGTCAAAATTCAAAAGTCCCGAACAATTATACTAAAATCGAATTATTAAACAAACGACTCACCTTTATTTTCGGAGGAGTCCTCGCAGTCACTCTCGTCTGTGAATCTATTTCCACAACCATTCCCTTGATCAGAGCCACATGAGCTGGCTGTCATGGGACGATCTATATACTGTCTGTGGGGCAGGGATAACAGTCGGGGATCTGAAAACACACTGTGGCACGTGCCTTCTTTGTCTCTTTTACTGTCTGCTAGAATATCAGTAATTAGAAAAGATGGTCTCTGAACGTGTAGTCTCTGTTCCCCATCCTTTCTTGGACTTAGAGAGGAAGCTGTTGATGACGCTGATGACGCTGACAAAGACGGTGATAAAATTGACGACGTCGCAGACGTCGACAGAGACGTTAATGGTGACGTAAACGCCCCATTTACCTGTCCAATTTTTTCTGAGTTATGACTGGAACTCAGTAAGTTAGAAGATCCCGGAAGTCCTAATCTATTGATAAAATTACCCATGGCAGTTAGTCCGACTGCTCCTAGAGTTTTTAGTGAAGCGTCCATAGCGTGCGTTTGTTCACCAGTTCTATATTGTGATAACATGTCACTATTTACATCCTTGTATCTATCTATTTCGTCATTGTTTTCACTAACTATATCTGTCTCTGTTAATTTTCTTTTATGTGATTTTTCGGTAAGTCTCGGTCTCTCCACAAATGCACTTTTCCGTTCAAATATTCTTAAATCTTCGCCATTGATTTCTTTATCAGTATCCGTTTTACAGGCATTATCTGTTGGCATTTTCAACCTGTCTTCTAAGGATTCATTTTCATTCCAACTCTTCTCGTCTTTATTTAATTTTTCAATGTCGGTCTCTCTCTTACCTTCTTCTCTGCTTGTCTTCTCATCCTGTCCTTCCATTTTGAACAAAGAAATTGTAATGCGAAAAAAGTTCAACCCTCTTGTAATCTCAAAGATACTTTCAATAACTTAATAATCTAATACATATGTATTATATATTTTACTTCTACATGGTGACACTTCTTTTACATACCAGTGAATGAGAATGTGATAAGCTCTGCCAAGCAATATGAAAATATTAGAAGAGACCTTAGGATGGATAATTGTAATTTAATTGTATCACTTCATCAAAAGCCTGAATTGCGAGCATCAAATCTCTTGTAACAATACTCTCTAAAAGGCGCCTTTATATTCGGTGTTGGAACATCATTTGTCAAGTAGATATTATCGCCGTGTCTGTCGTATTCTTGTAAATGATACTTACACCCAAAATCCTTCAATGTCAATTAAAGGTTCAACCACTTTTAAATGTTAAATGCTCTATTTTAAAAGACCCATCATTTTAAATAGACTTTATTTGTAGGGTAAATGGAAAGTCAACGAATATAAAAACTCACTTCAACTCTATTTATCTTCCACAATGTGTCTTTTCAATAAAGACAGACCGTCTGTTATCAGAATATTCGAGTTTTGATGACGATATTTAAGAATGAAATATTTGTTCAGTAGTTTACTGAATGAGTGGTGTCCGTATACAGGGCGACTCCTTTAATTTTTTTGAATTAATCAGTTATTTAAGACCTGTAATTACCACTATATAACAAGACATCTGTAACAAATCATGTCAAAAACAGAACCGTCACTCATTAATAGGTTGATTTACTTTGGAAAGACACTGACCTATTTATCTATGTTCTCTGATATTAAAATATCTAGATTTAGTAAACCTGTTCCATTTAAACAAACTTCATTTAAAAAGTTTTGAGCATTTTTGCACAATGAATAAACGTTAGGACAAGCTTTTAATCTTACAAACTTCACCTTCACCCAGATTTTGCCCCGGGGATAGTGGTCGTCAATACTTCATTTGACAGTCCTGGACAGTGAGAAATTAAAGTCGTGAGTTTTTTGTGTTTTTTGTTTAGCAAAGTCTAGTCGATGGTACCATTTTAACCCGATGTTATCCCGTATCGCGAGCTCACCGTACCTCCTTTTCAACACTGTAGTAATAGAGTTTTATACGATCAAGTAAGTCCATTAAAATCTCGTTCACACGATGTAAAGTTACACATTCAACTTGTCAACAAATCTCTCAAAACAGCGATGTATCACGTCTTAACATCACCCATTGCTTTCTCATTACCAATGCATCAGCTGGCTGCTCAAATGGTTTTCTTCCTGAACAAGAATGCAAGTCTAAAAACTGTATAGTCATTGAAACATGTGTCTACAACATACGATATACAAGTTCTGACCTCAAACAAGCTTCCAAAGATTCCTGAAAAGTTTTAAGCTTGTTATTTACCGGATTAACTGGTCATTCGAAGTGGTTTCACTTTCGCCATTTTCCTGGTTTTTCATTGGACGATTTCCCCAATCATCTTTCATATTGGAAATTATGCCTATTTACGGTAGTACAATAGATATTGCGGGCTCCTTCAACCTCTCGCTAAAAGCGGTAAAAACCAATTATAGAAGATACCTAAACAGCCAATAGCAGCGCGAGAGAGGTGATGCTTCATGAATATTGAAAAGCCTGAACCGCATGCATAATCCGTAGTGAATTAATTATTGATGTGTATCGGAGGTTGAATTGAAATGATATTCAGACGCATTGTAGCTTTCATACTGAACTTTTCGGTTTATTTGGGAATTAGGCGCTTTATATCTTCAGCTTCAATACAGATGCTTAGGCGTAAATATTTTCGGATCCAGTTTCTGCTTGGGCAAAATACTATTATGCAAATATTGACCTCATAAATAATAAAGTAGATTAAAAGGAACATTGTCATCAAACGCCTAAAACAACAACAAAGATAACAAGGACAATCGGCAGATCGCTGGCTCCGCCCACTTACTCTATTGGCCCTGACACCGACAAGAAATTCTGATATTTTACGGCGTTAATTTTCAAAAAGTATGGCCAGTAGCATGTAACAAAAATATGGAATGGTTGGTTGGCGACTTGTATAAGCTGTAGTTACGATGCTTAGGTAGCCAAACCAACAAAAATATGAACAAAAATGGCGGCAAAGATGTCGGAGATCAAAACTCATGTCTGGTCTCAATGAATGGTTTCATTGGTCGTCTGGTTATTTGCTTGATAGACCCAATTGGCCAATTTCAACTTTACATAGTTCATTTACTTTTAATGCAATCTTTACCATCAGTATAAAACATAAATCGTCCTTTGGCGACTGAAATGTCGTAAATAAAACTTGAAAGAAGAGCCATGTTAAAACATTTTGGTCGCACAAAACGAAACGTTTCACACCTATGTATTTATTTGTTTGTTTGTTATTGTTGTTGTTTCCCTGATAAATTACATATATTGCACAAAGGCAAAGTCTTAAGCTTACCTGATAGTATCTAATGGGTTTAGAATTTGGTAGTGATAAATGCTACTTCATTGTTAATATTACGTCAAAATGCGAATTGTCATCAAAGCTTTATAGGAAATATGGAATACTTATTTGAATCTATTATTAAAAAAAGATGGCTAAAAAGAATGGAAAGAATGGTGCTATTTGTTGTTTAGTTGTTTTCATTATTGACCAATCGCGGCTGTCGATCAAGGAATATATCGACCAATCAAATAATTCATTCAGCCGGTAATTGAGATTTGAACTCCGACATTGGCCTCCATTTGTGTGAATTTTTTGTTGGGTTTGAGACTTAGATGTCTTAACTACGGCTTATTTAAGCCCATTCAAGCTGTAGTTACGACTTTTAGGTCACAAACCAACCATTCTACTTTTGTCTTACATGATACTGGCCATAAAATTTGCCAATAACCGTTTAAACCGAAGCAGGACTTCCCGTCGGAGTGGCCTAAGGAGTAAGTGGGCGGGGCCAGCGATTGGTCAATTTATATATGTTGATATCTCGAATTATTCGAGCCCTAAGGTCGAGTCAACAGCTTGGCGTTGTACGCGTTTGTCAAGCTACATTTAGCTTTGGCTTTGTTTCTTTTATTGCTGAAACTATCAACTTGAATATTCCTGACTAAAACAGAAACCCATGCAAGTAGATTTAACTAACTACCACACGACAATGAATACGACTGGCCAAAATACAATATACGATAGTTGACCGTAGTCAGTATCATGGTAAATATGCTGTATGCAACGGAATCTCGTTTCAGACGTCGATAAAAGGTGTACGGAGACGGAAATCCGAAATCTGTTGTTTCTTCCGACCAACTACAAGATTTAACCATTTCCCTCACAATGATGCCTTTGGATGCCCCTCAACAAAAACAATTTGGAAAACATTGTGTAAAATGAAGAAATTGCTTGTAACAAG
The DNA here is from genome assembly GCA_946902895.1 of Fragum fragum. Lineage (NCBI taxonomy): Eukaryota > Metazoa > Mollusca > Bivalvia > Cardiida > Cardiidae > Fragum > Fragum fragum. The sequence goes on from OX336380.1 coordinate 35,696,810, forward strand.
CAATTTCTTCATTTTACACAATGTTTTCTACCAAAAAGTTGAAAAAAATCTAAATTTTCTTTAAACTTTAAAATGCCGTCTGCAACTCCCTTGAATTTAGACCAGTCTAAAATTTTACCGTGTAGTAGTCGATTTATGACCGAAGGTCATTTTTCTAGGCTATCTCTATGAATACATTAAACTTACAATTGACGAATCCCTGGCTTCCAACAAGTATCTCCGCTGGCCACACCGTCAAACTCCATTAGGAAGTTCCACTTCGATATTAAACGGCGTTATTTACCAGATTTAAAGCCAGTGATACGAAAAAAATTGCAATTTTGGGTTGATGACCTAAACGTCGGAACTAAATCTTGCATGTTAACCGTCGTCATGCTTAACCCGGAATATTCCGGTTTTGGCAGGAGGTGTAGACCAAGATCAGTCTGCACATAAGTGCAGTCTGATCTTGGTCTACATCTCCCGCTTGAACTTTTCCTGCCAGAGTTGTTTATGAAATTGATTTCTGAAAGAAATATTAATATTTGAACAACGAGTTCTATCAGTGCTTTCAGTCCTTTGATTTTACAGCAATTTAGTAGGATAATTCATACAGCATGACAAGGGTTAATTTATAATTCAACATTCTACGGCGGTAGCACAGATTGAACCTATACTGTTATATATTTAGTTTTTTGTTCCATTAAGATATATATTTTTCGAAATTGGTGCAAATGACTGTCCTTTGGTAGGTGTCCTAGCCCCGCACAAAATAGCATTGCCAAAGTTTTCCTTCTAGCATGACGGGTATCCATATATCTTCACGTGTTTACTCCCATATGTTCACCAAATTAAGACGCGGTACCAATTCTCTTTGATTCTAATTAAAGTCGGGCTCCAATTCTTATCTATTATTAAGAAGCTGGTACCTGAATCGTGTGCGTTGAGATTACGCGATATGGGGGTATATTCGATTTTCACCTTTAATGGGCCCGAGATAAAATGTAAACGTGCCTTAATGTCGTATGAAATATTAATTATCCGGCTAAGTTGGATCTTTTGTGGATGGCTTTGTAACTTGTTTGTAGAGTTTGGGTTTATTTGGAAATTATTGCGGCAAGAAAGTTTAAAGATTTGCTCGGAATTTTCTTTCATGTAGAATCGTCCTTGTCCATGATGGAATTCCAGTCACGAGTCCTCATTTCAAGTCGGTTTCTTCTTGATCAAAATAGCAACCTAACTTTGACAGATCTCGGGGTACAACTAGAAAATGAGTCTCCCCATCTTAGGCAAACGTATGTTAGGTATATCGTTCGTCAGTTCGTCTAGAGCAACCATGTTTTAAACTTCAGTTTCAATATTTTGTGATCAAACCGTCATCTGAAGAAGTGCAGAATTCAAAAAATGTAAAATAGCTGTAGTTACGACATTTTGCATGCCCTACGACGATACCTATTTCATTCTTTAACTAGCAGTTAACAGAACCAAATAATTGGCAGTGAAAACCAAACCGCACGAGATAACACTGTAGACTGTCCAGGTATCATATAATGGCCCCACCATGTATTGTCGACATGAATATAGAATTACCTCTGTCCGTGTTTGAGTGTTTGCGGGATGTGTGTGAAGAATGGGTGTGTTAGTGAGGGTATGTTAGTTAGGGTGTATTAGTGCGGGTGTGTTAGTGAGGGTGTGTTAGTGAGGGTGTGTTAGTGAGGGTGTGTTAGTGCGGGTGTGTTAGTGAGGGTGTGTTAGTGCGGATATGTTAGTGAGTGTGTGTTACTGAGGGTGTGATAGCGCGGATGGATTAGTAAGGGTGTCTATTTCTACCATATCTTCTACATCAATAAACGGATTTCAAAATGACTTAGCGCAGTTGTTCCACTTGAAGAGTACTAGTGTCATCCGTTAAATGTGTTTGAATTCTAACAAGGTTAAGGTCACAATTGAAGGTCAATCAATTATTCGGGAGAATCCATGTCTTTGATACATTTCTAGGTTTTTATGTAGACAAAATTTCGAAATTCAACCAATTCCAACACAATTCCGCTTTTTAGGAACCCGAGATATTAGAATCAAGAAGATTTAGAGAGAAAAGGAGAAATCCTTTTTTCGCGTTTGATCCTTCTATTCCCCCACTGTTTCCTATCCTATATATTAGTTATTATTCAAATCATAAGCACTTTGATTTGTCGTCTGCCACTTCTTTAAATCTTGACCTGACTTAATCTTCGTCGTCTGATTATTGGTTAGATAATAAAACATTATGAAAACGATTAACTAGATTTGGAATCGTTCCGCTGACACAGCGGCTGTAACTCGAATACGATATTGTGACATATCGGTGGCTTAGTGAAAAAACATCATAAGTGTCTATACAAAGTATAGACACTTATGATGTTTTTGCACTAAGCTATCGATATATTCTGAGCAGACTCTCTTTTATATGTCTCGGTTTAACTGTTGCCTTTTTCTAACAGAACTTTGCGATAAGTTCCTAGAAATCGAATTAATTAGAAGATAGGTTTTCTAGCCATCCCGAGAGATGAGATTGTTTTGCGATGAGAGAGGAAAGATCACATGAACTTGTTAGTCATTCTGCCTTAACAGAAAGTTGATTGAATTGGGTTGTGAATTATTAAACAGTTAATTATTTGGATAAACAGTTGATTGTCTAATAGCAACAGTTTTTAGTCAACACAAAAGTGCAATACAATAAAATGGGATTTCTCTTCATTCCTGGTCGACTCTTTTTGGTCTTTTTATACTCTTAAGCCATTCCGAAACAATCATGCCTTTTTAAGCCTCTCCAGAAAAAAGTTCGGGAAACATTGGTAAAAGTGATTTCTTCATTAGCCGCAGTGTTTTCTACGTGATTTTTAAAACTTAATCATCCTGAACTTGTTTAAATATGGACCAGTCTACAAATTTTGTACTTTGCTCTGAAAGATACTTATTTTTATTCTTATTAATATATCCTCCTCATCATTATCCCTATCACTATTCAGTATTATCATCGGTATCATTATTATCACACGGATATGATTTAAGCATGTTTTGAGCACGCAACTGTTGTGTATGCTTGCGCACTAAGTAGATCCATACAATTTTTCTCCAAACTAATTAAATATTTGCTTTGTTTTGCTAATGAGAAAAGAAATGATGTTTATTGTTGTTTTTGTTTTCATTGAGGTATGAAGCTGAACACTTTACTACACTGGTTTATTCGCGGATTCATACAGTGTGATTAAGGTTTTAATGGTCATACCTCAATGAAAGCAAAACATAATTTTCTTCATATCTTTATTGAGATTGAATCATTGTGGACTTGTCTAAAAAAGTTTGTTGATTTCGGAGCTGCTACATCTAATGTTTTCCCAAGTTTCTCTCTTTGTGCGTCTAAAAGCATCATTGAGTGGGAATGGGTTAGAAAGTCAATGTTTTGTGACTAAGAACACTTAAATTGTAGCCAGAGACCGAAACACGCTTATTAGATAGAATAATAAGTTGTACAGTGTTGTGATATTTTTTTAACAAGTGACATTTATCCCCGCTGAAGTATACACGCAAATACATGGTTGTACAGGTGCACCTTCCGAAATTGTAATATCGCCTGTAAAGTATAAAGATATTTAGTGCGAAATGAGTGTTCGCTATTTCACGAAGTTCATCTTCGCATATGATAGGATTAAAAAATGAAATTTTATTGGTTTGACCTTTAACCCTAAACCAAATTAAAGAAACACGTCCTATTGACATTCTTAAGTATGGCAAAACATACTTTGTATCATCATTTGACAAATAAATTCCGAAGTTTGCAGATCATTATTTCGAACTTTGACCCCAGAGTGAATGGTTAATTCGAAAATACGGCTAGCCGACCAAATTGTTAAAATTGGATTCTTTCAATGAGCACTTTATTAGGAAAGGGACGAAATCAACTACAAAATTACAAGTTCATTGTCATCTTTAAGATTCACTTTTGATATTTCTGTCGCGTCAAGCAAATGTGGGCCCCCGGGAATTCCTTTAAACGAATAGTTCAAGAATACATCGAAGCAGAGTTAGATCAAAAATTGCATTTCGAAGATAAAAATATAGTTTTTTCGAATGACAATTTTAGATTCTAAAACCCTACTAGACGCCAACAGTTTCCATCCTTTTCAGTCGGCGCGTTTCGCGCAGTCTAACCTGGGTCAATACTTTTAGAAATTGAAGGATCACAGCTGTCAATCTTTCATTTAGACAGGAAGTGAACTTTGAACTCCGACGTTGGCCGACATTTGCGTGTTATATTGGTTGGTTTGACGACTTAAACGTCGTAGCTACAGTTTCTTTAAGTTGCAGCTTGCAACATTTAGGTCGTCAACCTACCATTTTACTGATTCTCTACATGTTACTGGTTATATATTTTGAAGAACAACTCCAATTTTTATCTAAATTGAACTCCCTGTCGGAGATCAGAGGGCGTGACAAGCGATCCGTTATTTCTCATTTGGTCCCTTTTTGAATGACGGGTCACATTTAATTCAATTAATCTCCCGCGAACATATGGATGTGTTGACATTTCACCCGTGTTTTTGTGATGGCGATGAAATCTGGCCACAATTCTTAACACCTTCTGAACGTCGAGATCAATTCAATGCAAAATTTGAAGAGGTTTTCCCCCTATCAGTTTCTAAACAGATTTAATGATTTGTTTGGATTTCAATTGTTAAAGCGATAGGATAATATTGTCATGTGAATACGGTGTTTGGGGTTTATTTGCGACCACTTCATAGATAATGATCGTTCATCGAGAAATGATCGTCTTTTTGTGCGATTAAATGAACACGCCGGGAAGTAGCCGAAGTTAATTTTGGAAGTCAAATCTTCAGCGTGACAGGGGGTCGAGTTGTTAAACTGGCGGTTGTCGCTCGAGAGTTAACGACATTGTTCGAGATTACGTGAAATCGGAGACGAGATTTCGAAAACAATCGTCTTTCATCAGCATCGCCTCTTAAAAGCTTTAAAGAAAGCGAATAATTGACCAATCGCAACTGTCATTCAAGAAATCGATCGACCAATTACATTATTCATACAGTCCGGAATTGAATTTAAACTCCGACATTAGCAGCAGTTTTCGTTAACCCTTTTTGTTGGTTTCTGAAATTCAAATGTTTTTGTGAAGTTGTAATTGTTTAATTATTTCGTAAAAAGTATACCTATATTGGAGGTCAATGCAAAACAACTATTCCACTTTTTGTTGCATGCTATCAGCCATGAAATTTGCAGAATAAAGTAAGTCTTATAATAAAAAGAAACATAGGCGGTTAATTTAAAAGAGGACAGTATAAAGCCCTCCCCACTCCCTTTTCTTTTCTCTTCGGAGAGAATATAAAAATTAACAAAAAACTTAGGCACGCGCCGTCTGTATTCTTCGTCCTACAAATAAAGTTACATCCGGGCACAAATGTGGCTTCTCTATTATTTGCATTAGTTCTTTCGGTTGGCGTTATTATTTTCCAAAATCTTAATATTTTGTATAGAATTGGCGGTTCGCAGAGTCAATCAGAAAATTGATAGACCTATCAAATTATCCATTTAGACCGGAAGAGAACATTGACCTCCGGTATAGGTATACTTTTTACGAAACTTTCTAGTTGGTGTGGCATCAACCATTAATTTTAATTATTTGTTACATGTTACTGACCATTTCCAAAATAACGCCGTTTCATATCTAAGTCGAATTTCATGTTAGAGACATTGGAGTGGCCTGCGAATAGTCAACTATAAATTAGCTTCGAATATTATCGGATGAAAAATTTTAGTTACCACTAACTTTCCTTTCGAACGAAGTTTTAAATCATTTTTAATTTCTGGTTTAGAATTGAATTTCAAACATTTTCGCAAAAACATTAACCCTTTCCTGTACAAACGCGGAGTTTTACGTCGCTTTAGTTTTATACTTGATAATTTCTTATTTTCCAAAAATATTTTCTAACACATAGGACGGTTTCATTTCAATTTGCATATCAAATTTTCACTGACGCCTGCAACCTCTTTCAATTCGGACCGGTCAAAAATTAAAAAAAAACATGGAAAAGATTTGTGCAATTCGCGAACCAAAATGGTTGATTGGTGAATCATCACTGCAATCAAACACAGATTGGCCATTTTCGCCGGGATTAGAAATTGATCAACTACCATTTATGTATTCATCAATATAATTTTCCATATGAATTTGACGACTTGGAATCCTAAACTACAGCTTATTCAAATTGTAGCAATAAGGATTAGGTCGAAGAAAACGATGTGTTTTGTCTTCTGTGGCCCATTAAAACATTTTGCAAGTTAGTGGAGTTTGACATCTCAGACAAACTGCCCTGTCGGTGGGCGTGAAAAGTGCTAGGTCAATTAACGGATCGTGGGCCCCGCCCACTGAGCGTCGACAGGAAGTTCGACTAAGATTTTGAATGTTGTTATTTTACGAAATTCATGGTCAGTAACATGTAACAAAAACAAAATAGTATGTTGGTGACTTAAATGTTGTAACTACACCTTTAATAAGCTGTAGTTATACGGTTTAGTCTACAAACCAAGAAAAATGCTTTTTCTAACTGTCGACAAAAATGTCGGAATACACAGTCCAATTCCGGTATAAATATACGATTCGATATGCCGATTTTTTATGTCGATAACCGCCAATTGATCAGGATAAAAAAATCTCCATGGATAAATTGGCAATCAGTTCCGATTGATATTCATTCATGTGGTACCCATTGAAAGGCACTTTAATCTTGGCACCGGTAACAACTATTTGTATCGTCGTATAGAGGAGCTTTCAGTCTTGAAGTCTGTAAGAGCTGCCAACATTTGACCAATCGCATCTGTCAAAGAATCAATATACCAATCAAATCATTCATTTGGAACGGAAGTGAACTTCGAACACAAGTATTGGCCGACAATTATGCGGAGCATTGTAGTTAGATTGATGACTTAATCGTCGTAACTACAGCTTATTCGAGCTGTAGTTATAAGGTTTAGGTCGCCAAACAAACCATCTTTTTATATATGTTACTGGCCAGAAATTCTGCAAAATAACGTCATTTAATATCGAACTTTAACCTCTTGTCGGAGCTCATTGGGCGGGGTCAGCAGAGTCAGTGGGCGGGGTCAGCAGAGGCAGTGATCGGGGTCAGCAGAGTCAGTGGGCGGGGCCAGCAGAGTTCTCTATCAGGAATTTTATAACTTTTGTAGTCTCTCATTTTCTATGTCTGAGGGTCTTTATCTTAGACTCTAATTAACATCCTTGCTTCGTTGTCCAGTGAAGTTTTCCTTTCGTCCTGGTTAAATTTTGGGAAAAGAGGTGTAGAAAGATTTTTTTACATAAAACACAGCTCTCCGGGTTGATGTCAAAAATATGTCTTTGATATACAACGGAACTTTCAGGCGCGAAATCAATAAGCGGTTTTGTATATACATCGGGACTTTCAGGCTAGATGCCAATGAGATGCAAAAAGTGGTTTTGTATATACAATTGAATTTTCAGGCTCTATTCCAAGAAGAGGTCTTGGATATACAACGGAACTGACAGGCTAAATGTCAAAATATGTTGTGGTGCTTTCAGATTCGATGTGAAGCAAGGGTTTTTGATATACAACGGAACTTTTAGGCTCAATGTCAATTTTTTTTCTTTTATTAACAACGGAATTTTCAGATTCGATGTGAAGAAAGGGTTTTGGATATACAACGGAGCTTTCAGTCTCAATGTCAACATATGTTTTTGTATTTATAACGGAATTTTTCAAATTCGATGTGAAGAAAGGATTTTGGATATAAATTGAAACGTTCAGGCTCTATTATTGTCATTATTTAGTTATTCATTATTTAGATAAGTATCATAAGTCCTATTATCTTCATCACTATTAGTAACAGTTGAAGTAGTAGTTGCTGCTCTATTCTATTATTGTGATTGATCAATCGATTGCCACGCCCACTGAGCTGTGACAGGAAGTTCTTCTTCGATATCAAACAGCGTTACTTTGTAATAGTTATAGCCAGTTACACGTACAAAGTAGAATAGTTGGTTGGTGACCTAAACGTCGTAACTACAGCTTGAATAAACTGTAGTTACGACGTTTAAGTCGTCAAACCAATAAATGCTGGCCAACGTCAGGGATCAAAGTTCACTTCCAATCTAAGTGAATGATTTTATTGGTTGATTGATACTTTGGTTGACTAATGCGATCCGTCAGTTGTTGTTGTCGTCGTTGTTGTTGTTGTCGTTGTTATAGCGATTACTATCATTGATTAGTTATCTCATTCTTGATAAAAACACCAATTTAAAGTTAAGTATTGACAATCTAATTAATCTATAAAAAGCTCACAGTATTCAATTAGAATTTATTTGCGTTTTATTTCGTTTGTGTTAATGCCTAGCGCCTGACAAACCAACGTTGTTCCCAGTTCGTGCAGTTGTAAAACCCGAAATAAAATAACGGCAAATGAAAATCATTATTGAAAAGGATTTTTTTACGTTAGATTGTTATTAGATGAAAGGAACTCTTTGATGGACATTTTGGGCAACCAAATGGCTTTATTGGTTCACATTAGGCAAATTACGGTTCTGGTTTTATCGACGCTTTTCACGCTATCCGTGTTCTTAGTCCAAAAAAGTTTGTCTGTAAAGGATGGCTAGAGTTTCCCTTCCTCAGAGATCAGCCTCACTTTCAATTGACAGATCGCTGGCCACGCCCACTGGCCCCCGAGAATGTATTTCGACTGAGATTTATAATGACATTATTTTGTGAAATATTTGATCAGAGAAATTGGTCAAAAGGCAAATCGTGTATGGGCGACCCAAAAGCCGTATTTACAGCAGTCGTTCAATTCTAAATTCCAAAGATATACACATGAACATTTCTCTATGGTAATTTACAGTTGCGAGAAAGCTTATTCATTAGTCAGCAACCAAAAACTCGTTACTACAGCTTTTTAGACCCATTTCTTCATTGCTTTATGGGCCCCTCAAGAAAAGGGCTTAGAAAAAGCACTGTGGAAAGTAAAGAAATTGATTGTTTCAAGCAATTTCTTCATTATCCACACTTTTTTCTAAGCCACTCCCGCTCCTAAAAAAATATCAAATAAAACTTGTTCCCTAAAAATCCTTTGAATTAAGACCGGTCTAAAATTTTGTCATATAATGGGATGAGCAATATTTACGGCAATTTGGTCGCTCATTGATGAAGTGTACATTTACACGTGTAGCCGATGGCACGTGAGAAACATTCGTGGGTACTCAAAGATTTGACTAAATACTGTTGTTCATTTATTTTCTGTTTAATTTTTAGGGAAAAAAACACTTCGATTAGCTAGCAGATAACATAAATGTACTTATACATAGTGCGTACTGTACATATGGAAAAGTGTAAAACGGAAAAACAATTAGTGAAAGTATGTCTTACGTCAAATCACACGCGACATTGCGCCGACTTAATTGAATTAAAGTCATTTGGTAAGAAAACCGTTCACAGTCCATTGTCCCGGCAGCGTCAGTGTTGTGAAATAGCACTTGTTGAAAATTAAATAATGGCGGATAGTTCGATCGTGGCCAATTAATTAGTGTTTAACGGCAGTAAGTGATAACTCTACCTCGAAATTACATCTATTAGGGCAATTGACTACTCTTCCATTGGGAGTTAAGAAAAGTAATTACAATATTATATCGCCATGTCACGTTATCACATATGGCGCTACTTTCTGTCGATTAGTTCGTGGACCTTTTGCACCTTTGTTACTACGCAGGAGAAAATATAGTGCCAACAAACTCTCGCCGTAAGCGGTCAAATAGCGTAAATTAATCGGTAATTGGAAATTGGAAAAAGCGATGCAAAAAGAACAACAGCGATGGGGATTTCAATATTGATAATGAATTCGGTAATGGTGCTACATAGCTTGTCGCACGATGGGGAACATGCGATTGTATAATAAACTATGACGGGTTGCGATATCTTGTCAAAGAAAGCTGGTCCCGGGGGCGTTACTGACGCATGGGCTTCGACAGATATACCTTAAATAAAATATAAAAGCAGTTTTCCACTAATTTCCCAAGTTGCTGTAAAAGTCAAAGCTGCCGTGTGTTCAAAGAAAGTGGTTTCTATTGTTGCTAAAGTTAGGAACGTACTTACTGGTAATTAACTGACTTGTTCAACAACACATTGCCCCGAGATACGGACCCAGGCTATTGACCCTTTACACGAGACATAGTCTTACCGTCTTTTTATCGTCGCTACCGTAGCATTTACCTATATGAGAGACGTTACTGGAATACGTTTAGTTGTAACGGCATTGGTGCAAGGCTACAGGACGAAACTGCTTGAATCTTTAACATGCTCGGTCTCATAACTCCGTCCCACGGGGTCTCAGATCAACATTTCATTGTGTCAACCCGTGGCTCGTACAAGCGTTTTCGAGGTTTTGAAGTCAATTTCTCCTCCAACCACGTTAATGGGGCTAGTGAATATTAATTGTATTTCCTTATATTTTTTGACTAATACGATTACAGAAGAAGATGCTACGCATATTCAAATTCATTCCTGCGTTCCTGATGACAAATATGTTGTGTAATGTTGCACAAATGGGAGCAGCTGTGCATGAAAACTTATCTTAAAATCAGATTACAAGAGGAAACCCCACTCTATAGTTTTGTCATCATGAACGCATCTCAGATTAAAATTTCTTTTTAATCTTGAACATTTAGGCCGTCTAAAATACGGAACTTGATTGTGTCAGTCTGACACAATCAAGTTTCCTATTTTAGATGGATCTTTATGGGTGATAAGTCTCACTTTCCTTTATTTTCTATAACCTTGCAGCCAAGAGTTCTTGTCTCTCATTTGTATAATCACTTATTTAATGACGTCATCTTAGCGCATGAATTTGCGGTATTTCTTTCATCCAATGATTCCAAGAACAGATTCAAAAGCACGAAACTAATGTTTAGCTTAACCTCGTCTAAAATGGAGGACATATAAAGCTTGTCGATGTTCGCTTACTAACTTTCCTATTTTAGACTAAACTGAGATAGTCTTGTCTCGAAAAATAAACTTATTACAGATCTTGTTCTATGCAAACCAGTCACGCGAAAGGGCCCTCGTGACAGCTCCTTAAAATTAACATTTGAAAATTTAGACGAGCCAGCAGAGGTCAATCAGAGATACCAATTTATACATTACTATAATGAAGATTTTGCATGGTCTTTCTAGATTAACAAAATCTTTAATGAGCGAAAAGTATGGGCCCTGCTCAGGCTGAATTCGAACCGGATTTATACTTTCGCTCTTCCACGGAGGTCCTTATTTCTTTGGCAAGTCATTCACGTTTGTATGTTTGAAAGTCATAGAATTCATTTTCGTCTATCAAGATTCTAGTGTTTTGATTGACAGGAATTTTCCCATTATACTCCAAGAAAAAAAGATTGAGCACAAAACTATTCTGTATGCTTACCCACAAAGTAGATCAATTAAATTCTATTTTCTCATAACTAGTAAAATATTTGCTTTGTTTTGCTGGATAACCATAAATCATAAGAAATGGAGAGACTTTTTCATTGAGGTATGATCCTAAAAGTTTAATCACACTTGAGTATGAATCCGCTTTGGTATTCATACAGTGTGGGTATGTTTTAGATCCAAGACCTCAATGGAAACCGAAAATATTCTTTTCGTTTCTTATAGAAAAATCAAAGTACTGAAATACTGTAAGCTAGCAAAGAATGGTTGAAAGTAGAAAATCTTTCCTTTGTTGGGTAGAAAAACATTGTGGACTTTGAAGAAATTGCTTGTTACAAGCAATTTCTTCATTGTCCACAATGTTTTCCAAAGCTTTTTTTTGAGATGCTTAAAAACGGAATTGTTTGGGAATGGGTTAGATAGCATGCTTTTCAGAGAGTTCTCTACGAGTTGAATAGAGTTTGCAATATTCCTGAAATAAATAAGTACTATTTTTTGTGGCGTAGGCATTAACGGATTTAGTCGTTAAACCTCCAGTGGCAGTTTGCACTCGTTGAACTTTTAGACGACCTCAAAATTTTGTCTGTTAACTTAAGCTATCAAAGCTGACGCTTTGCTAGCTAACGAGGTCTCGGTTTAAGACTTTGAAAAATTTGGGGCAGTTGAAATTAAATCGTGGATCCTATAATCCAATGTTATACCGCTAGCCACTGTTGACCTTTTGTCGTGGTTTTCAAAACAGATCTTTTTCGGGAATAAAAAATAGTAAAAGTTTATTTGACTACATGTATATGGCATATTTGGTTTGAATGTTAAATCGCTCTGCGAAAGACCTAAGTGGTGTTGAGAGTTTAGTGGTATTTTCTCTCGTGAACGGAATCCATTATTATTGATGAGGATCGCTCGTCTGGAACAGAGGGACCGGAAATGACGTTCAGCTTCTGAAGACGTCCAATTACATCCTGGCACTTAGAGTTGTCAGACGAAATGGGTGATGTTTATACGACTTTTACACTTATGATCACTAAGAATTGTATACCGAGGATCGTTTTGCGGTGCATACATGTATCAACTTTTATACCCCCATTTTGTGTTTTTCTTGAATAATTTCGAGGTAAATCGTAAAACATAGCTTATAACAAATTGTATAAGCATTTCAACTTACACCTACATTTATTTGCTGTGAACAAAGTATCAACGCAATACCGACAAATACCTAAAATCTGAAGAAGGTTGTTCGAATGTACGTTTTGTTCAATTTAAGTTGATATTCATATTATTATTTTTTTTTTTTTTTTTTTTTTTTTTTTTTTTTTCTGTTTTGCATATATTAGACCTGTGCATATTGAAATGTTTTGCAGGCGAAATTTATAGTGGATTTAGTTTGAAAAATAACCAATTAGTAGGGTAGTAAATATTGTGGACAATAAAAGAAATTGCTTGTTACAAACAATTTCTTCTTTAACCACAATCTTTTCCCAATTGTAAAATCACAGGGACACAAGAACCAGGGATTGAACAGGAAACGGTTAACTCTTACACGGGCAAGAGGGTAGAATGAAATTCTTGGTTACAAGGGATACAATGATTAGCCACCATGCACAAACTCAATTTACTCTTACCTTTTTTAGCCTTTGGGCTGTTTGAAACTAGTTAAGGCAAAGTATCATATTAATAAAAAATGCCCCTTTCCCGCTAAATAATCATTTATGATAACAATAAAAACAAATAAATATTCGATCTAAACACATAAGCACGTATATAGGTCTCCAAATGCCTTGGTTATTTTTTCTTGCACTGTAGACTTACGGTAAGTTAGAGTCGAAAAAAGGGGAGATAATCTTAGAACCGGAAATGGTAAAGTGACAGGTTATTGAAATAGTATCTAATGTTTTGGTAGCGTAACGGTCACGTGACGTCGATTAATGCGCGAGTTATTGTAATCTGTAATTGGCCGGAAATGTAATCTTTCAGATTTATTGAGCCTGCGAATAAGAGCGTGGTGGAAACACCTCATAATTTCTAGCGCTTAATATTGAGGCCCCCATAGAGTATTGGTAGCTTTATAATGCAAACTACTAAAACAGTTTTGCAGCATAAGAAATTAACCCATTACCAGACGACAATATTTTCAGATGGTACGAATTTAAACCAATACGACTTAAACTAGCTGTTCACGCCCCAGATTATTTTTCCAGAAAACATTGAGCAATTTTTCCGTAATCCCCAATGTTTTCTACACAAAAAGGCAAAAAATGAAATTTCACCAACTTAAAATTGTAGTCTGCAACTTCTTTCAATTTTGGACCAGTCTCAAATTTCATCAAGCGGGAATGGGTTAAAGTTCAACAAAGTTGCAGACGACAATTTTTTAGTGATGAAATTTTACAGAGACTTTTTCTTAACGGTAGAAAACATTGTTGAAAATGAGGTATTTGCTTGCTACAAGCAATTTCTTCGTTTCCATAATGTTTCACTAAGCTTAGTTCCTAAGGCAATTAACAAGCAATTTTCTTTAGTTTCGACAATGTTTTCCCAAGCTTATTTCTGAAGCGGCGTAATCAGACTTGATTGTGTGGGAATATTTTAATTGTGCATTTTATATCTTGTTTTATGGCATGGACGATTTTATCAAATGAATTAGATGGCTAAAGAAACTGCTTTTGAAAATAGGTAAACAAAACGACCATACTCGTTTCAATATTTCATTGAAACAGAATATTTAGTGAGTAAGGAGAAGTTAGTTCAATATTGATTTGATTTAAAACAGCTTTTTGTCAACATGTCAAAATAGAAGCCTATCTCTAACTTATTATGGATTCATTTCTGTTTTGTTCGAAATACACATGAGTGATGATGATAATACAGGTATGAAACCAAACAACAATTTTAGTTTCAATCCTCATTGAATATCTACTTCAACTTCAAATATCTTAATTAGGTATGTCGGCACTTTTTGTTCCTTTGGCCAAATCAGCATTTGCATTATGATATATTTACATGAATGGAGGAATAGCTTTTTCAATAAAAGTACAAATCAAAATACAAAGTCATGTTAATATTGATATGTTGCGACACTTAAACATATCAAGTTCTTATCAGATCATTTCGAATTTTCCTAGCTTCAGCTAAATACTTTGAAAGATTATTCTGAGTCTTTTTTTAGAATGACATTAACTTTATAAACAAGCGTAAGTATGGAAAAGAACATTTAAAGTATTTCAGCGACTTTCCTCTATAAATGGAACATATTAAAACAAAATGGTATTCTGATTCTACAAGAGGTTGGTTACATATTTATCAGAAATATTTGTTTATATCTATTAATTCAATATTTCTAAAGTGTTTATATATGTGTGTATATGTGTTTGTCTTAAAAAGATATCAAATAAATAAGAAAAACTTTGTCGTTTTATACAACTATTATATGTACACGTAAACAGAAAGCTTGTGTAATCAAAAATAAATCTTGAGGGTAAAAAGAAATAAGAAGAAAACCAGATCCACAATTCTAGGTAGAGACAAATATTATTGGATTATTTAAGAGATGAAGAGGATATTTTTTGTTTTCATGGGGGGTATGAGCCGAAAAAACTAATCATATTGTATGAATACGCGAAGCGGATTCATACATTGTGTGATTAGGTTTTTCGGTTCATACCTCCACGAAAACAAAAAATATTCTCTTCATTTCTTATAATTTAATAACATCGAGCGAAAAATGCAACAACTTAACAAATTTTGATACCTTTTTATATGGAACTATTTTGTGCGGAAGCATATAAAATGGCTGCGTGCTCAAAATTTTGTTCATGGAGGTATGAATTAAATTTTTCGACCAATCAGATCGCTCGTTTTTGATAGACGAAACTAACAATTAAATTATTTCCCTTTGAAAGTTGTATGTCCTGGTATTGCACGTAGTCCTTTATCTACACAAATAATCCTACATATTTCAAAAGCACTCTTTTGAATTCATTTACCTGAAAAAAATAAAAGTTTGTGCACAAGAATTGAATTTCCTCTTAGCAGATAAGAAGTATTGTTGTTCTTATCTTCTAATGCTTGAAGGGCTTTTTCATTACATTTTTTATGAAAATATATTACCTAACCTACGAATTGTTCTATTATAAATTTTGAAATCTAAAGATCAACACATCTAGAAAAGGAAATGTTTTTTAAGATCCTGTTTTCGGTCCTCTCCGGGGCCTCGCCTTTTTCTCATTCCTCTTGCACGCGGGATAAATCGAGAAAGCGGAAATTTTCCGTATATTTAATCACAAAAGGGCAAAATGGCCGTCCCGGTTATCAGTCACCGGGTTTCTACGACGCCATTGGTGTCGGCTGAGGGAATATAATGTCTACAAAACTCTCCTAAAATAATATGGCCACGAATTTTTGATCGGATAAAAATGTCTGCATGCAATATAGGAAATAGTATAATTGTTCCGTTTGGTCGGCTTTAAAAATTGGTTTGTTTTAAATTACGGCACAGAGATGAAAATTTGAGCTCTAGATAACTGACTTGAATCTTATCTAAGAATTACTTTTGAAATTTATCGACACATTTGAGCATGTGCGTGCGATGTTCAGCCATTATGCATGTACTCATAGTAAAGACTCAGATCAGCCAGTACATCCATACAGTCTGATCAAAGTCGTCACCATGCATGCCTTCTATAGGTAGATACCGACTCGAAGCTTCTTAACCCTTGTCATGCTGTAGAAAATCCTTATCCGAATATGCATCAAAAATCAAAGGCCTGAAAGCACTGGAAGCACTAGTTAAGGGTCAAAATTTATTTTGAAATTTGATTTTGCAAACAACTCTTGATTGAAGGAGACAAACAGGAGGTGTAGACTTAGATCAGACTGCACTTATGTGCAGTCTGATCATTGTCTATACCTCCTGCTTAGACAGGAATATTCCGGGTTCAGCATGACAAGGATTAAGACGATTTACGATTTGATTGGTCTGTTGATTCTTTGATTGACAGCCGCGATTGAAAGCATTAAGACTTTGATCAAAGTATGTAATCTCTGAAAATCGAGTCCCTTTAGAAATATTTATCATCATTACAGCACGGGTTTAAGGCTTATCTGAAAGTTTACTTGGTACTCTTGAATAATTGTTCCAAATATCATGTACAAACTCATTTTTTCTACTTTTTCAAAGTTTGGTTAAGTTTGATAATTAAACATCTTTTTCTGTCAAAGGTTTTCATGTAAATGTCAATTGGGGCTAGGGGTTGTGTTTGGTGTGAATTGGATGTAGTGGCATTTTTTGATAGGTTAGGGAGTCTGTATTCAGCCCTAGCGGCTTATATACGACTTAAAATGAAGAGAAGATTAATTCAATGAATTACATCAAAATCTTGCTCGTTGGCGTGCTCGACACGTAATCGAAGGTTGCGGGTTTGACTCCCACCGGAGGCGGTTAGTGTTTAAAGGCGGGACATTTTACAGGCAGAGTGCCAGTCTACCAAGCTCTAAAAGTGTAGCAGTGGCTAGAATCCACTGCATCTCTCTCTAGTGTGCATGGTCAGCTCTGGAATGAGTATGGACCAAGTTCGAAATAAGAGTTTTCATTATCCTGTTATCCTCGATGAAAAATAACAAACTACAGAGTATTTGAAGTACGTGTAATTGATATTAATAAATTTGAGACAAAAGAAAATTTGGGAAAAGATGGGAGGGGAACAACACAAAAGCAAAATAAAAAGACTTTGCTGATATGATAGCTCAAGATTGGTCTGAATACGAAATTCCAAAGTGAGCCTACCTATGTCCACTCTTTGTCCAGTGTTTTATCTACAACTTCTTCAAATTATATCTTCGACCAAACCGCTGAGTCATTTTACAACATATTGACAGTAATCTTAGTTCAAAGGTGGTCCTTTAAGTGATGTTAAAAGATTAAAGATATATGAAAAACTGTGGTTGCAATGAGAACACAAGAGAATTTAATAGAAATATGAGATATTTTTAAAGTATCTCCTTCTAACACGGAAGGCATGGACTTCCTGAAAATTTCCATTAGCTTAACAATGAGATTCCTTAAGGTCGGTGCATATGAGGATAAAGACTAAATTAAAAATAAAAACGGGAGGACCATAATGATACTATATCGCTTTACGTCACTGTGATTTTATACTTGAGAAAACATTGTTGAAAAAGGAGAAATTGCTTGTAACAAGCAATTTCTCCTTTTCCCACAATATTTTCTACCACATAGGATGGTCAGATTTCAAATTGCATGCATTTTTCATTGTCGTCTGCAACCTTTTCCAAATTGGACCAGTCCAAAATTTCATAAAACAGGAAAAGGTTAAGACGATGCTTTAGTGCTTAAGATTTGAAAGCCCTAAGCCCATTGATAGCTAGGGAAAAGATATTGAAGATTTCTTTGTTTATTTCCGTATTCTAAATAAAGGATCCCACAACAAAGGGCATATGTCGACCCAAGAGTAATAATTCTAAGTATTTTTAAAAGAAATTAGAGTAAAATAAGGCAGCAATGCATGTACAAGTTGAAACCGCTAGGCCTTATAATTTTGGGAAAACATATATTTGGGATTTCCTCGATTTTCTGTTTGTAATATCCAGGATCCATCAACGGAAGCTTAATCTAATGTAAGAAAAATCACTAAAGGTATCATGATAGTGTAGCATAAAGTGATTCTGAATGCAAGTTTTGAAAAATGTAGGCATTGTGGTATGGGTGGAGATGATTCTTAAAATGTTTCTTTCTCTAACTCGATGTAAAGTTCAGGAACCGACATCACAGGGGTAGGATATATTTTAATAGACTACTATAATGCCATTTTAAAAGCTATAGGCCATATGGTTTGGATAAAGAATTTTTATAACAAATTCGTTCTTTATGTCTGTGTAAAATAAGGGGACCCACAGAAAAGGGCCTATGAGTGTAGTGGGTACTAGCTAAGATAGTTAGGTATAGTACTTTTGGATGAGACTGCATGCAACATTTGAAAAGCCCTATCCCTTTTTGTTTTGGGGGAAGAACATTTTTTTCTTATATCCCTTGTTTACTCTGTGTAAAATCTTGAAATCCACAACAAAGGGCTTAGGTAGATTCCAGAACATTTTTCTAAGAATTTATTTAGAGTACCTTAGGGTGATTCTGTGAGCAAATTTTGAAAGCTAAAGGCTATTTGATTTAGGAGGAGAAGATTTTTAAAGACTTTCTTCTTTATATCTTTGTAAAATCTAGGTTTCCACAACATAGGACTTAAACTCTAGGCCTGGGGAAAAAAGATTTTCATTAGGCAGGGGGGATTGCAACCAAGTTCATCTATGGAATCCAATTCTGTGAAGGATTTTGAAAGAGCGTAGAATAGGGGTCATTCCAATGGAGTTTGGTTGAAAGCCTATGGTTACTTTAGGAGGAGAATGGTTTACAGACGGACAGTCGGGTTACGGACTTTATGATCAGCTGAAATGATTAAAAAGATTTACGTGATTGACATCAAATCATAAAGTGCTGGATTTTTATAGCAAATATGGCATGATTGTTCCTCAATGAAAAGACCGTCTAAAAAATAAATTTCAAAATTAGTTGACGGGCCTACCTTTCAATTGCAAAATCACGACACAGGTAACATTAATGTCAAAAATGAAGAGATTCAGCACTTTTTCAAAATTTCTTATGTCGGCGATCGTAAATAGCGGGATTGTATGGTAAAGGGTTAAAAAGTTTTATATCTCTTAAATTAACGTTAAAGCCTGTAGCATAGTCTTTAGACTATATCTGGGCTGAAATGAAATTTCTAGTGGGTTGATTCAGAAATGATTAAAGGGAGTTGGGACTATAGTTAAGTTGATTGTATGCATCTTTTTGGAACATCGGATTTTTGAAATTTCGATTCCATCTTTCATAATATAAACAACACGAAACATAACATAGTATTCATAATAAGTTGGGTGTATTCTTAGTAAGATTTTAATTGACTGATCGCTGGCAACACCTACTGTCTCAAACAGGAAATCTGACTTGGAAATTAAAGTCGAAATTTTGAAAAAGAAATATGGTAAGTGACATGGTACACAAAGTATAATGGTTGGTTGGCGACCTATACGTCGTAACTACAACTTGAACAAATAGTTGTTTATTGTAATGCCGAGGTGAATGATAAACAAATGTGAATAATAAATCGCTTCACAAACAAAGAGTAAGGATTCTAGTAATTTTTGGTCAATCTAGAATATCATGGTTCATTTAATAGTTTGTATTAAAATATTAACATGTCCGATATAATCAATCTAAATCATTGGCATCAATATCTTTCAAGAGTCCATATTTCATATTCTTATAATTCTTGGTATAGGAAAAGAGGATAACCAAGACACCGTTCTTATTTACAGTGATTGAATACTGTCACCAGATCATAAAGAAAATGAGATTAAAATGACACTAGCGTTTTTATTATCCAAATTTTCCCCCGAAAAATCGACGCACTTGCTGAAGACGCGATTTGTCAAAGTTTTAAAATGGCGGAATTGGCTTAGCTTTCAAAACTGTCTTCATTCGATGTTCGTCGATCAGAGAGTCCGTTCGTCCATCTTCCTATATTTTGACCTATAATATCTTCCTTTAACTTCAAATCTACTACCGCTATGAAAACTTACTTAAGGAAATACTAAGAAAGAGAAAATTATCAACGTCATGCCATACAAAGACTTCACAAAGGGGTTATTTTCGATCACATTTTCTCTTTTTTTTAAACTAATTGTTAAACGGAAGTACCCTAGAGATCAAATTTTGTCTGGTGGATTATCCGTTATAGAAACTCTGTCGCTGACTAGGTTAAATATCCAGTCGCAGCTGCCATTCAAATGATCAGTCGACCAATGAAATCATTCATTTAGACCAGAAGAAGGTTTTGAACTCCAACGTAGGCCGCCATTTTTGTTAAGCTTTCTTGTTTGTTTGTCGACTCTAACGTGCTAACCATAGCTTATCCAAGCTGTAGTTACGACATTTAGGTCGCCAACAAACGATTCTCCCTATTTTACATAAAAAAAAACACACAGTTTAAAATCAAAGTTGAACTTCCTATTGGAGTCAATTTACAGAGTCTACGGAGCAGAGCAGGGGTAGCGATTGATCAATTTCCCCCTTTTGCTTGACAGGTCAATCGTTATGGAAACCCTGTCTTGGATTATAGCCGCGAACTAGGCTTATTATATAGTGTGAGATGTAACGCCAATTTCAACAGTATTTCAGGTCCATCACGGCGGCTTACCGTGTTTTCTTTTCTTTTATAACACCAGTGCAACCACAATATTCCATCTCAGCCATTAGATCTTGCCATGAAGTTGGCCTAGGATTTACAGCTCCAATATCATTATAAAGACAATAAATTTCGTGTAAGTATTGAGAGAATTTACGAAATTCCTCGCCGTGCTATAACGTAATCTGGACTAGCCTTGCATCAGCGCTTTTCTAAATTAAACAGGCTTGAATTACTGGGAATGAGCGTGCGATTGAAATGGGAAAGCTCTTAGTCTCACTAAAAACATGAATTATTTGACAAGAAACTCCAGAAAGGGCTAAACGAGCTCTCTGTGTTGAAGCGTTTATTGCGTTAACACGAAGAGATATTCTATAAATTGTCAGATGCTCGAGTAATTTCTCCATGATGTAAATATCAAGAAACAGTGAGACTGGCGTCCTTTGAAATAATTGTCTTGTAATTAACCCTTTCCTGTACAATCACTGATTTTTCATCCTTGTGGTTTTATACTTGAGGAAACATTGTGGGGAAAAGAAGAAATTGCTTGTAACAGCAATTTCTTCTTTTCCCACAATATTTTCTACCCTGTTGGCCAGTTACTTTTCAAATTACTCTCACTTTTAATTGTCGTCTGCAAATTCTTTCAATTTGGACAATTCTAAAAATTTGATAAACAGGAAAGGGTTAACCGATCGTTGGTCACGCCCACTGAGTTCTAACGGTTCATTTCGACAGAGGTAATGAATGACATTATTTTATAAAAAGTGTTGTCTGGGAAATACATCGTTCGATCCTTCCGTTGACTCCCCTAGAACATGCTATTCTTTAAAGGCTCTCATTGAAATAATTATTATCGCCAAAAGCAATCTTGAAATATTCAAAAAAAATTACAGAACCCGCCTTCATTACTATCAGAATAGATCACAAGCCCACCATGTAAAGCTTTACCGAATAGAAAACGAATTTCAACCTAAATATCAAAATTATTTATGTTGACAACATAAATAAAATGTTTAAATTTGTTTCGTTTTCTGTTCAGCAAAGCCTTGCATTGCAGGCTTCTGACCTATTCTAAAGTTCTGTAAACAATTTAACAAATACACGAGGATTTCTTTTGTCATAAAATTTGTCTCTACAAGAGCAAAAGAGCTTTTAAAGATTTGCTGACTTGCAAAAGTAACGTACTAAAAAGTCATTTCTAAAAATTCGTAATTTTTATCCCATTCCCAAACGACAAATTGAAAAAAGTTGCAGATGGCAAAACAGCGTGATTTTAAACTGAAAATTAAGGGCAACATGAGGAAGAAAACGCTGTGAAAAATGGAGAAATTGCTTGTTACAAGCTTTTTCTCCTTTTCTCACCATGTCTTTATAACCTATATTTCTTTGACGCTTAAAAATACGTGATTATTTGGTAAATGGATTAATGGCAATCAAGAGCGTCCTGTTGCAAAACCACTTGAAAACATTTGAGAGCATGCGTGACATTTCCAACCATTACATATGTGCGCCAAGTAAAGACTAAGATCAGCCTGTGTATCCGCACAGACTGATCAGAGTCTTCACTCTGCGCTCTGCAGATAGATACTGACCCAAAGTTCCATTAAACAATCAGCGAATATTCCCATTGCCCCAAATGGCTGTCCAGGGTGCTCAATGTGTGCGAGTCACGCACATGCGAAATGGTTGGAAATGTCACGCATGTGCTCACTTTAGAATCCTAGCCAGTTTGATCGGTCTATATCGAAGCCTGGCCTCCAGGGGTACGAAGACTGCATCACTCAATAATTTGAAAAGATTCTTCGATTTTCAAAGCTTGGGTAGATATTTCCGTCTATAAAATTGAAAAAGAACAAAGATTATGCCTTCTTCCAACACATATATACATATCAAATAGGTCATGTGTGGTTTGAGCTCTCATACAAACCGTGTCCTAAAGTTAAATCTTAATCAAAGTTGGGTTTATAGCCTTTTATATACGCCAAATATATTCAACCGACTTTACAATTCAATTCAATTCATTTTATCAAAGTATTAAGTACAAAGTACTTTTTTCAATAACAAAGTTTGTAAATGAAAGGTTTATAACAGTTCATACATAGCTTTGAAAACTTGTGAACATTAGGCCATGTATTAAGATTTGATATGTTTACTCTTAGATCGCGATATATAGGACAAATAAGAATAAAATGATATTCATTTTCTATACTGGTGGAATTGCATAGCTTACAGGTTCGTTCATTTCTCGGAATATTTTGGTGTTGGACATGTTCAATCTCAAGTTCATGTGACGAAGTTCGCAGTTTGCTGATAGCTACTTTATACTTTTTTTTTCAAACGAAATGTCTAAATATTTTTCAAAGTAAAATTCGAACTTGAATAATGAATAAGAATAAGTCTTTGTGAAGTATTAATTCTACTGTACCAGCTTTGATAGAAATGGCCGTATATTCTTTGTTTAATGGAATTAAAGATTATGTAATTTACGTCTTGATTTAACCATAGATTTGAATATCCTGATATTCGAGGATTCTAAAGTAAGTTTTACATGATACGCCCAATTCAAACCGTTATAATTGTGATTATTATTTGTGTCAAATTTTAGCAAGTTATATAGGCTAATGTTTAGTTGGAGTATTCTAATCCAGTAACGAATCGTGTTGCATTTTCTTATAATGTAAAGGGGTACTCGACCTATATCTCCATACAATGCATCCATATTAGTTGAGCGGCGAACGCAAAGAATTTTCTACAAAATTTAGTATGTATCAGCTCTAAATCATTACCTTTTTCATATGACCATATTTCTGATGCATATCCTAAAACAGGTAGAACTAAAGAATGAAAAAGTTTACATTTTTGCGAATTATTAAATTCAAATTTACTAAAGATTGAAAACAGGTTGTAAAGGGATCTCCTGGCTTTATCTAAAATTATTTTTTGACATTGTATCCATCTACCATTTTTGAATAAATTAAGACCGAGCTATTTGAATGAAGGTACAATTTCTAATTTTGTATGATATAGGTAGAAATCGTGTGAAGAAGGACTCTAACCCATTTCAAGACGGCAAAATTCTAGACTGGTGCAAATTCAAAGGAGTTGCAGATGACAGATTTTGTTCATGAAATTTTAATTTTTTTAACTTTCTGTGTACAAATTATTGGTTAAAATGAAGGCATTGCTTATTGCAATCAATTTCTTCATTGTAAACAATGTTTCTCCGAATATTTTTCTTGTTGGGTGTCAGGAAGCATCATTATGTTGGAAGGGCTAATCCCCGATCACCGAACTTCAAGTCGACTGTTAACACATGGCGTACCTGGTAGCCACAGCACATTGGCTTACAACCATCAAAGGTAACATAGATACGTCTGGGTTGAGTGGAGTAATTAAGCTCAGAAAAATTTCCATGATGCAGGCTGGATTGGAACTCGGGACCATCCGATCTAGTATTTCTTTTTATACATTTATTTATATATCTTCAAAATACAATGTAGTATACTTTCTGTGTCGTGCAATCAAAATCTGTTAGACTAACACCATATACAGTAAGAAAGGTGAATGAGTATTGTGTTAAATTCATTTGTTTTTTTCGTGCATTACTTTTTCAAGTCAGTATACATTTCTGATGACGGAGCTCGTGTGTGTAAATTTACATGTATGTTTGTTGAATAAGGTCAACCCATTTCAAGATGACAATTTAAAGTTGATAAAATGGAAAAAATGCCTGTCTGTTTTGGTTAGAAACGATGTGGAAGATGCAGAAATTTCTTGTGACAAGCAATTTCAACATTTTTCACATTGTTTTACCTATACAGTTTTTCTTTAGGGAGTCTAGAAGCGGCAATATGTTGTGTCAATATTTTAAGAAATGAAAATCGGTCTTTCCCTAAGCTCTCAACTCCACAACTCCCACTTTCTACTCTTGGAAGTTATCTAAACAATAAATAAATTATATATTAACATGCCTTTTGACTTAAGACAAATGCTTTGTGATCAATTGTTTGTTGTTATTTCACAGATTAAATCATTATTTATACAC
This sequence comes from Fragum fragum, assembly GCA_946902895.1. Taxonomy (NCBI): domain Eukaryota; kingdom Metazoa; phylum Mollusca; class Bivalvia; order Cardiida; family Cardiidae; genus Fragum; species Fragum fragum. The sequence goes on from OX336380.1 coordinate 35,721,583, forward strand.
ACTAATTTGTATAAATGTAAGCATTTTGTAGACAAACAGGAAATTTGGCGCATGTAAATTTAGATAACAAATAGCCTTTAGAAAATCGACATGGAATATTCATAACTTTCGGCCTTCATAGAAATCTTGATGTAAGTATAGAGAGAAATAAACATTGATTTATTCTAAATTGCTTTAATATCTTATTTTCCAAGAAAATTGATGGAACGGATTTTGGTTTAGGCTGTTTCTCATTCAACTGAAAAACCTAGAATATACAAAATTCGCTTTGGATTGTGCTAGGAATACACGAACAGATAAAAAAGATCGCCCCTTGAAGCTTATTTCTGTCATTTTATAAGGAGTTGTATCGTTGCCGTATATGTTCATAAACCAAAGTGACCTTTCAGTAGAAAATGATTTAATGTTTAGTTTCGTCTATCAAAAACGAGCGATCTGATTGGTCGAAAAAAAATTATACTTCTATGAACAAAATTTTTCCAGCACGTAGCTATTCTGTATGCTTACGGACATAATAGATCTATTAAAAATAGTATCAAAATGTGTAAAAACATTTCCCTTTTTCGCTCGATGTCATTAAATTATAAGAAATGAAGAGAATATTTTTGTTTTCATGGAGGTTCGCGTATTTATACAGTGTAATTAGTTTTTTTCGGTTCATACCTCCATGAAAAAAAAAATATTCTCTTCATTTCTTTGATTGACATTGATGATCCGTCAATTACGAGTGTTGCGTGAAACAAATACTTATGAAAGGGAATAGGTCCAGCAGAGGTCAACCAGATATCAAATTCCGAAAATAATCATTTAGTAAATTAGTAGGGTCATTCTTGATTCAGAAAATCGACAAAGGTCAAACAGTATCAACCCTGGTCAGCCTGCTCTATCTCACTGGTGTGAGAAATACCAGGAATCCATTTTCAGGTGCTCTGGCCGCCGCGATATGACTGCAATACTGTTAAAAGTGGCGTTAAACCCCATTTAATCAACTGGTCACAAGTATAAACCGTCATCCGAAAAGGAATCGTATGGGAAATCGGATCTTATCGACTAGTAAGATTCTTTAATTGACCGGAGGTCGGAACTGTTTGCAGATTGTTTCAGTGTATATTAGTTATCATTTATTGTTTCACGAGAATATTAATCCCGATATACCTATGCTGAGTCTAAAATTCTTTTCGTAATCATATAATTCAATTTTAGCTATCGTCTATCAAAGTTCCTGCATTTGGATTGTCTGAAGAATCGTGTCATACTTTCATGAAAATAATTTTGATATCTATAAAAAAAAACTGGCCCAAACTTTTAAATGTTTATCCTGAATAATAACATGTGAAGAAAATGTATCGGTTTTTATTGGGGTATGGAACAAAAGGCCTAGGTACTATGTCACGCTTCCGTAGAACCTATCCCTAATTGGGACAGAGTTAAATACAGATCCATGACAAGTTATCAACAATATTATATAATAAGGGCTATCAATTACTAAGGTCCGGCTGAATGGAATGTTTGACTCTGGACTATAAATATTATTATGAGATTGACTGATGAGCAAGTCGAACAGAATCCTTTGTTTTTCTCCATCAAATAACTGACCCTGCTGATATTGTGTAAACATTAAGAACTAAGCTGTGACCATTTATGTGATTTCTTAAATCACGTGCATGGCAGAAGTTTGATGTTGTAACTGTAAACCTTCAGACTGGCTTTTCGTGAATTTTCTGAAAGTCTCGAGAAGCCTACTAGAATGTAGAGTACTTTTTGATGGACTCCGTAAGCATCCCTCAGTGTTACCCAGTTCTGAAAATCCAATAGGATGTTACTATGTTAGAAGAGAAGTATTGCCCAGTTAGGTTTGATTTATTATTTTTCAAAACCTGTCTCCCTCCCAAACAACTGTACATTTTGATAATGGCGCTACACAAGGATTCTATATGATTCGTAGAACGCGTAAAGTCTTCTCTTAAATGCGAAAACACCTACCAATAACCCGCTTAGCGTAGATGCGGTCACGGTTTCAAAAGCGCGGAGTCTTTCAATTATATAGTGAGTAATTTGTCTTCTATTTTAAGAACTCAGCATACTAGCTGTATACAGCGGGGGTGATAAGCTTACATATATGTAAAGATGTTTATTAATGGGTTAAGCTTCTGCTGGATAACAGAAGGTTAAAAAGATATATAAAATCTCTCATTTGCTTCTCAATGAATATTAATAATCTAATATTGTTTCAGTTTCTTAAAAGGATATCTTAGGATAATCTAAGAAAAGTAAGAAAAAGAAAATTTGATCTTGAAAGATAGTTGGCTGCGATCAAGTGGATTAAGTTTAAGGTGACTTTCAGAAGTATTTCAGTAAAATCGAGATTGGTAGGTGTACCTAACTATGGCTTCAAGTCAATGTTCACACTAGTAACATGTACAACTGTAGTAATAAATTCGGGTTTTACATGTGTAGCTGCTCAGCCAACTTTACAGGCAAAAATACTTACAATTTCCATCGGTCAAAGACAAATGACGCGTGTGACAATTCCGAACTTGTGATCGTGCTCAGGACTCTATAACAAAAACATTCTGTATAACATGTACCTATTAAACAAACGAGGCTAAGCGAGAGCTTGTGCTTAAAAAAGATTATCTATATAAAAATTACATTTTTCACACCAAAACGGGTATATCACTTTACCATGCCAACACGGACGTCCATCATCGGTACTTTCAGTGTTTCGATTTAAAAAGTGTGATTGAATTATGCGTGTCCTATCTCAGCGAAAACGAAGATATATATGTCGTCGTTAAGACATCATAATGTAGTAAATACAGATTTATTCAAGCTGTATTTACGACACTTTTCTCGCCCTACGACGATATATTATTTCATCTCTTGGGATACTCTACGAAATTAAAGGAAAATGATGTGTTCAAAGTCTTGTTACATACATGTAAAAAGTGTATGCGATCTTTTGATTTTGATTTTTCCATTATCAAACGACAATAATTTAGACTGGTCTACGATGAAAAAAGAGTAGCAGGCGATCATTTAAGTTGATGAAATCTGTTCTATTCAATGGTTATATACGTGGAGCGTTGAATGTTTGATATATATTATACAGGGTTTTCGGACGATGTATGGTGGTTGCATTAATTTCACTACTTAATTCATCGAATCATTTTAGATTTAAATGTGTGAAACACCTGGAAAATTATGCATTCCGGGGGTCCTCGGGGAGGGTGCATCAGCTTTACAGCGTCATCAATGTAAATTGGGCTCCGCGAGCTCCAATTCGTTTTGCATACATAAGTATATGAAAACACAAACTCGAACAAACTAGGGTGAAAAATGACAGCATTCATACGGTTTATGAACAAGCTATCCGTCTATGAAAACAAATTAGATGCGTGCATCAAAGAAGGGCCGCTTGGAAATGACATATAGGTAAAATGTTGGCGAGACCTTATCGAATAAGTACATACTCCGTCGAAATTTGAAATAAATTTTATGTAGATTTACATAACTTCGTCGATGGTCCAGCAAATGACGTAACTGCAGCTTTACTAAAGCTGTAGTTACGTCATTTTGATCACCCACTGAATAGTTGCTAATAGGTACTCTGAAGTACATAAATAGTTTATCAGGGCATGGTCATAGCGCAGTTCGAAGTAAGTTGAACTGTAAATCATGAGGCCTAGGGTTCAATTTCCGGTCCTTCCGGCATTTTTCTCCCATCAACGGTTAAATAATCGTAAAACTAAATGGGATGAGCATCTGGGTAATCGGAAAGGATGTAGTGGTAGTGTTGGTGTGAGAAATACCAGGAATCCATGGTTAGGTGGTCCAGCCGCAGCAATGAGACTGAAATACTGTTGACAGTGGCTTTAAACCCCCATTCAATCAAATCTGAATTCGTTCACCTGTCCATATTGTAAAAAAAACGGTCAGATAGTTTTACATATTATCATCATTTAACGAAAAAAAGGAGTATGAACTGAATATGTTCACCATGTCGAAATAACAAATAAATTCCAAATATTTCATATAATATAATCCTCGTTGGGCGAGCAAATTGATGTGACGACAGCTTTATCAAAGCTGTAATTACGATAATTGGCTCGCCGACCGACGAATATGTGCAAATATGTGCTCTGAAGTACATGCATAGTTTATAACAGTTTGGCAGAGGGCCGATTTAGCTTGACAGAGACAGAACATGGCGTCAGACAGGTGAATCGAAACGCAACCACCAACTTATTTCACGGTTGTCTCGGGTATTCAGCAATCGTCGTATAGCTCAAAGACTGCCCGTAGTTCAATTTAATGGGACTAATATCCCAACAGTTAGAGCACCAACCCGTGAGATTAGCTACATATCCCACGTGACATTACTCTCAGTCATTATAAATTAGGGATAAAGATGGCGAATAAAGACAATTATATTTTACCTAAATGTTGAAACTTAAACACCTCTATCTGTTATACGACCCAAGTGCTAAAAGATCGTTTGCTCTGACCATTGACTCCGGCTAAGTCAATCTAAGTCAAATCGCAATGGCAGTCGTCAGTGGACAGAGCAAGCCACCTGTTAGCTCTGGGGTTGTCTGAGGTTACAAACTACATTCTTTTGTTATGAAAATGAAACAAAAGGCAGATCGTCGGTTTATGACGCGAATATCGTTAACATTACTTGAATAGGGGGTCAGATCAACAAAAATGGTTTACAACAATTATGTAGGTCAACATTCTCCTCCGGTCTTAATGAATCATATGATTGGTCAACTGATGTTTTTATTTATTGGCGACGATTATCCGTCAATCGACCAATCGCGTCTGTCAATCAAAGAAACAATCGACCAATCATAAAAATGTCGCTAGACCGAGAGTGAAACTTGAAGCACACTTGTTGGTTTGGTGACTTAAACGCCGTAACTACATCGTATTCCAGCTGTAGTTACGACCTTTAGGTCGTCAACCAACCATTTCACTTTTTTTGTTCCAATGCTACTGACCATAAATTCTGCAAAATAATGCCGTTTGATATCGAAGTGGAACTTCCTTTCGGATTCAATGTGCGGGGCCAACAGAGTAATAAGGCGGGGCCAGCGATTGGTCAATTTAGCATCTAAGTAGAACTATAAGAATAAAGTCAACTTACCACCACTTCCTTAGCATTGAATATTGAAAATAAAAAAAACACACGTTTAAGAAAGTTCATCAAAAGATGATTACCATCAGAGTTTGGCCCTAATATTTCTAATAAAGGACAAGATGGGATCTAGGGCAAAGGTCAGATTAAATATGAGGGCTAATAATTGTCTATGTGGTCTGTAAATAAATAGAAAACTGAACAAAAACTTTTTTGTTCAATTGAATACCAATCTAAGATCTTCAGCTTATATACACCTTTAAGGTAGTCCCATGAGTGGCCGTTTTATACAAAATTTACTGTAATTGCTTTAGTGTAATAATGAAACAGATTGAAAACATATTTTTATTATTAATATTATTATTACGAAATCATAAACACGGCTGTTATTTTAATTTCAAAATTAAGGAAGGCGTTATTTTATTTCAAGGTTTTATGTGCAGATTGACTGCAATAACACGTGCACAAAGTAGAAAGTGTCATGTTCAGTGAAATCAATGTCACCCATCAGGACATCCGGTAGCTGCGCACGCATGCAAAATTGTAAAATGGAGTCGAGACTATTATTACGTCATGGTATAATGGTTCCCATTTACTGTTTATTGCCAGATACCACTGAAACAAATTGAACTAACTTGTTTGAAATGGTTCTCCTTTCTAGTGTTCATATGGTGCCCCGCTGTTTACAAGTATCGCCATTTTCAGAACTGCAGACATCCAATCTTTGGCATTTCCGGTCTGCCCTTTGGCCTGAACGTGATTCCATACAAATGTTTAAAACCTTCGGCGATAAACTAACGAGGATTGATCAACACTGTGAGTCGTTATTTCCATGTAGAATCTTAACATAAATAAATGAGATCCTTGTTTAAGACCGAATTAGCAATTTTTAAAGACGATAGAAAGACTGACAATGTTGCCATTGAGTATCGACGGCTAAACAGGGTTATTCTAATGTGGACAAAACAACGTTTTTCTCCAAATCATAATACGGCATGATCCCCATATCCGAGTGTCAAATTAAATTAGTTGGAAATGGAACAATTTCCGATTCCATTCGTTAAACATTAGCATACGGATTTTTCCAGATCGGAACTGTGTGTACAAAAATATAATTGTGCTGCTACATTCAAAAATGGGACATTTCCTCTTTAATCGTGTTACATGGTGCGCACAACCAAATTAAAAAAATACAATTTAAATTTATTTGATGCATATCAGAAAGGGGGTTGTATACAGCACCATTAGCCTAGTACTGATCACCGCTTTATGACATATAACACCTTAGATAATTAGGGCAATTACTTACTACGTTTTTACCTTTGCCATAAAAGGCACTATTAGAAGATCCACCTTCGCGCATTTCGTAAAGTTTATCTTATTACCGGCGAACATTTCGAAATATGTGACAATACCGCGAAAAGCTAAAATGTTCTCCTTCCAACACCACCAAGGGTCTAGAAGAGGAGTTTATTTCGAAACTTTTACCAGAATCATGGTTTTAAAATCTCTGCTGAGGGTCGCCCACTACTTGACTAGACGTTTCAAACAGCGGCGTCTCGTGTCAACCAATTAAACCGGTAGATGATAGAATAGGTTTTAACCCATTCCAACTCAATCCCTCCTTTTTACGCCCCTCAACAAAAAAGCTTTGGAAAACATTGTGGAAAATGAGGAAATTGCTTGTATCAAGCAATTTCTTCATTATCCACAATGTTTTCTATCCAAAAAGACAAAAAATTCAAAATTCAATCAACTTGAAATGGTCGTCTGCAGTTTCTTTCAATTTGGACCAGTCTAAAATTCTGCTGTGTTGGAATTGGTTAAACTTTCTAATATGTTAGCTACAGGGTCTTTGTTTTGTTGTAATGCTAGCTAGGGCACTTAAACTTAACTATTTTCAACTCAGTTCATGTCCGAAAATGGCTAATATTTGGTAGCCAAAAACACATTAGCTAACCAAACTCTAAATTTTATTTCTATAAATGACCCGTTTTCTAGAAAGCCTCCCTTAAAGACATTTATTTGTTGTTAGTTGTTGTTCTTGTTTTGCATGATGAAGTTCTTGGAAATTGTATTTTGAGACAGAAAACGTTGCGGATAATGCAGAAATTGCTTGTAACATGTAACTTGTTACAAGCAATTTCTTCATTTTCCATAATGTTTTCTAAAGCTTTTCATTCAAAGGGGGCGTATAAGGTGGGGCTGTGTGGGAATTGGTTAAGGCTGTATAAAGACATTTACTATCGGGAAGTGACTCACTATATCTCGGGACGAAAGGTTGTATGTCCTTATCTTTAAGAGAAGTATCGTAAGCCTTACCTAACAAAGTGAACGAGATAAACTCAGTAAATATTTACCTCGTGTGGTTCAATTTTTGTTTTGAATTTTGTGCACAGAAGTAACTACCAAAGAGTCGAAACAAGCATTCAAAACAACCAAAAAAGTACGGCTCTTGAACCAAGCATTGCTATGTACCTTTAACCCATTACCAGACAACTTAAATTCCCGGGTTTGTATAGGAAAGGGTTAAAGAGAGAAAATAACCATAAACTAGCTAACACTATATCCTTTTCACACAGCGTAGCGCATTAGAATGCCAGACTGTATGAGGGTTAGGTTTGGTGCGCTTATTCATTTACAGAATCAAAAGGATATGTTCGTATTTTACAGGTAAGAAAATAAAAGGGGAGGTCGTTCGAACAGAATATAAGTTTAAGAAATGGTAGATAGCGGCTGTCAATCAAAGAATCTACCGACCAGTCAAATCATTCGAAAGTGAACTTTTAACTCCTAGATTAGCTGTGTTTATGTGAAGCAATTTGTTGGTTTGGCGACATAATGTCGTAACTACAGCTTATCGTCGTCATCGTTCTAAAATGACGTAACTACAGCTTGAATCAAGCTGTAGTTACGTCGTTTTAGAACGACAACGACGTTATTCAAGCTGTAGTTACCTTGTTAAGGTCTCAAACCAACTTTTTTTTATTTTTGTATCATATTACTAGCTATATTTTTTTGCAAAATAAGACCGTTTAATATCGACGTTAAACTTTCTATCGGAGTTCAGGGGGCGTGGTTAGCGGAGTCACTAGACATGATCAGCGACCGACCAGTAGACCCAATCGTTTTATAAAACCCGGTAGTCGAAAGATTATACGACCGCAACTTCACTTGTTTAATTGTTTGCTGAACATTATAATTTTTGCTGTTGTAGTTATTGGGAAACTTTTCTCTCTTTTTTAATTTTTGCTATTATATATCAAATATGTAAATTTCATCGGTTTCTTTGAAAGTTTCTTTTAACAATGCCCTGTATATTTAGACAGTGCAGATAGATGGTTGGTTTTTAAACGCGGATAAAGAGCGAATGTTAGAATAAGCCACTATTGGTTTATCAAAATTCATCGATATGACTGCTTTGATGAGGGCCCTAGTCCCGGGCTAGACTCACCTAGCGGGAACCCAATTATATCATGTCAATATATCATATTTCATAATGATGGAATACATTCGGAATTATAACCTCCATACTCGATTCACTTTGTATAGTTTGTTTCTTTTTTAGGTCAGGTGTTTTCCATATTTATGGTGCGCCGGCCTCTGCGTCTTAGTTGTTTCCTTCGAGCGTTTTTTTTAATATGTTGCTGTTGTTGTTATTATTGTTGTGATCGACGAATCTCGGCTGTAAATCAAAGATAGATTGACCAAATAAATCAATTTCGATACCAGAAATGAACTATAAACTCCGTCATTAGTGTCAAGTATTTTATTGGATTTGCGACATTATACCCTTTCCTGTTTTGAAAGATTTCAGACCTATCCCAGTTCAAAGGTTTTGCAGATGAAAACTTTGCAGTGGGTTTAATTTGAAAAATAAACATTAGTGTAGAAGATACTGGGAGAAAAGAAGAAATCGCATGATACAAGCAATTTCTTTTTTTTTTTTTTTTTTTTTTTTTTTTTTCTAAAGTGTTATCTCAATTATGGAGTCAATGGGATGTAAAAAACATGTATTGAACGGGAATGGGTTCAACGTTTTAACTACAGCTTCTGTTTGTACGTTTCCTGCGAGAGGTATTTATGAAATTAATTTTCAAAATAAATTTTCATCGCCGAACAACAAGTACTACTAGTGCTTTCAGCCCTTTGATGTTTGAGTTTTATGCAGCATGACATGGGTTAATGACGATATTTATCGAACGGTATTGTATGTATCACTGAATATATAGAGTGAATCGATATATCCAAAGAGCTCTATCGTTTTATCGCACAATCAAGGTCATATCATAAACAGAATGAACAAATGTCGATGTCGAGTTAATGATTTACCGTATTCATTAATCTCATCATCTAAAAAATAAAAAACTCGACACAGCCTCGTTTTGTCTGTTTATAGTTGACTCGTTTAAAAAGTACGTTTTATCATGGCCACTGATCCAATTTAAACGATATATATACACACACAACAATAAAACAGAGTTTTTAACAGAGAAATAAAATTAATCGATTTTCGTCACTCCCTCTTACCTAGAATGCTGTCTTTTCGTTTTTTAAAGGAATCATGTTTCTATAGAGATATTTTTTTACGCTGGGTGTGAAGAAACAGGAAGTTTATAAAACTTTACCATACGAGAGGCTATTGAAAGCTCTTTGGCATAGAGCAGTAATAAACTTCTCATGAATATGCCAGTTTATGTCAAAGTAGATAGAGTACATGTATTTATAAATTCAGTTAAGTTATAACAGGATTGTTCTCTGTTGTTTGACAGATCTTTATTCTCAAATCTACCAACTATGACTAATTCTAAATAAATGGATGCTATTGGCCATCGTGCGGTTACTTAACACCCTGTCCTCATAGGCTTATCGCCTAACGAAATTCATGGGGACATGGTAGCAATATTCGGGGAGCGAGTCCCATGTTATAGGGCCACTGGATTTAAAGGCGGAAGAGGGGGGTCTTAGAGATAACTTAACATCTTTACCAAATTTACAGGCCACTAACTGTCACCTCAAAGGATACTATCAATGAAATCCTTAATTTGATGATCATGGCAGATCAGTAAATTACACAGCGGTATATTGCTACACGGGTAAGTATCTCTTGGGAACGAATCCATACATAGAGAATGGTAAATCATAAAAGTTTCTGCCCGAGGGGCCCTAAAGCTTCCAAGTGTTGACCAAAAAATGAGCTTGGTGCAACATTTCCAAAAAACCGTTTTAGCAGGACCAGGAGAATTTTTTTCAAGCAGTTAATGACTATTACTGAACATGGTTCACTACTTCGAACCTGAGATAAAATAAAGCTCAAAACAGAGGAAATAACCAGGATCCCTGCCCCCGAAAAAGGCCAAGTCAAGAACATCCGCTGGAAAGGCTATTGCTAAAGATTTCTTGGATTCAAACGGTGTGTTGTTATTGAATTATAATGAAAAGGCTCCCAAGAGTATTACGCTGATTACATGAGGCAGTTTCGCAACAACATCAAGGAGAAAAGGACTTAGAACTGTCTGTATGAGTGTTCTTCTATTTGGTTAATGCTCCAGCACACAAGCTCACTCTTGCCATGGCTGTGTTTCAGGAAAGCGGACTCAAACTGGTTGGGTATCCACCTTATTCGACTGATTAAGTACCCTCCTACAATTGATGAAAAAAGAACTCGACGGCCACTATTTTCGCTCTGGTTATGACGTCAAACAAGCCGTTTACGCATTTGTTGGGCTCAAGGCACTACTTTCTTCGGGGAAGTTATCCAAAAGCTTCAACACCCTGAAAAGTTTCAACAAAGTGTGCCAGCTTGCAAAGCGATAAGGTAAACAATAAATGAAAACATTTAGATAAAAACGCTTCTCCGTGCCTCGGTCTGCGGGCTTTTCAAGCTAAACTCCCCCTCCTAATGTTGAAAGAGAAAAGTTTAAAAAAAAATAATAATAGCAGTATCGAGCTTACTATCAAACAGTCTTTGAACGAAAGGAAAATAATGTAGATACATGTATATGGTTTCGACCACTGCTTTACAAATAATTGGGTAAAATGTAAAAATTACCGACCCCGATTGTTAATCAAAGAATCAATCGGCCAATCAAATATATAACTTAGACCCGAATTGCACTTTGAACTCATTGGTCTACAGTAATGTAAATCATTTTTATTGGTTTGACGACTTAAACGTCGTAACTACAGCTTTGATAACGCCGTAATTACAGCTTTAATAAAGCTGTAATTACGACATCTAAATCGCCAACCAATTAGTTTACTTCTTTGTTAAATGTTTCTGGCCAAACTATTATAAAATTAACGCTGTTTGATATTGAAGAGGATTTTCTGTTGGAGTCTGTTGGCATGGCTAGCGAAGTCGAAGGCGTGATCAGCGATCCGCAATTTAGACAGGTAAAATCAATTCAGAAAATCTGCTGACTTAATTGTATAACGAGGGTTAACCAATTACCAGGCGGCAAAATTTTAGACTGGCCGTAATTGAAAGAAGTTGCTGATGGCAATTTAAATATTATGAAATTTCGGATTCTTTTTACATATTGGAAAGAAAACATTGTGGATAACGAATGTAACCAGGGCTCTCGGCGCTTTGATTTCATGTATCGGTTATTTTTAGAAATCATGTGATTTATTGGCGGTTTTGAAAAATGATCTTGGGATTGATTGAAAAGGGCGATGACATGACGCATTACAGTATTTTCAATTGTCGTTCTGGATCAAATTAATTGTGGTTAATAGATTTGAATTGTTTCTCTTTTAATCGTAATGTTTTGTCTTTGATCGTTGTTCGCGTCGGAAGATTTGATTTTGATTTGTCTTGATTTCCGAGTTATTGCCAGTGTTGGCTTTGATCCCTTGTCCCGATCTTTATCCGTCACCGCACTTACTTACGACTAACAATTGTTCTTTTACAATTCACCTGAAACGCGAATACAGTGAGGAATATGAGACGTAGCAATGTACAGTTTATCCAATAGATAGGTAGGTTCACTGATATCTGTTTTTGCTTTCTTATTTTTTGAAAACATTGTGGAATAGAGAGGTGTTTGAGATAGATAGCTATGTCCGATATCTATTGTTAACTAATCAAGAGATTTATGAAACAGAGAGATATTTCAGTTTCGCGTGAAACAGTATGTAGAACTTGTATTTAGGACCACCTTTGTATATATTTCAGATTGTTTTTTCATGCCGTTGTTTACAAGAGAAGAATATAGCTTTGAATGGTAGAATGGCTAATTTACTCATGTGACCCATCCATACTTGAGGACGTTAACGCACCCACCCCACTTGTTACAAATGGCGCCAACCGGAGAGGTCCCTGGTTCGAATCCCGACGTAGTCGATTTATTTGCGGGTTACATTTGGCGCCCACCGTAAATAACCCACATGTGATTGTGGTTATGTGATTTGAGGTTGATGATTGTGAGCATAGAAGATTTGTGGAAGAATTTTAGTTGTCGAGGGGGTGTATGTAGCCGGACAGTGTATAAGTGGTGCTTATACTGCCATGCCGTACAAGCTAGCTTTTATAGCGCTTGCTTCGGGATGGCGAGGTCTCTGGTTCGAATCCCGACGGAATAGAATATTTATTTGCGGGTTACATGAAGATGTTGCATATAATAAGCAATTTCTTCATTTTTCACAATGTTTTCCAAATCTCTTTTTCTTGAGGGCGTCTAAGTGGGTATAGATTAATTAATTACCAGATCAATATTTTAGACTTATACAGATGGATAATCCCAATGTTTCATAGCAATCTTACGTATAGAGGGCTTAGCGCAACACTGTCTTAAGTGTCCATAGAAATATTGATACTAACGACAGTGTGCTTTTAGCCCTCTTTTAGCCCTCGATATGCTCACGCGCCAACAATATGTGAATTTTGTAGTAAAAGGGAAACAACTCTTCTAAGTCATCCCATTTTGTCAAGTCCAAGTAATGTCGGTTGAGTGAAGAATGTCAGTTCCTGCATTTTGATATGGTCTGGGGAGCCGAAAGTCAACACTTTGGGGTTACACGGATGCCATATATTTCCGAAATGAACTCCGTAGTTATTACTCGATATATATTTTCCCCCTTTTCAGGATTTCTACACATTTTTTTATGTGAAAACTAAGAATACTTTCCTTGGTTTATGCAAGCTCGTGCATTTTGACATGTTCTCGTGAACTCTATACGCAAGCTGAAAGGTAAAACTCTCAGCGATGATTGAGCAAATTATAAAGCTTTAATTACGACATTTTGCTAACTCATCGACGATATGCTAACTATTGCCAAAAGATGACTCGATTCATAAATTTGGTATTTCAAGCCCACACTCTCAACATCCTATATATCTCATTTATATCGCGTGACTCGGTGTTCAGGTCGGCAATATTAGGCCTTAGGGTATCGACAGCTGAAGGTTCGAAACCCGGCCAAGCCGCTGGTCGCATGGACATTTTCTTAAGGCATATTACTTATCTCTCACCATTAGGTTGCTGACAACTATGACATCGTTAGTGCGCAAGCAAAATGTCGTAACTACAGCTTTATTAAAGCTGTAGTTACAAAAATATTGCTAGGGCATGGACGATATAACAAAGACTTGGCTATCTTGCATTATTGACGAATCGCCGCTATCAATATAAAACGCGGTTGGTCAAAAAAATAAGTAATTGTCGGATCGCTGGCCCCGACTACTGTCTTATTTGGACCCGACAGGAAGTTCGACTTCGAGTTTTAACGGCGTTTTTCAAAATTTATTGCCAGTAGCATGTTACAATTAAGTGGAATGGTTGGTTGGCGACCTAAACGCCGTAACTACAGTTTGAATTAGCTGTAGTTACGACGTTTAAAACGCCAAACCAACGTTAAAGGTAAACAAAAATGGTGCCAATGTCCTAGTTGATAAGTTCAGGTCCGGGTTGAATAAATTATTTGATTAGTCGGTTTATTCTTTGAATGACAGCGGCGATTGGTCAATTGTCGGTTGTGCGGATTAAACGTAGTAACTACCTCACTTATTCAAGATGCAGTCACGACGTTTAGATCGCCAACTAACTATTTGCATTTTATTTGATGTCCTTCACTACATATTTTACAAAACAATAACGTCTATATAATCAGTCGAACTACCGTAATAATGTTCAGTGGGCGTGGCCAGCGATCCGTCAATTAACCATGTAAATAAAAATCAGCTTTATTGACAGATTGATGACTACGGCAACTGACTTACGATATGACAGTTCGACTCAAATATCAAAAGACGTTGGTTTGAATAATTCATTGATATGTGAAAAATAAACAAAAACATTGATTAGGGACCTAGATTTCGTACTTAATAAGTTGTAGTTCAGACAGTTACGACGTTTTAGTCGCCAAACCAACAAAAATGCTTGATATAAAAGTCGGAGTTCATCAGACACTTTCGCTTTAAATGACTGATTTATTTGGTCAACCGATTTTTTTACGCCGGTGAAGGTGGTCTTATATTGGTATTATCTTCCCGTCTGTCTGCCCGTCCGCCCCAACGTCTGTTCGCAAGTCTAATTTCTTGTAAACACATCTCCTCCTACATTAACGGACAAATTTGAATGAAATTTTCACAGAATGTTCCTAGTCACCTGACATTGACTATAATGTCGGCGGTTTGCCATATAAGACTGTGACACAGGAAAATGGGGCTTAATGCAAAATTGCGCTGTATATTGTAACTACGGCACTCTTGTTTATTGACAGCGACAAAATTTTAAGTGTAAAAAGATCAGTAAGATTGTCCGTTTGATATATCAGCAACAATATTGAGCCATATAAAGCCATATATAGATGTTATAGTGAGTGATCAAAGGTCAATTTTGTCTATCTGTATATATATAGCTGCTTAGGATCCATTTGCGTCTTCAACTACCTAAATGTTCAATTCTTCCTGGTTCGTAGTCTTTAAACTGATGGGAAATGCAAAATACGTGATATGTTCTCTTGGAACGTCAATTATGTTTCAACAGTGCAACACCTACGAAGCGTAACGATTCAGCGACGAAATACATGTTGGACGTAAACAAAAGTACGAAGTGTAAGTCATTGATAGGCAACTATTGCGCTACGGAATTTCTGAAATACGTGATAACGACCAATTTAACACTATATTCACTCTATATTTTCGCGCGTTTAATCTACGGTTACGTATTGCGTAAGCAAAGCGTAATTAGTGTTCGAGCTACGTTCCCACAGCAATCTCATTAAATTCATCCCTTCGAAATCGCTAGGCTATCCACACACAGGGACGTAGCGATAGTATATTATGGTGGATCTGATTTTCAATCAGATTGTTCCCACAGCTTCGTTGCAGCGAAGCTGTTGCTTTCACGGCATATACGTGACGTAGCATAACGTATGTGAGCTGCTACGAATAGATAACGTATCTTTACGTGCATGCTGAAAAAAGTTACAGTTCCACGTACGAGGAGATCATACAAGATATAAAACATGTATAAGCTCCTTAACGTAACGTTACCGTGGTGTTGTCAGGAAGATCCTTACTTATCGCTTTACAACACGCCTACATAACAACAGTGAACGATTGATAAAAAGAAAAGACTGGTCTTGTCACACAAAACAAACAATGTTTTGACGGAAAGGTAGCTTTTCGCCCGACGTATTACTACTATAAAAGCTGTCATCTCGCTGCAGGGTCAATTGATGTCATCTTGATTCTTTCATTTATCAAATAAACGTTGTATAATTAGCTCATAAATACTCTAATCATTGACTAGCAGTTAGTTTATACTCTCAGCTAAATGGCTGAAATCGTTCAAATTATTCATTTCCCCTTTCAAGCTCACTAACAACTGATTAGTTGTAAATAAACACAAATAAAAACTGAAGTAAAATGACCAATTGGTGGCCCGCCCACTTACTCCGTTGGCCCCGCCCATTGACTCCGTCAGGAAGTTCTGCTTCGACTCTTTAAAATTTGTAGCCCGTATCATGTAATAAAAAGTAAAATGGTTGGTTGGCGACTAAATCGTCGCAACTAATACTTTAAAAAGTTGTAGTTACGATATTTAGGTAGTCAAAACCAACAAAATATTCCACACATATAGCGGTGACATTCTATCCGTTACGCGTGCGTAATGAAAAAGTTTTACACACTTTATACATGCTCCTTCGGAATGCGCCTGTTTCGTAATAAACGGTTCCACCACCCCCACCCATCCCCCACCTCACCCCCTAGGGATCAACAGGAAGATCCGCTCCGATATTAAACGCCATTATTTTGCAAAATGTATGGTCGGTAATCTGTAACGAAAAATTAAAAAGTTTGTTAGCGACCTAATAAGCTGTAGATACGACGTTTAATTATGTAAAACAGATTTTTGCTGGTTCTGAAATCTCTTGCACACATGGATTCATAATGACCTTTACGTTTGCAATAATCCTTTAATATACGGCTTTAACCTGGAACACAAAATGGACATTTTGTTTTCAGAATTTTTAAAGAAAAATCTGTCAAAAATTGATGTTATCCTGAAACACAATGACCCCATTTATGGAAAACAGAGTTTAGTCAAAATTTGATCCTTCTTGTTATATCGGCGGTGTGCGAAAGAAATGTCGTAACTACAGCTTTTTAGTTATGATATTTTGCCCGCGGTGCAGGTTTCATAACAACATGGATGTGTGTAAGTCGGAACAATTCAACATCCTTAAAATACTAACGTCGTTACGTAGATTTGCAGAAACTTGAATATATTT
Source organism: Fragum fragum (assembly GCA_946902895.1). Taxonomy (NCBI): domain Eukaryota; kingdom Metazoa; phylum Mollusca; class Bivalvia; order Cardiida; family Cardiidae; genus Fragum; species Fragum fragum. The sequence goes on from OX336380.1 coordinate 35,738,465, forward strand.
ATTGAGAGCACAGTGAAGACTCTGATCAGACTTCATGGGTGCACAGACCGACCCGAGCCTTTACCTAGAGCATAGAAATGTCATATGATTGGAAACAAAAAACTTCGTAACTGCAGCTTATCCAAAGCTTTTTTTACTACACTTTTGTCGCCCGTCAGCGATAAACTGATGGTTTTGTGACGTTCGGTAAACAATCATTCATGATGAAAGAGACGGGACGCTGTAACGCAGTATGCCCGTACGTTGACAGATGTTGTATTTACGTTGGACTATGCTATAAAATACAGCCGTTATAAAACAGTTACAAAACAGTATCGGCCTGTCACGTTATCTTATTTTCAACTAACAATGTAGTCCCTTTACTGGTAAGGACAGAACAAACGATTAAATCAATGCCCGAAAACTATATCAACTATAACACAACTGCAAACGATGTCATTACAGAAGATCGATTGATTAAAATGGGTTAAACGCCACTTTTAACAGTATTTCAGATATATCGCGGCGGCTGGAGTACCTAACAATGGATTCCTGGTATTTCTCACACCAGTTCTACCACTACATCCTTTCCTAGCCTCCAACTGCTATCCCACTTAGGTCATTACAGAAGAACTTATATATACATATGTATATGGTAAATAGTGATCTTATTTAGTCCATTACTAAACGACTTGGCTGTTCCAATTTCAAGGAGGTTGTAAACATCAACATTAAGTTGATGATATCTGTTGTGTTGTTGTTGTTGTTTGCTTGTTTTTCTTTTTTTCATTTTAGAGTAGAAAACGTCGTAAATAATGAAGAAATTGCTTGAATTATTTTCCGAAGTTTATTTTCTTGAGGGGCGTAAAAGCGTGACCAAAAGTACGTTTGTTTTTTGGCGACCTAAATGTCGAAACTACAGCTTGAATATGCTGTACTTACGACGTTTGAGTTTTCAAACCAGAAAGTTGCTTCACATAATTGTTGTTTAATATCGTTCAAATTTTACTTCCGGTCTAAATGTATGATTTGATTGTCCTATCGGGGTTTGTTGTTGTTTTTTGTTGTTGTTGTACATGTTCTTTTTTTTTTTTTTTTTTTTTGACGAACCGTCAACTCTAACGTCATAAAAAATTAGAATTTTTCAACGTCAAAAAGATAACGTTATTTATGCATTTCTTAAATAATGGAATGTAAATGGTTAAAAAAAATACCTATTTATTGGTCTTATCTAAAAAGGAAAAAAAACGTGGGGTTAAGTAACGCTCGTGACTCATTAGGTAAATGAAAGTTGGACACCAAAACGACGTTTATCTACCATTCATACGACGTTACATCTTGTGACGAACTGCAGTATATCAATTCATTAGCATGCTACTTTCTTTTGTATAATACTTATCTACAGCGTGTATACGTACATGTATTTACATCCAAAAGTGTAAATAACGTAAACTTTTTAAATCAATTATACTATCATAAAACTACTATAATTACAAAAATAGTAGAGTTTTCATTTCAAAACTTAATACATGCAAAATTGTTCAATATGTTATAATTTATGATCGGAAAACAAGTGGTTTGTGTTAAGTATTCTTGTAGCAGTGAATATCTGAGGAATATACGGGAAAATGGAACCCTATAAAAGGTAAGAAAAGGATATTTTTGTGTACATGCTCTTTATAGACATGTTTATAATATGACCTACGCCCTGGTAGCTAAATAACCCGTTGAATATTTTTGATATTACAAGAGTATAAACTAGTGTAATAACTGTGCAAATGAAATCGAAGCCAATTGTAACGCCTTTTCGTTACCGTCAATATGACGTCATGACGTGTATTGACGTTATTTAACAAACGGCGTTATAAGTTTCGCGATATATCATATTCCGATGAATTCAATTAAATTTTGTTGTTGTTGTTTGTCTCTTTTTTTTTTTTTTTTTTATCAAAGGTCTTATAATAAACAATATAACGAACACGTAAAATTTCGAATTTATATCACTCACCATCTTAAACAGATAAAAAGTCGACATAGTCTCGTTTATCTAATTATAGATGACTCGTTTAACCCTTTCCTGTTTTACAAAAAATTTGGCCTGTCCAAATTCAAAGGTTTTGCAAATGACAATTTAAAGTGGATATAATTTGAAAAAAACAACCGTTCTGTGGGGTAGAAAATTATGCGGAAAAGGAATTAATTGCTTTTTACAAGTATTTTTTTTCAACAATTTCTCAATTATAAAATCACAGGGACGTTAAAACCAGGCATTGAACAGGAAAGGGTTGATGAATTCGGTTTTCCATGACCCCTCATCCAATATCCCCTAATTCTGATTCAGGAAAATTATATTATGGATAAAATTTCTTGTTTTCATTGATGAATGTATGAATCTGCTTCGTGTACACTGTGATTAGGTTTTTAGTTCAATGAAAATAATGTATATGATATACATTTGGACCAACTGATGCAAATAGAAACAGGCTACCCAATCCAGTACAAGACGGTAAAATTTTGGACTCGTTTAAAATGAAAGAAGTTGCAATCGACAATTTCAATTTGGTGGAATTTAGAAAATATTTGCATTTTAAGGTAAAAAACATTGTGGACATTGAAGAAATTGCTTGTGACTTGTGATTTTCAACCTATTTTAGTCTTTGACCCATTCCTATACAGTCCCCGGATTTACGTCCATATGTTTCTAACCTTAAGAAAATAGTGTGAAAAAAAAGGAAGAAATTGGTTGTAACAAGCACACCATTTTCTTCCATAAGGTGGTTTCGTTTCAAGTTTTATTCACTTTTCATTGTCGTCTGAAACGTCTTTCAAATTGGACCGGTCTGAAATTTCGAAAAACGGAGAAGGATAAGAGAATCTATTTCAATTGTCATCCAGGAAAATATAGATATACACTCGATAGTTTCTTGGGAGATGATTTTAAATTTCCATAGCATATAGGATACGAAAATTAGCCTTGCCTATAAAAGCTTAGTGTTCATCTGCCCTACAACTCCATCAGGGTATCAAATAAGAAATATCCCTGCGACACTTAATTGAATCCATTTAAAGAAAGAATTCATGGACGCACAAAGGACTCAATATAATAGCAATGTTTCCGTTTTTCCTTGAAAGTGACAGAAAATTGAAAAAACATACTAAACCTAGGCATATTGTGTTTTCCAGAATCTCCATATTGTTGTTACTGATATTACGAATGGTTCCCATCATCATGTGTTGGAAATCCCTCATGAAGAGACTCCCCAATGGTAACCGAGTACCAGATCCTTGTGACCCGGCTCGTGTCTGGGAAGGAGTCGGGCATTTAAAACCAGGAGGCTGGGGAGCCAGAAACCAGTTTGGAATCGACTTTAAAAAACACTCATTGGTAGAACATGAATAGATTTATGTATGCGTATATTAATGCTGATCCATTTCTTTTGAATAAACTCTCCTTGTAAAAGCATTCTGCACCATTCCCTGCCTTCAGAAATAATTGTTCCTATATCTATTTGCTGCAAACAATGATTTATGAAGGCATTTTGTGGATTAAGATCAAAGGGTGCATCATAAAGGAAACGAACTTTCATTGCGACTTAATTTTTAACCCTTTCCTGTATAATCACTGGTTAGGGTTAGGGCTACGTCCCTTTGTTTTTATACTTGGGAAAACATTGTGGCAAAAGAAGAAATTGCTTGTAACAAGCAATTTCTTCTTTTTCCACAATGTTTTCTACCCTACTGAATGATTATTTTTAAAATAAATTCAACTTTGAATTGTCGTCTGCAAAACCTTTGAATTTGGACCAGTCTTAAATTTCAAAAAACAGGAAAGGGTTAAATAACTCATATATATTCGATAGAAAGGTATAAATATATATTGATTTTTAAACGGTCTTAGACCTCTTCTTGAAAATTTTATCTCGTTACCATTCATTAAACTCATTCTAAATACAAAAAATATATACAAAATTAATAAGAAAACAAGTTGCTGACGACAAAACGAAGTTAGTTAGAATTGAAAAGAATAAGGGCCATATATCATAGAAAACATTGTGAGAAAAGAAGAAATTACTTTTTTGCGTGCAAATTTGAGATTGTGTGGTAATGGGTTAAATTTCGATTTTTGAATTTTCAAAATGTTTCGTTGTTGTCTTACTTTATATCATTTTACTCAAGAGATGGAGGGAATATTTTTTTTTTTTGTTGTTGTTGTTTTGTTTTTTGTTTTCATGGTGATATGAACAGAAAAAAACTTATCACACTGTATGAATACGCGAAGCGGGCTCATACATAAGTGTGATTAGGTTTTTCGGTTAATACCTCCATGAAAACAAATATCATTCTTTCGTTTCCTTTCTTGTAATTTTAGAGCATCGAGCGAAAAGAGCAAAAACTTTTACAGATTTTGACAATTTGTCTATTGGACTATTTTGTGCGGAATCATACAAAATAACTGCGTGCTCAAAATTTTGTTAATGGAGTTGTGAATATTTTTTTTTCGATCGTTTTTGATAGACGAAACTAAACATTAAGTTATTCGATAATGAACGGATAATCCGAGCTTCTTCATTTTTAGATATGGACTGTAGAATTCTGCGCCCTAGATTCGGATCAGGATGGTCGAACTAACGGACAAGAGCTTGGTGACCCAGGGTGTGAATGGACTTCGGCCAACAACCACACTTTGATGTCAACCAACATCACGCACCCAGGTACAGGTCATTTATCATGGAGATATGAGTAAGACTTATAGCGTCGGTAAGTGAGAAAATGTCGTAACTACAGTTTTATTAAAGCTGTAGTTACGACAGTTTGCTCTCGCACCGACGATATTTGCACCAGATTTTATTTGTATGCCTGCTTTTTGTACTTTAAATTTCGATACCATTTACCGGTCCGGAAATAATGCAATGACTAAATAATTCTGAATACGCATCGAATCATCGTGTTTAACTGGATGAACTGTCTTATAATGTTGAATTTCAATAAAACGTATCCAAGGCTTATCTTCAAGGTTTTTCGGAGATTCGATGCAATTCATTGTTTCAAAATTACGACAATAATTTAATAACTCATCTTTTTATACATCGAATTGACAACTCGCTTTTTTGATTGGTCGATTAATTCGATGACTGACAGACGCGATCGGTCAATTATCGTGTTAACCCGGATGAACAATCTTAGATTTGAGAAATAAGAATACGGTCTGAGATAGATCCTAATTCACTTAAGCAATTTCATAATGCGAAATTTCAAAATCGAGACAGAGATGCTTACTAACTGACCATTGACTGGCCCACCTACTTACTCCACGCCCATTGACTCTGACAGGAAAGTTTCGCTTCGAATTTTGACGGCGTTATTTGCAAAAATGTATGGGCAGTAGCATGTTACAAATAAGATGAATGGTTGGTGAGCTGTAGTTACGACGTTTAAGTTGCTAATCCAACAAAACGATTCACTGAGCTACGGCAAGGCAGTCCAAATGAGGTGTCAAACCACGTTAGTTTACGCAATTCATGGTCAAGAATATAATACCAAGCTAGTTGTTGTTTTGAGGTCTAAACGTCGTAAATGTAGCTTGTTTAATCTGTAGTTACGCCGTTTATGTAGCAGATCCAACAAAAGGCTTGCCATAAATGTTGGAACCCAACATCCAACCCATTTTTAACGAATGATTTGATTAGTTAGTCGACTTTTATTGACAGCAACGATATGTCAGTTAAACGTACTTGCGACACTATCGGTGGGCAATCAAAATCACGTGACTTCAACTTTAATAAGCTACGAGGTTTACGTAGACCAACATCCTTACACTGACCAGTGTCATACATTGAACTAATATTGTTGTAGGTATTTGTGATCCTATTGGATCCCCGAAGTGTAAAGAAGTCAACAAATGGTTTTGGTGTGAAGACAGAAATTTTACATGTGATGCAATGAACGAACCAGGTTAGTGGGTTTTTTTTCTATTAAATTTGGTATGCCATAATGGAATCTAGGTTGTTTCTCTGTACTTATCGTCTAGAAGCCCGCGTGGTTCTACTTCCAAAACACAAACAAACAGAAGTACGTCAAATGAATGAGTAGGTCAGTGACTACCATCATGTGCTGATCATCGAACTCGGGTCCGATACGGAAGCCAGTATTTAAATGTCGTACTCAACTTTTAGAATATACACTGTCTTAAGATTTCGCATATACCATTTATTCTTAGGTATGCTCAGCTATAATGATTGAACAACTTGTAACAAAGAAACACTAGTATCTTAACCCTTGTCTAGCTGAACGCGGAATATTCCGGTTATGGCAGGAGGTGTAGACCAAGATCAGCCTGCATATAAGGGCAGTCTGATCTTGGTCTGAACCTCCTGCTTTTACTTTTCCTGAGAGTTGTTTGTGAAATTGATTTCTAAAAGAAATATTGATTTTTGAACAACAAGATCTAAAAGTGCTTCCAGCCCTTTGATTTTATAGCAGTTCAGTATAGTAATTTATACAGCATGACAAGGGTTAAATTTTGTGTTGAGTTTCAGTGTGTTTTATGGCCGCAAACCGAGTATTGGCAACAAACCATTACAAATAATAGAAACGTCTATTGTAACCATGCATATTCTTTTAATAATTCAGTATTCTAGTCGATTAATTTCAGCTATTTTAATTAAAACATAAAACCAGGCTTATTAAATTTCAACCTATTAACATTTCATTCATTCTCAAGACTGCGAATTCCCGGGAGTGAATGCCACAGATCAACATTATATTTGTTCCGTTATCCCGGTAAACCTGCCTAAATGACGTTATTTTAGAAAATTCTAATGTTTTTATTAAAACACACTTGTCCCTCAAGAGCATTCGAAACATTGAGGAAAATGCAGAAATTACTTGCTACATGCGATTTCTTTGTTCTCCAAATTGTTTTCTAAACCAAAAAATAGTTTCTTAAAAAATCGTCAACTAAAATTTGAAGGTAATAATATTTTTATGCATCAGACGGATATTTTTTCTAATATTTGAAGAAAAAGTAGGCAGGTTTTTCTTGAAAAAAAAGGATCATTTGTTTATGATGGGATTATTGATTAGTTTTTGGGGTTTTTTTTCGTTTTGTTGTTGTTGTTGTTGTTGTTGTTTAAGCAAAGATTATAATTTGAAGTTTTATTTTTGTTTATGGTTCTAGGTACGAAAAACATTACCATAAAATTGCCTAAACTAGAAGTACCTCGCAACGAAACCACTCATTATTGTATGATCTTCGACTTTCCACAAGATGGCGACTTTCACATCATAGCGTCGAAACCTGCTCTAGACAACACTAAAGTGATGCATCATATTCTAGTCTATGGATGTAAAGACGACGGTAAATAAAGGCTTACTAGTTTAGACATTTCTTGAGCAAAAAAATGATATGAAGAATTGGCGAATCGCCGCCGTCGATCAAAAAATCGATTGAACAATCATATCATTTGTTTAACCCTTTCCTGTTCAAACACGTGATTTTACGTTCCTATAATTTTATACTTTAGAAAACATTGTGGAAAAAGAAGAAATTGCTTGTAACAAGCAATATCTCCTTTTCTCACAATATTTTCTAACACATAGGATGGTTTTATTTCAAATGGAATCCAGTTTTCACTGTCGTCTGCAACTTTTCTCAATTTGGACTAGTCTAAATTTATCCAAAAACGGGAAAGGGTTAAACCGGAGATGCACAATGAACTTCTACATTATAGCATATTTGTTAGTTTTGCGACAATTCTAGCTATAGTTAGGACGTCTAGATCGCCAACTAATGATTTGCCTCTTACGAACTCAACAAAGATATATCGTTTTTACCTCACTCTAACTGCAATATCGAAGGTCAATGGCGTGGCCAGCAATCTGTGACTCTGAAGTCTGTGTGTGATTTTCTTTGTAATTGACGGATCGCTGACCTTGTTCACTGACCTCAGACATGGAAATTTATCTGGTATCAAACGACATTTATGTGTGAAATTTATATCCAGGGTTACAAAACAAACATAAATCGTAATTGGGGAACTTAAGATCGTTACTGCAGAGCTGATAAGCTGTAGCTATGACGTTTAACCCATTCCCACACAGTTACGCTTTGGGACTCCCCTCAAGATAAACAATTCGGAAAACATTGTGGAAAATGAAGAAATTGCTTGTGACAAGCAATTTCTTCTTTTTCCACAATGTTTTCTACCAAGAAAGTTGAAAAAATCTAGAAATTCTTTAAATTGTTGTCTGCAACTCCTTTGAATTTTGACCAGTCTAAAATTTTGTCGTGTGGGAATGGGTTAAGTCACCAGACAAACGAAAATACTTGAAATAATTGTTGGGGATCAGTTTTTTTATTTACATTTGAGATCAGTGACATATGTGACTGATCGGAAATGACTTCAAAACACTGCGATAAATTCTCGTTGCGAAGACGTTACTATTTTATTAAAAATATACTTTTTCTAATTTTCTTATTTCTGTTTGGTATAAATTGTGATAAGACAAACCTCATGGGACGAGCGAAAAGTGCCGATTCTGGCCAGACTGCTTGGACTGATCAGGCTAACCAGAGGCGAAAATATGCGCTCTTTGACGATAATCAGAACCTAGACTTTACACCATTTATGTTGTTGTTGTTGTTGTTTTTAATAAGATGTGTAACTGGCCTCCGGTAGATCAAAACTCTTTTGTGAAAATTTGGTTTTCGGAACATCCTGGAAATTCCCTTTTGCCTGGCTGTCCAAATATGCAGGCTGATCTTTATCCTTGGTTCCATGAGTTGCAGGAATATGACACAGTTAAATTTGTATTAAGCGACCACTCAAGGACCGCCAAAAAGTGGCCGTATAAGAGAATGGTCGCTTGATAAACTTTTTTGTGACATATAATATGGATCGGTTCGACCGTTTACATAAATCATTGCACGATGCCCATTTAATCCTATGTTGAATGAACTCATTAGAAACGTCTCATTGTGACGATTCTAATGAGTTCCAGCAACATAGGATTTAGTTTTGGCAATTTCATTTGAAATAAACGTCTGATTTTTGGAAAGGAAATTCCCATGCTGGTCACTATATAAAAGCGGTCGCTCAATAGAGGTGACGGCTTTAGCAAGATTGATTCCATTGATGTGATCATCAAGAGAATTGCTTATAACTCGACATTCTATCTTTTTCACAGTGAACACAGAATACCCAGTAAACAAACCCTACGAGTGCCCCCTACCTTTTGACCGGGCGTGTAGGGATCTAATCGCTGTATGGCTGTTAGGATCAAATGGACACTGTGCTAATAAGAACGATGGATTTAGAATTGGAACGAATGGTTATAAACGTGGAGGAATACAAGTAATACACACATATCCTATTTTTAAAATCAATACAGACAATAAAACTTTAAATTCAAGATTTTGACGGAGAGATTATAGGTGACAAGTGAGGGTGCTGAAAATTTAACAGACAAGAAAGCATTTTGAGAAAAGAGGGAAATTTTATTTAATAAGTCGAAACACGGATTGTGTTGTACTTGCTTTAGCACATAATGTCAGCTAGCTGCGATAATGTAGCCTTCTTCTGACAAACTGGCCACTCTGTCAGATTATCGGAATCGAAGCTGGTTGCCAGCTCATACAAAAAAGAAGACTGGTATATTTTCCAAAACTACAATGATAACGTAGACGAAGTTTTGAACAAATATATGTCATTGTTTGGCGACTGAAATAATCGTAAATACAGCTTTATTCAAGCTGTGATTACGATATTTTGTTTTCCCAATTACGAGGTACCACTGTGTCAAATAAGCGCTAAAATATAATACTTGTACATGTATATGTACAATGTGTACAAATAGATCGGCGGTCATGCCCACTTCAACCTGCACTCCGACAGCCCAGTGTGTCTTAGATACAAGACTTAAGTTAGTAGGCTTAAGGATACGCAAAAACTAAACCGTTGTTTTTGTTCTCCACATGACCAAAAGTGTTGGAGTTAAGTCTTGGCTTAGAGGATAAGTTATGATTTCATTGGTCAGTCAATATGACAAAGAGGTTTCATTGAAGCTAGTCCATTTCAAAATTTCACGCAATTTTCCTTCAGTAAATTAATCATTAGATAAAGACCTATGAACGTCTTCTTTTCATTTCATAAAGCATTCAGGAAAGAAGGAGATGAGTTTACCAAAAAAAAAAATATATATATATATAAAAAATGTCTAAAATCTTTGACTTTAACCCTTTCCTGTACAAACCCGGGATTATAAGTCGCTGTGATTTTATACTTGAGAAAACATTGTATAAAAAAATAAGCAATTGCTCGTAACAAGCAATTTCTTCTTTTTCCACTATATTTTCTACCACATAGGATGATTTCATTTCATATTGCATCCAATTTTCATTTCAATCTGAAACCTATTTTAATTTAGACTAGTCTGAAATTTCAAAAAATAACGGGAAAAGGTTTTAATACTGTTTGAGGAAAATCGATTCTTATATTTACAGTAGTTCTTCTTGATTTTAATACATTTCTTTTCAAAACATGGTCTTCTAGTTAGGATTTATTATGCTCTCGATTACAGATTCATTGGGAAAATCCAGAGTTACTGGAGGGTGAGAAGGATGGGTCGGGGATGACTTTCTACTATACCGCTAAAACCGACAGACAAGATTCTGGTATACTGAGTGTGGGACAAGATTATATGGTTATACCACCAGGGGAGATAACTCATACAGAAACCTCTGTCTGTACGAGTGAATGCACGAGGAGAAAGTTGTCCCAGGATATATATATAACGTTTGGTTTCAACCACATGCATTATTTAGGTAAGCACTTGAACATATCAGTTGGCATGCGTGGAATATTGAACCCTTGTCATACCGAATAATATCTTTTTTCCCCTGAATTACATTAAAATCAAGGGCTAAAAGTAATGGGAGCGTTGTTTTGTGCCAATATTTCTTTTGAAAACTAATCTCATAATCAATTTATGTTTGAAGGGAATAAACAGGCGATGCAGACTAAGATCAGACAGTAAACATATGCACGCTGCTCTTTGTTTAAATCTCTGCAAAATCAGGAGTATTTCGGGTTCAGCAATGGAATGGTAAACAATTGGGAAGAGTAAGAATTTTTTCGTTGACTGTGTTTTATAAAACATACTGATATTTCTAGCTGGTCATATTGAGTTGTACTGTCCGGGGAAATTGAAAAAGTATCGACTCTAATCTGACTGCTCGGATTAGCAGGCTAACCGGGGTCGAGACTGTTTGCTATTGGTACGTTTTCAGGATCTTAATTCGTCACTCTTCTAAATGATGTACATGAATATGTTTTCTATATGCGATCTCTTGTGACCTCTGCTGAATCCAATATTTTTTAAAAATGTTTGTTCTTTAGAGTTTCGACGAGGTACCTTTCAATTGATGGGTCACATTCCATTGATCATTATAATTGGGGTAGGCTAATCATAATCTCGCACACTTCCTTGTTTAACCAAGTTCCAGACGACGTCATTTTAGACAGATCCAAATTCAAAGAGGTTGCAGACGAAACTTTAGAAATCTGTGTCTTTTGCGTTTGGAAACATTGTTGATAACGAAGAAATTGCTGTGACAAGCAATTTCTTTATTTTCCACAATGTTTTCTACAGCTTTTTTTTTCTTAGGGGATCGATAGATGTTGTTGTGTAGAAAAGGATTTACCGACCATCCTATTCTTAAGATAAATTGACAGAAATATAAGTAACACCGTTAGGACCATCATAATGTCCTGTAGCAAATTGGTACACGACAGTACACGAAAATACACGAACTTAACAACTACATTTTAAATGTTAAATCATAAGTGTAGTTCAACACGACAGCACGAGAATACAATAAAATCTCGTGCTCTCGTGTTCATACCGCACGTTCTCGTAGGTGTTGTGCCGCCGTCATAGCGCAGTTGGTAGCGCGTCGGACTGTCAATCTAGAGGTCCCGGGTTCGATCCCCGACGGCGGCACTCATCCTTCCCGACTATTTGTCTCGTAGACCTATGTGAGATAGCATCTGGAGGCTAGGAAAGGATATAATGGTAGAACTAGTGTGGGAAATACCAGGATTCCATTGTTAGGTGCTCCAGCCGCCGCGATATACCTGAAAGATTGTTGAAAGCGGCGTAAAACCCCATTCAAACAAACAAACTCGTCGGTGTTGTATTGTAAACTTCACGTTCCCTTCGTGTAAGCTCATCGTTCGACTCTCGTTGTTGTCCTGTCACGATTTCACCGTCATACTATTTAAACCCAATCGCCGTGCCCTAATCGTCTTACTTTCGTGATCACGTGGTCATATACCCGCCACCACAGCGTCGTACTCGCGTTGTCTTAGTCTCGCAATCCCAGGTTCGACTCTCAGATTCTCTTTACCGAAATCTTTCGTTCTCACTCATTTACTCGGTTAATCTCATTGGCCTAGTCTCAGTATCTGATCGTCAGTCTCTCTCTTTGTCGGCTAGACCGGTACCGTCGTCGACTTAAACAAAGCTTTGATAAAGTCGCCAGTGGTACCAGTCTATTTCTCGGCTTGACACACCCTCGTATTCTACCGTTACCATATATAGTGTAGTTTTTTCGCATTTTGATGTACGTTTTCCTATTCGCCTTCTATTCTTTTATAGTAGAGCATAAAGGTAGTCCTTTTAACCCAATCCAACACAAGCCTTCAAGAAAAAAGCTTTGGAAAACATTGTGGACATAGAAGAAATTACTTGTTTCAAACAATTTCTTCAATGCCCACAATGTTTTCTACCCCAAAAATACAAAGAAATTTAGAATTTCACCAACCCTAAATTGTCGTCAGCATCTTCTTTCCATTTGGGGTCAGTCTAAAATTTTCTCACGTGGAAATGGGTTGATTTATAAAAGGTTAACATAGTTTTCGTCGTCCTCTTAATAACAATTCAAAATGATTGATTCTGCACTTTATATCTACAGCTCATCTTTATGGCCATTTAAATATATATTCTGTCAAACCAAAATAAAGAATGTGGTGTGTACATAGATATAGTTGGGGTTATTTCGTGAAGACGCAAACGGTCAACAAATCAGGTTCAGCGAAGGATTTGCAAAGAAACTGAAATTCCGTTGACACACATTTTGCGATTCTGCCTCCTTTTGTACAAACCCAGAATTTTACGGAGCCGTGATTTTATTTTTTGAGAAAACATAGTGGAAAAGGAGGACATTGCTTGTAACAAACAATCTTTTCTTTTCGCTCAATATTTTCTACCCACTCGGATGGTGCATCAAATTTTCATTGTCGTCTGCAGCCTCTTTCAATTTGGACTTGTCTAAAAATATAAAACACTGGAAATTGCTAACGACAAATGGCAATTTATTGGTATTTCTGTGAAATAAATACGTTTTTCAGGTAAAGCCATGAAAATAGAACACATCAGAAATGGACATATTATAAATGTCATTACAGACGATAAACACTTTACTTACGACAGTCCTATCTTGTTTACGTAAGTTTTGATGACTAGTTTTCTAGCAAAATATATTATTATCTTTAACGGACAATCTATTTAGATCTTCCCTGGGGCCATTCCAACACAATAAAACTTTTTGGTGTCCCCCCAAAAAAGCTTTGGAAAGTATTGTTGAAAATGAGGAAATTGCTTATTACAAGCATTTACTTTAATATCCACAATATTTTCACATAAAAATACATAACAATTTAAGATTTCAAGCTGAAGTTACGACGTTTAGGCCGCCAACCTATTATACTGCATTTTCTAACATGCTACTGGTCATGAAATTAGCAAAATAACCGGATTTAAATTCGAAGCAAGACTTCTTGTCGGAGTCAATGGGCGAGGCTAACGAAGTAAGTGGGCGGGACCAGAGGTTGGTATACTGAAAAGCCCTAGTACAGCTCGGTATAATTTTGATTGGATGAAAGTTCTTACAAGTTAAGGTGAATGCCCCCGAAAGTTAAGTTTTACCTATCATGATATAGATCACTACACAATTAAACACAGCGATAGATTAAGGACGCAAGACCTATCTTGCAAAGCTACTATTTGCAAGGCTGGGAATAGCAAGATTTGTCTAGCAAAGCTGGAATTCGAAAGGCTGAAAATAGAAAGATCTGTCTTGCATAGCTCAAATTTGCATGGCTGAAAACAACAAGGTCTGTCTTGCAAAGCTGAATTTTGCAAGGCTGAAAACAACACGGTCTGTCTTGCAAAACTGAAGTTTACAAGGCTGAAGATATAAATTCAGTATTTGAAGTATGTTTATTTTACTGTTAACGTTTCATAAAAGTCTTCTAGACATTGTTTAATAGACACAACTATAGTTTGATATGTCGTCGGTGTGCAAGCAAACTGTCGTATTACATCTTTATTAAAGCTGTAGTTACGAAATTCTGCTTGCTTACCGACGATATGTACTCTCCATGTTATGTCTTTGTTCAGGTGCTGTTTTAAGAGTTTTATATTAGAACCCACTACCGGACGAAAACATGTAGACCAGTCCAAAGAGAAACAATATAGACGACAATTCAAAATGTTTGAATTAAGAAAAAAATGACATATCGGGCATAATTCACCATTTCAACTTTCTTTTTCTCAAAATATTTTCCGTAACCAAATCAATTTCTTTATCGCGCCATATGTGGTATTGTGTGGTAATTGATTCACTACACAGGTTGTACCTAGTATGAAATCTATTACAGCCATAAAGACCCAATAGTTGTCAAACCATCAGATGAGATTCGAACCACGTGTATCTTTGACTCGACATCCCGGAACATTACCACGAGGGCTGGGAGTGGATACTTCACCGAGATGTGTTACGGGTTTTTAACGTTTTATCCTAAACAAGCCATAAAAACAGGCAACCCAACCTGTACTGCCTGGAAAACAATCCCGGCATGTCACTTTGAACTGGGTAAGTTCATTAATGAGTGAAAATTAGGGATTTTGCGATAAAACGCAAACTCATTTGAAACTGCGTGTTTCTTTGAGATTTGTTGTTGTTGTTGTTGTTTTAATGAGAATTACTTAGGATAATGTAAAAAGGGTCGACCATTGTCAGGCTATAGATTTTCTGAGGGCAGAATGAACCTTATACATAAATGCGCTTTGATTTTGTTTTTAAATACCAATAATATAATTTCTAGTTTCGTCTATCAACAACGAGCGTTCTGATTGGCCGAAAAAATTATTCATACCTCCATGAACAAAATAGTTCCATTAAATATTTTCAAAATTTGCGAAATATGTTGGGTTTTTTTTTCCCGCTTGATGTCATTAAACTATAAGAAACGAATAAAAGTTTTGTTTTTGTTTTCATGGAGGTGAAAAACGAATAAAAGTTATCACTCATGAATGAATCCGCTTTGCGTATTCATACAGTGTGGTTAGTCTTTTCGTTTCATACCTCCTTGAAATCAAAAACTATTTTCTTCATTTTTTTAGATATTTCGTTTTGTCAACTTTTATAAAACAAAAGTAACGGGAAAAGCATGGAGAAGATCCCCGAAAGAAAAATATTACACATTTAAGAAATGAAGAGAATGTTTTTGTTGTTGGTATTTCTTCGGTTGTTTTATCAAAGTATGAACACTGTATGAATCCGCGAAGTGATAAGGCTCTTTACTTTTTTTATTCATACCTCAATGAAAACAAAAACAAACAACATTTTCGTCATATTTTGTAATTTAACGTATTCAATTAAAACAAATGCAAATATCTTACTAGTTTTTAGTAAACTGTTATGGATCTACGTTGTACACAAACATACAAAAAAGCAGCATGCTCAAAATTTTGTTCACGGAAGTATGAACAAAACGCTTAAATTTAGATATACGAAACTGAATTGAATTATAAAGCGGAGAAATCGCTCATTTTGAGCACTTTCTCGCATTCTTCTGAATTCAAAGCGTCTCGTGCGCCTGGATCCAGTTAAATGTTACATGATTCAAATAAGAATAAAATTCAAAGATGAAAATCTAATTTGTCGACATAACACAATGTTTCAT
Source organism: Fragum fragum (assembly GCA_946902895.1). Taxonomy (NCBI): domain Eukaryota; kingdom Metazoa; phylum Mollusca; class Bivalvia; order Cardiida; family Cardiidae; genus Fragum; species Fragum fragum. The sequence continues at coordinate 35,754,472 of OX336380.1, forward strand.
AGACCCTTGTGATTTGAATGAACTGGTTATGACGCCAGTAGGTTACCAAAATGCCATAAATACACTTTGTTCGCCAAACGACGATTAACCCATTACCAGACGGCTAAATTTTAGACTGGACCAATTTGAAAGGAGTCGCAGACGACAATTTCAAATTTATGATTTTTTTTTTCTTCAAAGTTTTGGGAAGAAAACATTGTGGAAAATGAAGAAATTGCTTGGGTCAATTGGTTATCTTGAGGGGCTTCAAAAAGGTCATTGTGTGGGAATGGGTTAACTTTGGCAACCAGAAGCACGACGTTACTTCTGTAGTCCTTTCCTGTTTAATTTTTTTGTTTTGTTTGTTTTAATTTTTTTTCTAAATTTTAGACTAGACCAAATTCAAAGGGGTTGCAGACGACAAGAAATAGTGGATGCAATTTGAAATGAGACAATCATGTGTCGTAGAAAATATTGTGGGAAAAGGAGAAATAGAACGTTACCAGCAATTTCTTCATTTTCCACAATGTTTTCTAAAGTTTAAAACAACAGTGACGTAATATCCCGGTTCTGTGCAGGAAAGGGATAGTCTTTTCTTATGTATATTGCTGTTTTATTTTCAGATACAACTATCTATGGTTGTGATTTCAAAAACGTCCACAATTTATCCCATCCAGAGACCAGAACACTCTTCGACAGAGTTATCAAACATTGTAGACCTTTCGGGCCCTGCTACAAGGACTGTTTGGAAGTAGTTAAAGATCTGAAACTGCATCCTTGTTTCCATGGTAATATCTGGGAATGGTCACGAGATACGATTGTGACCAAAAATATGAACGATAGCCTACGCAAAGATTGGTTTAAATTTTACGCGGGTTTTGATTCGTGTTCGAAAACGGCGTCTACAAATTCACCCATAGGAAAAATCACAAACAGCGCTACGACAAACACGAATTTGAATATCATTTTATTTATTGTTGTGATTTTTTATCTGTAATTTGTATTTGTGTCAAGTAAATATCGAGAAATCCATATCAGAGCATTACATCCATTGATCATTCTTTTCCTAAAATGATTTAGGTCGACCATTGTCCAAGAAACATTTAAGCCAACGAATAATGACTTACCTTGAACAGCTTCTTGTTGGTTTCTGTAAATATTTACATATTCTGTACAATTCACGGAAGATCAGCCCCGCCCTTTATAGCCGAATGTTTTGAGGGTTTATCTTTTTTCTTTTATCTATTTTTTTTTCAAATGGTTTGGTAGACCTTCACTAAAAGAGCATTCCTGTAGACATAAACCGATTTGAGAAAGATTTTTGTTTTCTTCGGTTGCCATTGTAGACATAGTTCGTGGAATATAACTAACCGGAGGAATACGGAACGTCGTTTAAGGAAAATTTCTGTGAAATTAGGTTGATATCAACCCCATTGGTTCCGATGAGATGGATAAGAATAACCTGACGGACTAATAAAGAAAAATGTACTGGCTATCAAGCAACGGACAAAAGGCCACGGCAGTTAACGGATCGCTGCTGTCAATCGAAAAATCGATGGACCAATCAGATCATTCATTTAGACTGGAATTGAACTTTGAACTCCAACATTTATATTAAGCATTTTCGTTGGTCCTCAGTCGAAATGAAATGTCGTGGGTCGCTGAGTGTGGCCAACGATATCACGTAAACAAGATTGATTTGCTTGGAATATCACAAGGTTCCTTTCACCTGAAATCCATCAAGCCATCTTCCATTTCGAAAGAAATAATCTTTATGGCTCTACAACTCCTGTGAAAGTTTCAAAAGAATGTAAAAGAAATGTTTCAAGATTCACAGACAGACAAGTCTTTTATTGATATCAGTTTTAGATCACAAGTTTAACCCATTACTAAAGAACAAAATCTTAAGAATGGTCCAAATTCAAGGCAGTAGCAGACGACTATTCAATCTAAAATATGTGTCGTTTAGAGTAAAAAATATGTGCCATTTAGAGTAGAATACATTTTGGAATGAGATGTTTGTTAAAAGCAAGTTTTCCTTTTCACAAAACTACCTTCTCCTATGCATCAAAATGTGGTAATGGGTTAACCAATTTGATATTTCAGGAAAACCAACGTTATATTCAATTTACAATATGACGTCGACACATAAATTGCGACTTCATTTTCGGGCTGACAAAAAGCTGTTACTTAAGAACTCGGTTCTTTTGCATGCTTTTAGTAAGGCCTCTTTTCCCTTTAAATTAACCCTTTCCAGTCCAATCCCTACTTTTTACGTCCCCGTGAATATATAATTTAGAAAATATTGTAGAACAAGAGGACCATGATGGTCCTAAATCACTCCCCTGAGTATGATGGTTCATGGTTTTATGATATATACAAAATAGCAAAGCCCTCTGTCTAATTGTTTTGGCGAAGATGTTAAAGGATTTTCTCTTTAAATCCTAGGTATATTGATAATCCCACCATATAGTGCTAATTTCCTGAATATGGTAATGCTTTGAAGTATAGGCACCAATACACGCCAAATATCAAAGTTCTAGGCCTAAGGATTTAGGAGAAGAAGGTTTTCAAAGATATCAATCTTTATTCCTTTATAAAGTCAGGTGGGCTAATTTTCAGAATATAGTATTGCTTTTAAGTATTAATGTAGAGGGTCAATAGGTGATGATACATACCAAATATAAAAGCTTAAGGACTTATGGTTTGGGAGAAGATTTTCAAAGATTTCCTTCTTTATTCCTTTGTAAAATCAGGGATCGCACAGAAAAGGGCTAAATTTCAGAGTACGGTAATTCTTTGAAGTATTTTGGTAAAGGGTCAATAGGTGATGATACATACCAAATATTAAAGCTATAGGCCTTATGGTTGGGAGGTGAAGATTTTCAAAGATTTCTTTATTCCTTTGTAAAATCAGGGATCGCACTGAAAAGGGCTACCTTCAGAGTATGATAATTCTTTGAAGTATTTTGGTAGAGGGACAATAGGTGATGATACATACCAAATATCAAAGCTCAGGGCCTTATGGTTTGGGAAGTGAAGATTTTCAAAGATTTCCTTCTTTATTCCTTTGTTAAACTAGGGATTGCACAGAAAATGACTTATTTTCAGAATATGATAATTCTTTGAAGTATTTTGGTGGAGGGTCAAAAGGTGATATGTACCAAATATCAAAGATCTTGGCCTTATGGTTTAGGAGATTATCAAAGATTCCCTTTTTAAAATCAGGGATTGCACAGAAAAAGATTAATTTTAAGAGTACATTAATTCTTTGACGTATTTTGGTAGAGGGTCAATACATGATGATATGTTGATTGATTGATTTGATGGGGTTTTACGCCGCTTTCAACAATCTTTCAGTTATATCGCGGCTGGAGCACCTAAAAATGGATTCCTGTTATTTCTCACACCAGTACCGCCATCACATCCTTTCCTAGCCCCAAGTTGCTATCCCACATAGTTCTACACATGATGATATGTACCAAATATCAAAGCTCTAGGCGTTATGGTTTAGGAGGAGAAGATTTCTTAATACTTGTTTACGGACGGACAGACAGACGGACACCAGACAATTACCAATCACAATAGCTCACCTTGAGCAGGTTATGCTCAGGTGAGCTAAAAAGAAGAAATTGCTTGTAACAAGCAATTTATTCTTTTTCCGCAGTATTTTCTACCCTATTGAACGGTTAGTTTTCAAAATTAATCCAAAGCTTTGAATTTGGACAGGTCTAAAATTTTGCCAAACAGGAAAGGGTCAAGTCAGAATCTCATATTCAATAGGGAACATCCTCATAACCAGAGAAACAATTTCAGCCAGTTTTGAAAAGATTGTGCTAAAATTGTGACCTCTAGAGTGGTGACATAGAAATTGTCAATAAGGCCCCCTTTTCCCTCGGTATTGATTAGAATGTCACCCTGTTAAAGAGTTCTTTCTGATCACTATACAATAATTTTCTGCAAGTTTGAGAAATATTGAGCCGAAATTGTGACCTGTCAAGCACCAACACTGAATTGTTGACAATGCAAAGTGGATGACTGACATTCAATTATCACAAAAGCTCACCATGAGCATGTTGTCCTCAGGTGACTTTACAAAACTCTGACATTCAGTGATGACCTTCGACCATCCTAATTAAGTACATGTATATTAAAAGGAACATCTGCTTGAAATAGAGAACAACTGAGACCAGTTATTTTGAAATCCATCTACAACTGACCGATCATGATTGTCAATCAAATATTCAGCCAACCAATCAAGTCACTCACTTTGACCAGAAGTGAGTTTTGAACTCCGACATTGGCTGCCATTTTTGTTAAACATTTTTGCTGGTGTAGCGACTTATATGACGGAACTACAGCTTATTCAAGTAGTATTTACAACGTTCGGTCACCAACCAACCATTCCTCCTTTTTGTTACATGCTACTGGTCATAAATTTTGAAAATAACGCTGTAAAATATCAAAGTGGATCTTCCTGTTCGAGCCAACTGGTAGGGCCAATAGAGCAGGTGGGCGGGGCTAGCAGTTGGTCAATTGTATTCAGATATGATTTGGACGTATTTAGATGGTAGGTTGCTCTGACACACACAAATAAACCTGTCAATGTACATTTTGATTTCTCGCTCACTACAAACATCTTAACAAAAACAAAGACATTTGAGGATGATTTCTTTCACTTTATTTAACAAAAACATAAAATTTCCAAAACTTATATTTCACAATCATGATCAACTGTTTGAATATCTAAAAGCAGATAAAACCACTTATTTGCATATTACTTACTATAAGTAGCTTGATGGATGTTCAATTAAAAGTACTTCTATATCTGATTTGAATTGAAATTTCATCTTTGCCAAAAACAGCTCATTGTAGACTATAAGACCAATAAAACAAATTCTAGGCCTCCTTAGTTAGGAGGAGAAAATTTTGAAATGTTTCTTTCGACACATTTTTACAATTCTTTAGCAATTGCAAATCAAGTTTTCACTTCTACAGCCATTGCAAACAAAGCTTTCAATTCTACAGCAATTGTAAACAAGTCTTCACTTGTACAGCCATTTATACTAAGGAGCATACTTGAAAAATATGGTTCTTAATGGCTCAGTAATTTTGATGATTATGCTGAAAGAAGTTCATTAGTAAAACTATTGCAAACTTATCTTTCCCTTAGGCCAAAACGGATTTAGTGATTTTCCTACTGAGTCTCAAATGGATAATATCCAAATGTTAAAGTTCCTAACCTTCAGAATCGAATTAAATTAAATTGGGGTTTAATGCCACTTCTTACTGTATTTAAGTCACATTGCGGTAGCTTGAGCACCTAACCATAGATTTGTTGTATTTCTCATTTCCAGTACTACCACTGCATCCTTTCTGAGCCTCCAGCTGCTCATCACATTTAGGTTTACAACTATCCACCCATTGATGGAGTCCTAAGCACAATCACTGTGCTATAGCCACTACCTCACCTTCAGAAGTCAGAAGATGATCTTCAAACTATATTTTTGCAAGGGCAGCCAGATTTCTTCTTTGATTAGACTTATTTCAGTAGAAGATCATCTAAGTATGATTCTAAGTAATCTTGTTCCTAATTGACAGATCACTGACCTCTCACTGACCTCTGACAGAAGTTCCACTTCCATACTGAATGGCGTTATTTTGCAGGAATATATGGTCAGCCACATATTACAGAAAAACCTAACCCTGAACGTAATAAGAACAGCTTGAATAAGCTATAGTTAAGATGTTTGACTAATTCCCAAAGGACAAAAATAAGACGGGTCAAAATTAGAAGATGTTGCTGACGACAATTTCAAGTGTGTAAAATCTAAACAAGAGGACCAGATGGTCCTGTATCGCTCTCCTGAGTATGATGACTAAAGGCTTTATGATATAGGGATCACACAGAAGAGGGCTAATTTTCAAAGTATGACAATTCTTTTAAGCATTTTGGTAGAGGGTAAATAGTTATTGTTACATAATGAGTATTAAAGGTCTATGCCTTATGGTTTTTGAGAAGGAGTTTTTTTTCAAAGATTTCTTTCTGTATTCCTATATAAAATATAGGGATTGCACAGACGGGCTAATTTTCAAAGTATGGTAATGCTTTGAAGTATTTTGGTAGGGCAATATGTATTGATACTCACAAAATATGAAAGCTCAAGGCCTTACCACACAGAAAAGGGCTGATTTTTAGAGTATGGTAATTCTTTAAAGTGTTTTGGTAGAGGTTAAAGAGATGATGATTTATACCAAGTATAAAAGCTATAGGCCTTATGGTTTGCGAGAAGAAGATTTTCAAAGACTTCATTTTTATTCCTATATAAATTTATGGATCACGAATAAAAGGGCAAATTTTCAGAGTACGGTAATTCTTTGAAGACTTTTGGCAGAGGGTCAATATATGATGATTTATACCAAATAGGAAAGTTCAGGACCTTATGGTTTTTGAGAAGATCTTCAAAAATGTTCTTTATTCCTATGTAAAATCAGGGATCACACTGAAAAGGGCTATTTTTTGAAGTACTTGGTTAGAGGGTCAATAAATGATGATACATACAAATTATGAAAGCTCCAAGTCTTATAGTTTGGAAAATGAAGAATTTTTCAAAAGTTTTTTAACTGGTTGCCATAGCAGCCAAAGTTCTCCATGGATTTCAATTCTTTGTAGTTTTTTGAAAGAGCATGACCTAAGGATCATTTATGTGAAGTTTAATTGAAATTCCATGGCCAATTTAGGAGACGATTTGTTTGTAATTGTGATTAGACAGACAGACAGATGGATGGACAGATTCACAATTGCTCACACACAGCATTTGTGTTCATGCGAGCTAAAAATCTTTGCCTTTTAGTGTATAAAACATTATGGACATAGAAGAAATGGGGTATTACAAGCAATTTTTTTCAAGTCCACAATGTTTTCCAAAGATTTTTCTTGAAGGGCATAAAAAAGCAGGCTGATATTTGAATAGGTTAAGCTGCCAAGCAACCAAAATGCCTCACATAAATGTCGACTAATAACAGATTTCAAAGTTCACATCTGGTCTAAATGAATGATTTGATCAGTCAATTAATTCTTTGATTGACAGCAGCTTTCTGTCCGTTGCCCTAGCAGTTCAGGAAGTGTCATTCTGATAGCTTCATACCTAAACTTGTGCACATCTTGATCAAAATAGATGACAGTGACATCCCAATATTAACCCCTTTCCAACAAAGACCAACTTCTTATACCCTTCTCACAAAAAAAGCACTGCAAATATTTTGGAAAGTTATATTGCCACAATGTTTCTTGACCGTAAAGAGAAAGTTTTAACATTTCATCCACTATAAATTATCTACTGCATCTAAAATTGTGTTGTTTGTTAATTGGCTAGAAGCTTGGAATTATCTAAATATTCTACAGACACAAAAAACCCTAATCCATTCCCACACAAAGACGCCCGTAAAGAAAAACAATTGGCCAAACTTTGTGTAAAATGAAGCAATTACTTGAAAAAAATTGTGCTCAGGTGAGCTATAAATATCAAAACTCTACGCCTGAAAATTTGAGAGTAGAACAATTTTGAAGATATACTTATTTATTTCTATGTAAAATCTGTGATCCCACTTACTCTATTGGTCCTGCCCATTGACTTCAACAGGATGTTCGGCTTTGATATTTTATGGCATTAGTTTTCAAAATTTATGACCAGTAGTATGTAACAAAAGGTAGAATGGTTAATTGGTGTCATAAACATCGTAACTACAGATTGAATAAGCTGTAGTTACTACGTTTAAGTCGCCAAACCAACAAAAAAGTTTAACAAAAATGGCACTTGAGTTCAAAACTCACTTCTGGTCAAACAGAGTGATTTTATTGGTTGACTGAATATTTGATTGACAATCACAGTTGGTCAATTTTCAGAGTAGAGTAATTTTTAGGGATATTTCATTAGAGGGTCATTAAGTGTTCATTCATACCAAATATCAAAACTTTAGCCTTCTTGTTTAACCGATTCCAACACAATCACGCTTTTTTACACACATCAAGAAAACAAATAGGAAAAATATTGTGGAGAATGAAGAAATTGCTTGTGACAATTTCTTCATTATCCAAAATGTTTTCTAACCCAAAATACCAAGATTTTCAAAGAAATTATCAACTAAGAATGTTTGCTCCAACTTCTTTTAATTTGAACCAGTCTTAAATTCTGTTGTGTGGGAAGGGATTAAGGGAAGAAGATTGTTAAATATTTCAATCATTATACCTATGTAAAATCTTGGATTACATAACAAAGGGCAGATTTTCTAAGTAGATTCTTTGAAATATTTTGGTAAAGGGTCACTAGGCCATGATATATACCAATTATCTATTGGATAGGAAGATTATTCCAAGTTTTTGCAACTGGTTGCTATGGAAACTAGAGTTTTTCATGGATTTAATTCTTTGAAGTTTTTTTTAAACAAGATGTGTTTGTGAAACACAATGCCCCCTGCAACAGGGCTAAATGTTTGACCTTGGTATTTGACCTTGACTTTATCACATGACCTTTACTTTGACATGAGGAGATGAGTATTATGGAGATGGATCATCATGCCAAATATGAGCATTGTATCTTGAATAAGCTGGTTGTAATTGGCAATGTTCAGTTTTTTGGTTAAGTTTTGCAGACAGACAGACTGACAGACAGAAAGACTGAATGAGGGACAGACTGACAGATATACAATGGTAAAACAATATGCCTCCAATATTTCAATGCGGGGCATAAAAACATGACCTAAGAGTCATTTTGTGCAAAGTTGGGTTGAAATTCCATTATTGGTTTTGAAGGAGTAGATTATATTGTAATTTTGGTGTGGACAGACAGATGACCAACCAATATAGCACAACCAAGCATTATATGCTAAAGTGAGCTTATTAAAGGCACTTCATTATCCTTTGCATATATTTCTGCATAGTAAACTAGTCATCAGGAAAAACCGCTTGTAAACAATGATAAAGGTGACGCAACATGTCATCTAACTGAGCTTGGAGATGCAGTAATGTTTGTCTGAAATGAATAAACAATGTTTGAAGAGGATAATTGTTATTTAATCCATTCCCAGATAATGACACTTTTAAACACCTTTCAATCTAAAAGCTTTGGAAAAGATTGTTGAAAATGAAGAAATTGCTTGTTACAAGCAATTTCTTCATTATTAACAATGTTTTATACCAAAAAAGACAAAGATTTTAAAGATTTCATCAACGTGAAATTGTCTTCTGCATTTTCTTTGAATTTGGACTGGTCAAAAATTTTACCATGTGGGAATGAGTTAAGTGTAAGATCTACTGTTATTTATCTTTCATTGAGTGATATCAAAGCTGTATTTTCACAAATTGCAAAGTCAAGTCAAATCATGCATTTTGTTGTTCATGAAATAAAGGATTTAACAACTTACATGAAATAACATGTGTTTGTGAAACACCATGCCCCTGCAAAAGCCTTCTTTAAGGAATGTGACCTTGACCTTGATGGATGACCTTACAGCAAACTGATGCCTAGGTTTTTGGTTAAATTTAGCAGACAGACAAAATTTAGCAGACAGACAGACAAATGGAAAACGGTAAAACAATATCCCCCATCTATTAATGCAGGAAAAAAAACATATGGTTATTCCATTTCTGTATTGCGAAAAACAGGCAAGTTAATATTTTTTTTTTCGACAAAATGTCTAAAAGGTATCATTTCACACATAAATAACTTGACAACATGCTGACATAACCAAGTGGCCTATTTGAAATGACAATCAGTAGCACAAATAATGATACCAGGACCAAATCTATCAAAATACTAGATTCAGCATCGTGATACCTTCAATGGTTTGTCACTGAAATAATCAAGTGATAATCTACCGAGAAATCTTGATAAATCATCAGAAAGCATTATTCCTTTCCAGTTTAATCCTTGGTTTTTACACTCCTGTGATTTCATAATTGAGAAAAGATTGTAGAAGTAGAGGTCCTTCAGCGCCTGTATTGCTCCACAGACCTGATTGTACTGATTAAGCAAATGGTGTTTTCAGGAACCAGGTGTGGCAAATAAATCTTATTAATGAAATCTTTTAATATTTCAACCTTTTCATTGTTTTACAAAAGTCAATTCATTTACCAAGTCAGATGAAAAAGGTATTCAATTTTCACTTAAAGATTCAATGGATACCATATCTGGACATAAGCCACAAGTATAAAAAGCCATATTTTTGACAAATCAAAATTCATTCCTGTGAAATTTTCTTGAAATCCATTATCTGGTTTCTGAGAAGCTTTTTAAAGGTTTCACCAAATAATGGAAATTACCCACGCCTATTTAAGCCATGTTTTTCATTCGATCAAAATTTTTCACAAGGAATCTAATAAAGGGTCATTCAAGGATCATTTCTGTGAAATTTAGTTGAATTCTGTTCAGTACTTTTTGAGGAGAAGATTCTTAAACTAAAAGTTTACTGACCTGAGCATGCAAACACACACACAAGGACAGACACACGAGGTACCAAACGCCGTTACAATAGCTAGCTGGCTTTCAGCCAGTGGAGCTGAGAGGAAGAAATTGCTTGAAACAAGCAATTTCTTCTATTTCCACAATATTTTCTACCTTACAGAATAGTTATTTTTCTAATTAAATCCACTTTAAAATTTTCATCTGCAAAACCTTTGAATTTGGACAGGTCTAAATTTTGTAAAACAGGAAAGGATTAAAGAAAGACATTGCTTCAGTTGAAATTGGCAAATATTCTTTACACAGTCTTTTTTTTACAACAAAGTCATTTAAAGAAATGATTAGAATATCTTTTATTATGAGGAAGTAAAATTGTTTTTCATTTGAACTACTGTCCAACAGACAAGACATCAAGTGCTCACAGCCCTTTGATTTAATAGTACAATGTAGTTCAAGATAAAAACTAATGCAATATGATAAGAGTTCACTCCTTCCAACTCATTAACACTTTTTTATGCCCCTGAATAAAAAACGATCTGATGATCAAAATGATCTGAACTGAAAAACAAGGGCCATGTGAGATAGAAAGGATTGTGAGAAAAGAAGAAATTGCTTATTACAAGCAATTTCTTTTATCACAATGCTTTCAATCTCACTGACCAAGTTTTATCAGGATTGAGCTAAAACTTTGGCGCCTAGAATGTTAACAAGGAAAATGTCATCAAGGCCCCATTTTCCATGTTTTCCAATAGAAACAACTGATTTTCAACAGGTTCATCTTTAGGACTTGACAATTATTGTGACTAAATTTCATTAAGATTCAGCCAAATTTATGGCCACTAGTGAGTCAGCAAGAAAATTTTCATGTAGTGCTTAGGTGGGCTTAAAATTTGTTATCTGGTTATGTTTTAACCCTTTCACCTTTTTGAAAATTCAGACTGGGCTAAATTGAAAGAGGTTGCAGGCCACAATCAAAATTGGATGCAATTTGAAACAATCCTATGTGATAGTAAATATTGTGGGAAAAGGAGATATTGCTTGTTACAAACAATATCTTCTTTTCCCACAATGTTTTCTCATGTACAAAATCACAGTCATTTAAAATCCCTGGTTTGAATAAGGATTAACTTACCTGTGTGCCATGTTACTGAACAACATAAGAAACCACACCGGAGTAACTTTGGATTTCACAATGGTCTCCTGTAATGTAATTACAGATCAATGTCTTTATAAATTTTAACATCAATATGAAGACTGCAAGGAACAAGATGTGTTTTTTGAAACACAATGCCCAGGCAACAGGACTAAACCTTTCACCTTTGTATGTGACCTTGACCTTATCTCATGACCTTGACATGAGCAGATGCGTATTATGGAGATGTACCATCATGCCAGATATAAGCATTGTATCTTTAATAGGCTGGTAGTAATTGGTAATGTTAAGTTTTTTTATTATGTTTTGCAGACAGACAGACAGACGGACAACGGTAAAACAATATGCCCCCAAATCTTTTGATGCCTTGGAATAGAAAATTTGCAAAATATATTTCAACACTCCTCAGGCTGCCTGAGCAGGCTGACCAGGGAAGAAACTTTTTGCTTTTAAAGAACTTTCTAAACCACTTCCAACATAATCCTGCTTTAATGATCCTCAGATAATATACCAAAGAAAACATTGTGGGAAAAGACGTAATTGATTTGCTTGTTAAAAGAAAATTTCTTCTTTACCCACAATACTTCTACCCTATGTAATGGTCATTTTTCCAATTACAGCCACTTTGTCATCTGAAACCTCTTTTACTTTGGAAAAGTCTAAAAATTTTTGATGTCTGTTAATGGGTTAACCCATTCCTGGATAAGAAAATTTCTGACTGGTCCAATTTGAGATAAGTTGCAGGCATTTTGAATTTGGTGAAATTTCAAAAAGTATGTTTTGGAGGTGGGAAAGGGATAAAAAAGAATGATCATACTACCAAAATGAACTTTTCTTATAGGGATGAGTGTATTTTTCACTGCGTTTATTGGAGTATAAAGTGCAATTGCCTTAGCACATGGCAAATAACGCCCGTAGGGCGTTATGTTTAAGCCATGTGCTAAGGCAATTGAACTTTATACTCCAATAAACGCAGTGAAAAATACACTCAGCCCATATAATTGCAATACGTCTATTTTCAAATCCGAAACGGATAGAGAGATGAAAATAAAAACAAATAAACGAACTGTGGTCGGAGTTACTTTTTCTTTGACAGGCGTATGGATACATTGACAAAGTTTATCGCTCGAGTCAATTGTAATGGCGGACATTTTATTTTGTCGCTTGGGTTTTTTGAAATGGAAATTCGAACATTAGTTGGATTTATTTGGAATTATTATGAGCAAATACTAACTTTAAACTCTGTAAATTATGATATCTGGGTCGATATCAGTTAGAATTATGAATAGATGCTTTGTAATAGACAAGAAACATAAACCTACCACATGGACACGATGCATGCTGGTGTGGTGAAGCCGATTCGACACCTCGGATTTACGGCTAATAAAGGTGAGTTATCGAAATCTTCATGTTTAAAACGAACATTATAATTGTTATAAGGACACTATTTGTTTATCTATTTATTGAAAATCCATGGAAGTATAAAGGAATTCGAGGAAATCGAAATTCAAAGGGTGATGACTATAAATAGTAACAAAACAAGTTGGGTATTTCTTGGAAGTGAATTCCCAATATCGGAAATCCCTGACCTTGTTTTGTTTCTATTTTTGTCGAAAATAGATCTGTCTTTTATCGAGGTATAAAGTGCAATTGATTTGATCACGTGATACGATTTGGGCCAATGAAAATACTCTATTTTGAAGTATTGCAATTATATTTTGATAAACAACTAAGATTGGCTTGTTCTAGAACCTTTTCTTCAGATCGTTGTTTAACTGAATTACCAGAAAATCCATTGTCAAAAACATAACATGTTGCTTCATTAACCCACTTCCATATGATCCTACCTTTTTATGTGCCTCAAGAAAAAAGCTTTGGAAACCAATGAAGAAAATAAAGAAATTGCTTCTTTTAATCAATTTTTTCATTATCCTGCAATGTTTTCTACCTCAAAAGACAAACATCTTTATTTAAAATTCCATCATTTTTTTGATACTGATCTGTGACTAATTTCACTTTGGACCAGTCCTTGAATTTGTTGTCTTGTTATGGGTAAAGAAAACAAGAAGACCATAATGGTCCTATATTGCTCACCTGAATATAATGACTGATGGCACGTAATATCAAAGATCTACTTAGAACAGTTTGGGAGAAGATTTTTTTTAAGATTTTCTCCTTTCACTCATTTCCACACAATAAAATTTTACACCAGTCAAAATACAAAGAAGTTGTACATGGCAATTTTAAGTTACTATAATCTTTAAAATATTTGTCTTTAGGATAGAAAACATTTTTGATTATGAAGAAATTGCTTGTTAATCCTATACAAATCCAAGATCCCACCACATAAGGCTTATTTTAAGAATTGAGTCATTCTTTGAGGTATTTTGGTAGAGGGTAAATGAGTGATGATATATTTTAGATTGTCAAGGCTCTAGGATTTAAGAATTTGGAGAAGTTTTAAAATTTCCATCATTATTCCTTGAAAAATCTGAGATTGTACAACACAGTACTAATTCTTAAAGTCCTTCTTATTCAGGGATCTCATGGACAAGGGCTAATTTTCAGAGTATAGAAATTCTTTGAAGTATTTTGGTAGAGGGTCAATAGGTGATAAAACAAACCAAATATCAAGGCTCTAGGCCTTATTTTTTGGAAGAAGAAGATTTTCAAAGGTTTCCTTCTTTATTCCTATGTAACAACAGTGATCACACAGAAAAGGGCTAATTTTAAGAGTACAGTAATTCTTTGAAGTATTTTGGTTGAGGGTCAGTAGGTGATGATACATACCAAAAACCTCTAGGCCTCATGGATTGGGAGGAGAAGATTTTCAAAGATTTCTTTTGTTAAATCAGGGATCACACAAAAAAGGGCTAATTTTCAGAGGATGGTAATTCTTTGAAGAGAAGGTTAGAGGGTTATAAGTTGATAATATATACCAAATATCAAAGCTCTTGACCTTATGGTTTAGGAGAAGATATTTCAATAATTGTTTATGCACAGACAGACAAACGCCTGGCATTTACGGATCACAGAAGCTAAAATTGTTGTCATCAAGGTCTGTAAATATTTTTGATTCGTCTTTAGTTCCTTTTTTTATATTCTGGTACCAATGATATTGATGTGAATTTATTGACTGAATTACAGTAAAATCCCTCTAATAAGACCACTTGCGGTACTTTTTGAAAGTGGTGGTAATACCAAGGTTTGGTCGTTTGTTGTTCAGTAATTCATGTTTATTTTATCTTGGTTATTTGAATATATTTATACTATACATGAAAAAAATATATATATATATATAAAAACATGATTATAGCGAAAAGCTAATGTCATTTTCAAATTTACAATCTTTGATAAGTTCTACTTTCTCTCTTCATTTTTATATGATTCAAAGTCCAACCTCAGATTTTTTATACGTAAGTACAAGTTCATATCATGTTGATGATACTGTTGATATCATATTTTTTATCATATGAATATCAAATATCAATTTAGTTGAAATCAAATTTTAATTGCTGAACACCGTAAACAAACCAATCGTATCTTCTCAGCTACTTTTTCAATTTCAACTTTATTATTCGAGTCAAAACCTGTGACATGTTCACATAACAATTTAAAATACAAGCTATTATTTCTAATAGAGATTGGCATTCTTTAATATATTCAATAGAAAAAACGCTTATCATAATAAGGGTTCGCTATCACTTAATCAAAAATTGTATTGACCAAGCATTCATACCCAATTAGTGTTGTTCTTATCAAGTGTGAAATTCAGAGGGTAAGTCTCAAGGTGTGAAGTTAATGGTCGTTTTAGTGGGGTTCAAAAAAGTATATAAGCTACAGTTGGTACTGAATTCAGTGGTCGTAATTGAGAATGGGGGGTGCCTGTTTTAGAGGGGTTTGCGACCATTGGAATAAAGAACAAAAATTCCAAATTCCGTTCTGTCAAAATTCGATCATAATAGTGGGGTGCCAATATTTCAGGGGTGGTCGAAAAGAGGGGTTTAACTGTAGTTATAACAGTATTTGAGTCATGTCTCGGGGGCTGCAGCACCTACCCATGAATCCCTAGTATTTATCAAACCAGGAATATCTACACAGTCCAGTAAGTCACCCCACTTAGGTTAAAAATTACCAACCCATTGTTAGGAGACAAATATCGAAAAGATTAATGAAGTTGAAATAAACCATTTACGTAAGTTTGAAGTTTGAGATAAGTAAGAAGAACATACTATAGTCTTGTGCTGTATAGATTTTGTTCTCAAATGAATCAAAATGGAAAGCAAATACTGAAATAATTTTGGAAAGGTAAATATTGTGCTAGCAATAAAAATTTCTCTTCAACACAAGAACTTATACCATTGTACTAATTGATAATACCTGTTCGCCACATCTGTTGAAGAAAGAATTGCACAAGTCTGTAAAGTGGGTAAAATCAAGCTCATGCATGGAGAGCTTTGGGACAGGTATCTCCAATAGACTGAAACATAGAAATAAAAGGATCATAATGGTCCTGTATTGCTGGGGTCTCCCCGTGAAACAATCAAAGTGACATCAGAGTACATTATTTAACCCCATTACCAATCAACAACATTTTAGGTGGGTCTAAATTCAAAGGCATTGCAACAACAATTTCAGTTGATGGGTTTTATTTTATTTATCTATTTTTTGTCTTTTTAAATAAAAATCATTGTGGACAACAAAGAAATTGCTTGTTATAAGCAATTTCTTCATTTTCCAAAGTGTTTTTAAAATATTTTCTTTGGTAGGTGCATCAAAAAGCGTTATTGAGTGGGAATGGGTCAAGAATTACTTGATGTCCCATCCACAAAAATGAAACCTCTATATCTAGAGGTATGTTAGGAAAATTTTTAACAGTTATTATCTTGGTTTACATGTAGCATGTAAGGCAACAAGGGAAGAACTGTAGCCAGATTGCATGCACTTTACACACTGAAAAGGATCAAAACTTTTCCCTTTTTGAAGACTTTTTGGAACTAAATTGATCCATTGATTAAATGGGGTTTAACACCACTTTTAACAGTATAGTCATATTACGGTGGCTGGAGTACCTAACCATATTTCTGACACTGGAATAACCATTCTTAACAAGAGGGCCGTTGGTCCTGGAGCGCTCACCTGAGATAAAGGCTCTTTTTCTTTCAACAGTCTAATTTCATGTTATGGTTAGGATTATGAAACAAGTGGGCCACAATTACATATAAAGACTATGAACCCGGGGATCCAAAAGTCTAAATAATAAATTCCAAGGCCTTAGTGCTGATTTGAAAGAAGGAAAAAACTTTTTCCATGGGTTATAATTTCAGAAATAAGAAAGAAGTCTGTGAACTGATGCTTCATGCCTAAACCCCCCTCCCCCCTGGGTCTGCCCCTGGAAACCCTAGGATCATGATTTTAGCTATTTTGTAAGAGATCAATATACTGATGCTTCATGCAAAATATCAAGGCTCTACGCCTTCTGGGTCAGGAGGAGAAGATTTTTAAAGATTATTTAAAAATTTCACTTTTGTTGCCATGGCAACCAGAGTTTTTAACAGATTTCAATTCTTTAAGCTATTTTTGAAGGGGACCACCTAAGGAACATTTCTGCCAAATTTGGTTCAGATTGGCCCAGTGGTTTAGGAGGAGATGTTGTTTAAAGAAATTTTTGACGGACGACGCACGATGCACGCCGGCTGGACGCCGGACAAAAGGCAATCACAATAGCTCACTTGAGCACTACGTGCTCAGGTGAGCTAAAAAGACATGTGGAAACTTCATAGGAAGGTATGATTAACCAAAACCCCAGACAAAAGGACTATGATTTTGAAGTCATTGATTTCAAAACAATTAAATTTTCAATTTCTCTGTTTTTCTGGACAGAAAATGTGAAAAATGAAGAAACTGCTTGTTGCATGCAATATATTCACCAGTCAATTTTTCCCCAAACTATTTCTTGAGGGCCATAAAAGGCAAGGTTGTGTTGGAATTGGTTAATCCATGGACATACAATTTACTTACCCAACATACATTATCCTCAGGTCTTTAGCAACTGGAACAATCTGATGTAACAATTTCTCTACATCACCGGTATTCTGATTGGAAATAGCTTGAGATATTCTATGGCTGTAAGGCAAAACAGTAGAAAGTCTCATGAAAAGACTTCAGTAACCAACTGTAATTGTTTTGCTTATCTTGTAATGAGAATCAATTTCTCTATTTCCAATTTCTTTTTCCACATTGTTTTCTAAAGCTTTTTTGTGAGAAGCAGGATTGTATGCGAATGGGTTAAGTCAGTTGAAGCATTGTTAAGTCATTGTTTTTATTTGTATAAGCATTATGAAATGCTAATAAAACCTTGACCCATTTGACCCACTTACAACATGATATGATCTCACCAATGCTTTTCTTTCTCCGGTAAGACAATTACAAAACTTATCCGAGTACTTTAAGAAGATTAATCTGATTACAGCAATCAAATAAATCTATAAAGCAATACAAGAGCACCGCCCACAGGTGCAGGTGCTGGATAATGCAAAAAATCTAAGTCAAAAAAGGGGCATAACTCTTACAAAAACGTTTTTAGAGTTATCCCCCTATATAGTCTAGATAGCTCTTGTGATGGTCAATACAGATGCCAAGTTACACAAGGATATCTTCAATAACAACAGAGATATGACCAAGGTTAAAGTTTGTGATGCCAACACCAAAGGGGATGCGAACCACGCTCAGGTGATGAAAATACCTCGGGTTTTCTCCAAAAACAGACAAGCTTATAATAGTTATATTAGTTCTTTTAATCGAATAAGTCAATCAACAAATGATACAAACTCTGTTGGGCTTTTGTTTATTAAGTTTTGAAATGACTTTTTAGATAAAATACCATCCCCACCATAGAAAAGTTATTTTAGAAGTGCTATCACAAAACAAGCGGACCATGATGGTCCTAGATCACTCACCTGAACTGTCTGCTGTTAAAAATGCAACAATAGACAATTAATCATAATCAGTTTCATAAAGATTGAGGCAAAACTGTGACTTCTATATTGTAAACAAAGGAATTGTCATTATTGCCCCTTTTCCTGTGTTATCCTATAGAACCTTCCCATAATCTATAAGGCTCATCTTTATGACCTAACAAGTATCCTGACCAAGTTACATGCCAATTGAGCCAAAATGATGACCTCTAGAGCATTAAAAAAAGTTGTCATTAAGGCCCCTGTGTTTTCCAAAAGTTCCTTCCTATAATATGTAGGGTTCATCCTTATGACTAAACAATTATTCTGGCTAATTTTCATGAAAATTGAGCCAAAATTTTGGTCTCTAGAGTGTAAACAAAGAAATTGTCATTATGGCCCCTTTTCCTGTGTTTTGGAAAAGAACCTTCCTATAATCAATAGGCATCATCCTCATGCCCTAAAAATCATTCTGGCCTAATTTCAAGAAGATTGAGCCTGAATTGTAGCCTCTAGAGTGTAAACAAAGACATTGTCATTAAGGCCACTTTTCCTGTGTTTTCCAAAAGAACCTTTCTATAATCAATAGGGTTCATCCTCATGATCAAACAATCATTCCAACCAAGTTACATGAAGATTAAGCCAAAATTGTTGCCTCTAGAGTGTAAACAAAGATATTGTCATTAAGGCCCCTTTTCCTGTGCTTTTGGAAAGATCCTTCTAATAATCAATAGGGTTCATCCTCATGACCTAATAATCATTCTGGCAAAGTTTCATGAAGATAGTGCCATATTTGTGGCCTCTTGAGTGTAAACAAAGAAATTGCCATTAAGGCCCCTTTACCTGTGTTTTCAAATAGACCCTTTTGATAATCAATAGAGTTTATCCTCATGATCTAACAATTATTCTGACCAAGTTTCATGAAGATTGGGTCAAAACTGTGGCCTCTAGAGTGTAAACACTTCAATTGTTGACGCAGCACAACGCACAACAGACATTCAACGATCACAAAAGCTCACCATGAGCACTTTGTGCTCAGGTGAGCTAATAAAAGCATTTCTCAAACAACATTGATCTATGACCTTCACCTTTGACCTATGTTATCCAGAAACATAGATAACAGGTCAAGGGCATAGTTTGTACAAAGTTTCGTGGATCCTAGATCAAATGGATTTTTGAGTTTATCTTGTAATTGCACAAGTCTATACCACACATCAAGTGACACCAGAAAATAGCCTCTATATTTAAGTCAGAGCATCAAATTTGAATTGCTGCAAAGTGGATTCATACCCCCAACCAGCCTTTTCATTGTTCAAGTAGCACTGATGACCTTTTAACCCCACAACCAGACAACAAAATTTTAGACTGGTCCAACTGGGTAGAGAGCATTGTGTAAAATGAAGAAATTGTTTCCTAATTTCTTATCTTTAGAGACATCCAAAACTGTCATTGTGTGGGAATGGATTTACCTACATGACAAAAAAAACAAGAGCACCTCCTTAGGGTAATGGATAACTATTGTATAAAGTTTCAAGGTTCTTGGTCAAATGGCTTATGGGTTATAACACAGAAATAATTTTCAATCAATGTTTTTGACCTTGACCATTGTCCTACAAAACAATAGAGTACTTTCTTGGATAATTTGCAATGATTGCATGAAGTTTCATGGTTGTAATTCAGTTTGTTCTTGAGTTAGAGCTGGGATAACAAAAGTTTACAGACGGAGGAACAGATCGATGGATGGACAGACAAATATAAAGACAGTTGTGGTGAAACCAATATACTCCCATCTTTGTGGGTTGGGTATATAATGAACAGAGGTCATTGTAGTTAATGAACAATCAGATAAAATCTTCTATTTCACTGGAATCCTTATAAAATGAAACCCTACATACCAAGAGGTAGACAAGAAATGCCAGATTTGCTGTAGTAATTCCCCTGCCAACATATCACCTGGTGGCTGGTCCACTTCACTAACACAATTTAATCTCACGTTAAGAGCACCTGCTGATGGATCAGAGAGAGTGTCTCGATTACATTGCTGGTCCACATATCCTTGCGTCAGAAAATTATCGTTCTGATGTGATACAGGATGCTGAGCATGGATCATATGATGCGAATGGGAATGAATTAATTGTGATTGTACAACAGGATGAACTAGAGATGGTAATGCTGGTGACTGAACCAGAGGCTGTATAAGAGGTTGAACTATTGACTGGGGAGGAATTATTGACTGGGGAGGAACTATCGGTGACTGTACCACAATTTGTTGCTGAATTCCAGGTGAATGAACAACAAATTGCAAAGGGGGTTGAACCAAAGGTGAATGTGGAATAATCTGTAGTTGTGGCTGGAGGCCTGGGGATTGAGCCATCTGTTGTAGATGTGGCTGATGTCTTGGTTGTTGTTGGACAGGCCTGGATGAATGTCCCTCACTGTGAACTGAGTTTTGTGGACTGATAATACTGTTACTGCACTTCTCTGGTACAAGCTAAAGAGAAATTGATATCATTTACAAACCAGAAGGCCCAGATTGATCCCCTTCACATGCTCATGCTAACTAATCAACTCATTTTGATGAAACTATACATACTTTTAAGACTAATTGACGGATTGATGCCCCCCCCCCCCCCCCCCCGTTTGCGCTGGATACGCAGACTAAATCCAACAGGAAGTTCCACTTGATATCAAACAGGGTTATTTTATAAAATTTACAGCCAGTAACATGTAACAAGAGCTGTCAGAGGACAGCAACGCTCAACTATTGTGAGTGCTGGATACTAACAGCAATTCAATGTTGCCGTAAGGCATAATACCTAAGTAGTAAGCTTTCAATAAAATTTAAAGTTAATCAACAATTTCTAAGTCGAAAAGAGTTAAAATATCAGTGAAATGAATGTCAGAGTAATGAACCTGTGTCTAGAGGCTGATATTATTGTCACAAAATCATGTGCAAAGTTTCGAAGAAATAGCATTGGTAGAAAGAGAGCCATTAAAGATATATGACAATTGCACACAAGGTTTAACCAAGAATTTTTAAGTCCAAAAAGGTTAAAACTCCACTATAATAAATGTGAGTGTCATGAATCTTTGCCTAGAAGATGATATGCTGGTCACAAAAAGAATTGTGTAAATATCAAAGCAATAGCTTTAGTAGAAAGAGAGTTTTTAAAGATATATGACAATTGCGCGTAGGGTTCAACAAAGAATTTTTAAGACAAAATGGGTTAAAATTCCACTAAAATGAAAGTCAGAGTATTTAATCTGTGTCTAGAGGCTGATATTATTGTCAAAAAAGCATGAAAGTTTCAGAGCAATAGCATTGGTAGAAAATGCGATATGACACTTGTATGTTAATGTTTAACCAAACTGTTACGCTGGCTCTAGACCTACCTTAGACTTGAGATAATTACTAAGACTAGATATAGACTGTATGGTTATGTTGTTGTGAATGAGGTCTTCGCATAATTCATAGATACACAAAACACACTCCTTTATACCAAACATTGTCTCTCCATACCTGGAAAATAGAATAATTTCCAGTTTTATTTTCCATTTTATGGGATGCATTGAATAACACGAGAGAGTTTTTTGTTGATTATTGATTGTAAGTGGGTTTTTACTTTTTCATAAATTTTTCTGTTATTTTGTGGCAGCTGATGTAACTTCTTATGGCTTCCAGTCAATTCACACAAAAGAACAGTCACAACATTTAATCTTAGCCACAAGCTGCTCATCCAACTTAGGCACAGTCCATTGTGATGAATTTTACCAGATGTGGAAAATAATATTTGCCAAGCCATGGTTCAAACTCAAAACCCTAGCACTGAATGCACAGCATGTTAACGACTGAGCTTACTAGGTCAGATTGGAGATAGCTGAAGTTCCGGTAAAAGAAAAACAGGTATCAAACATGAGATGGTGTCTATGTATAGTCATGGGAAATATAATAATTCAGGTTTTAAAGAGTTTGAAAATAAAAGTAAAATTTGAGACTGATTATTAAGTTGGTCAGAGAAAAAGCTCAAAGGGTCACTATACTTATTGCCAAGTTAAAGTCAAATATCATCTGAGTTCATATTGAAAATTTGGTTGCTTCAGGTGAAAGGATCAACAAATATAAGCAAGGTTTGAATTTTTTATGAATAGGTCAAGGGTCAAGGTCACCTTTACAGAGCACTTTATTGATGGTGAAAGATTTTCACCTAATGAGTGCATACATAGAATTCCAACATTCTAGATGAAAGCTATGTGATTAATACCCCCAAAAGGTTCCTTGTCACAGAAAATACATTAGAATGAAGCCTTTCTTTCACAAATGCCAAACCTCCAAGAAAAGTAAACCATAACAGCAAGTTCTTATATTTTCTTGATACTGCTTGTGTGAAATTTAAATCATATCCAACTAGGAGTTTAGCACAAAACTACTAGTTGCTGAGGATTTTTCATCAAAGGATCATAAGTCTTCAAAAAGTAATTGGAGTATTACCAAAATAGGAAACGCACATCCTTGAAACTGAGTCTACCTGTGAAGTTTCAATCAAATCAATAGTTTCATAGAAAACGAGCCGACAAAATTTTCATCATAGAGCCATAAATCTGCAAAATGTAAAATGGACTACTACTGTGCTGGATAAATGAGTAAACCTGTGAAGTTAATAAAATCCAATCTAATAGTTTCAGAGAAAAATAGAGATTGTTGCAAAGCAGATTAATACCCCCCTACAGCGCTTGTCCAAATACAAGTGCTTTCGCAAAAGTGCCATAACAAACAAGAGGCCCATGAGGCCTTGAGACTCTCTACTGGTTATCATGTTTTCTGTTAAAGAAATCTGATATTTAAGGAAGTTAATTACTCAAAGAAGAATGCATAAAGAAACAAGATGTGTTTGTGAAACACCATGCCCCCTAAACAGGAATTCTTTAGAAACAGGTGATTTTTATTGTTTTGTTTTTCTATGTTTAAGGGAAAAGGGTTAAAATTTTGACCTTGACCTTGATAAATGACCTTCCCCAGTTGCGCCTTGTTGAGACCTATCAACATACCAAATATTAGGTTGAAGTTATAAGAATATGTTTAGTTGGCAGGTTTAGTTTTGGAGTAACGTTTTAGGGAAAAGGGTTATAATTTTGACCTTGATGAAATGACCTTCCCCAGTTGCGCCTTGTTGAGACCTATCTACATACCAAATATTGGCATTGTAACTTAAATGTGGTTGAAGTTATAGGAAAATGTTTAGTTCGCAGGTTAAGTTTTTGAGTAACGTTTTAGGGAAAAGGGTTAAAATTTTGACCTTGACCTTGATGAAATGACCTTCCCAAATTGCACCTTGTTGAGACCTACATACCAGATATTAGCATTGTAACTTAATTAGGGATGAATTTACAGGGAAATATTTAGTTGGCAGGTTAAGTTTTTGAGTAATGTTTTAGGGAAAAGGGTTAAAGGGCTAATACCAAATATTAGCATTGTAACTAAATTGGAGTTGAAGTTATAGGAAAATGTTTAGTTGGCAGACAGACAGAAGACGGACAGACAGACAGACAGATGGACATGGGTAAAACAATATGCCCCCAATCTATCAAGAGGAACGTTCCTTATGTTGGTACAATCATTCTGTGAAAGTTTGAATTGAATCTGATGAAAACTGTGGAATCTAGAGTGTTAACGAGGATTTTTTAATTAAATTTTCATAAGGCCCCTTTTCCCATGTTTCTTGACGGATCTGAGCCAATTTCAAAAGGAACGATCCTTATGGTGGTACAATCATTCTGTGAAAGTTTGAAGAGAATCCGATGAAAACTGTGGACTCTAGAGTGTTAAGGAGGATTTTTTAATTGAATTTTAATTAGGCCTCTTTTCCCATGTTTCTTGACGGATGTGACCCAATTTCCAAAGGAACAATATTTATGATGGTACAATCATTCTTTTAAAGTTTGAAGGGAATCCAATGAAAACTGTGGACTCTAGAGTGTTAACAAGGAAAAGTTTAACGGCGGGACGACGCACGGACGCCGGACTGGAAAAAGCCATCGCAATAGCTCAAGTGGCCTTTGGCCAGTAGAGCTACAAATAAACAAGAGCCGTCGGAAACGGATTATGCTCCCCGAATAAGGCTTTTGTCACAGAACTATATGCCATTATTGGACAAAAAACTTTTTATTGAATGCAACTATAGTTTGAGAGTTCAGTTCACAAGAAATTTGGAAGTTTGACAAACATTGAAGGAAGCTGTTTGGCTTCACAGGCCTGATTCTAGTAAAATTCAATATCATTATATGGTAAAGGGTTAAATATTTTACCTTCACTATCCTAGTTATCAATGAAAAATGTCTCCATACAAAAAATGAAGACTCTAATTTGAGTAGACTTTCAGAAACAATAGATTGATTTATTTTAGAATAGATTATATACAAAATGTAAAGCTACATGGCATTAAGTCCCCTTTTAGCATGGTAAGGTTCATTGGGTCAAAAATTGAAATAAAAATTACCTAGGGCTTTTAATGAACAATATTTACGTAAAGTAACAAGAAATTTTGGCAATTAGTAAAGGACGAATATTGGAAAATTAATGACCTTGACAATTTGACCTTGACCAATGACCTTAAACTTAGTACCAACAGAAAGTCCATGTCATAAGCAATGCACATGTAAAATATGAAGGCTATATCACTTACCATTGTTTACTTATGGGAGATGTTAAAGTTAAAGTTGAGAAATGACCTTGACCTTGACAGATGACCTTGAACCTCATACCAACAGAAAGGTCATGACATAAGCACATGTAAAATATGAAGGCTATATCACTTACCATTGTTTACTTATGGAAGATGTTAAAGTTAAAGTTAAGAAATGACCTTGACCTTGACAGATGACCTTGAACCTCATACCAACAGAAAGGTCATAACATAAGCAATGCACATGTAAAATATGAAGAGTGTGTCACTTACAATTGTAAACTTAGAGACAATGTTAAAGTTAACCTTTTCGAAATGTTGACCTTGAGAAATGACCTTGATCTTGACAGATGACCTTGAACTTAGTACCAACTAAAAGGCCATGTCAAAAGCAATGCACATGTGAAATATGAAGGTTATCTCACTGAACATTGTAAACTTAAAGACAATGTTTAAGTTAAGATTTTCTAAATTTTGATCTTGAAAAATGACCTTGACCTTGAATGATAACCTTGAACTTGGTACCAACAGAAAGGGTTTGTCACAAGCAATGCACATGTGAAATATAAAGACTTTATCTCTAACCAATCAAAAGTTATTGCCAATTTTAGTTTTTGCAGGGAAAAAAGACAGTTAACGTTAAGGTAATAACATTAAGGCCCCTTTTCCCATGACACATTTTTTTAAACGAAAATTTCCGTTAGTTTAAGGTCAAGGGGATCTGATTTGCTACTCAAATATGAAATTTCATGAAATTCTAACAATTAGTCTTGGAGAAATTGGCTAAAAACTAGTTTTTACATAAAGGCCCCTTTTTCCATGATGCAGCCTTGAAATAAGAAAAATGAAAAAGCAGGTCTTGGAAATTTCCTAGGAAGATTATATACGAAGTTTCGTCCAACTAGGCCCAGGGGTTGCTGAGATATGACATCGGACTGACAGACGGGCAGAAGGAAGGACGGAAGGATGGATGGACGGACGCACAGGCCGGCGACTATATGCTTCAACCCCCCCCCCCCCCGAAAATTTTTTCAGGAGCATAAATATGCACATCAATGCTTGATACTGAGTCTACCTGTGAAGTTTGAAATAAATCCATCCTATACTTTAAGAGAAAAAGAGTGGACAAGATTTTTCATTAAAGGGCCTTAACTCCTTTAAAAGTAAATGGACCTTAATAGGATATGGACCCCCTTTTTTTGTGACACAGCAAAAAGGGAAAGCCCCTAAAATATGCCTAAGTTCGGGTGACTAGGAACATTCAGTGAAAATTTCATTCAAAATTGTCAATAAATGTAGGAGGATATGCATTAAGAAGCTGTGAACAGATGACATACAGAGGAGATGATGCCTTTATATGTCCACCTTCAGTGGCATACGAAAAATCAAATACAATATCAGAAAACCTTTTTTTAAACCATTCCCACAAAATCTTACTTTTTTACACCCCTCAAGAAAAAACTTTGTTAAAATATTGTGGAAAATTAAGAAATTGCTTGTGACAACCAATGCTTTTATTGTCTACAATGATTTGTACTCTAAAAGGAAATGTTTTTTTTAAAATTCATCAACTATTGATAGAAGCCTGCAAATTCATTCAAAATAGATTTTTCCATGTGGTAGTGGATTAAATGAGGAGTAATATGCAAGTGATACAAAAAAACTTTAGCAAAATTAGGTACCAACAGAAAACTAGACATTGTCACAAAGCGGACTAATACCCCCAAACAGAGCTTGTCCATATACAAGTGCTATCCGCCAAAGAGATGTAACAAAAAATGGACCTTTTAATTAAAGGGATATGCACATGTCTGACTTATACCGAGTCTTTCTGTAAAATTTGAATTGAATCCGTCCAATTGTTGCTGAGAAATTGAGTGGACACGATTTTTCACCAAAGGGCCATAACTCTGTCAAAAATCAATGGACTGTGACTAAAATAGAATATGCACATCTCTTCTTGATACTGATTATATCAGTGAAGTTTGAATCACATCCGTCCAATGGTTGCTGAGAAATTGAGCGGACACAAAAAAGCTACAGACAGACGGACCTACAAGCGGACTCCTATATACCCCCCAAACATAGTTTTGGACGGTATAATGATTGATGTATTCTTTCTAGAAATACCAGACTTCAATGATATGTGCTTGATTTGTTTGTTTGTTTGAATGGTACGCCGCTTTCAACAATCTTTCAGTTATATCGCGGCGGCTGGAGCACCTAACAATGGAATCCTGGTATTTCTCACACCAGTACTACCATTACATCCCTTCCTAGCCTCCAGCTGCTATCCCACATAGGTCTACGATTATCGACCCATTGGTGAAAGACAAATAGTCGGAAAGGATGAGTGCCGCCATCGGGGATCGAACCCAGGACCTCTAGATTGACAGTCCGACGCGCTACCAACTGCGCTATGAGGGCGGCCCGATATGTGCTTGACACAAGTTGTATTTTTCAAATACAGTGCCAGATTGCTATCATTACTTAGTTTTCCATTTATGTGTTTCTTCAAATTCAAATGGTTTCAAAGTCAAAATGAATAATTCCAACCAATTCTCACACAATGACGCTTTTTAACATCCCTCGAAATAAGTTTGTTGTCTGTTAATAGGTTAATTTTCAGAAAAAATTCCTACAACTTATGTTGGTTCTAAGCAGCATTAATTCCCACTGTGACAACATTAACTCATTACAATTTAATCCCGCATTTTTATGTGCTGAAGAAAAAGACTTTGGAAAAGCATTGTTACCATTGTTCTCTTTTTCATCAGAATGAATTCTACCCTATTTGGTACTCATTATTCAATTCATTATTCAATTTTCACACACTTTGAAATTGGTGTATGCAACTGCTTTGAATATGGACCAGTCTATAAATTTTGACATCTAGTTATGTATTAACCTTTACTGTATTTGAAAATATTGGACTTGTTCAAATTCAAAAGGATAGCAGACAGCATTGAAAGCTAGCACATATTAAAACTAGGAAGCGGACTAATACCCCGACAGTGCTTTTCCATATACAAGTGCAATCCGCCAAAAGGCCATAACAAAAATGGACTTTTTAATTAAAGGGCCATTTCTCTGTCAAAAATCAATGGACCATAACCAAATAGGATATGCACATGTCTGACTTATACCGAATCTTTCTATGAAATTTGAATCAAATCCGTCCAATGGTTGCTGAGAAATTGAGCGGACACTATATTTCACCAAAGGGTCATAACTTTGTCAAAAATCAATGGACCATAACCAAATTAGAATATGCACATCTCTGCTTGATACTGATTATATCAGTGAAGTTTGAATAAAATCTGTCCAATAGTTGTCAAGGATTTGAGGGGACACAAATAAGCTACAGACAGACGGACCGACCGACAAGATGACTCCTATATACCACCCAAACATAGTTTTGGGGGGGGTATAAAAAGTATCCTAGAAATATTGTGGGAAAAGAAGAAATTACTTGTAACAAGTAATGTCCTCTTTTTCATCAATGTTTTCTTAAATGTAATATCACAGGCACGTGAAAAACAGGGATTGTATAAGAAAGGGTAAGGAAATGAAACCTTCATCATATGGCAACCTTATATGGTTTTGAAATTGTTAGAATCATATTTTTTGTTGTTAATCTTGTTTGTTTTATCATTTTTCTCTCAACCCATTCCCACACAATGATGCTTTTTGACACTCTTCAAAGTGACAAGCAATTTCTTCAATTTCATAAACCTTGAATTGTCGTCTGCAATACCTTTCAATCTTGGTCACTGTAAAATTTGCCATCTGGTAATTGGTTAACATGGATGTCTTCAGTGTGAAAAGGGATCAAATGAGTGTCTTACCTGTTTCTCCTTACACATTCTTGTAGAATTTCTAAGGATTCCTTGGAGATATCACAGACTTCCTGGAGGGAAGGGGCTGTCATATAGAAAAAGTATTTTATTTATGGTACTGTTGGCCTTGTAACAAGAGCCATGTCAGACATGGCCATCTCCCGCCATAAAAGCTTGAAAGTAAACTGAAGCTTTCAGAGATATGCTCAGGACAAAATCTAAGTCTTTAAAACAACAAAGGGCAATGACTCCAAAATTATGCAAGCAAGAGTTGTGGTTCTTGTTCACTGCACTTCTCCTCAACGAGATCTATCCACCTACAAGGTTTCAAGTTAATAGCTATTAAACTTTCAGAGATATGCCCCGGACAAAATCTTAGTCTTTAAAACAACAAAGGCCAATAACTCCAAAATCATGCAAGCAAGAGTTGTGGTACTTGTGCACTGCACTTCTCCTCAATGAGATCTATCGACCTATGAAGTTTCAAGTTGATAGCAATTATACTTTCAGAGATATTCTCCGGACAAGTTTAGTGACAGAAGGACAGAATGACAGATTGACAGAATGACGGAATGACGGACAGAGACCATTACTATATCCCCTTCACCAAAAGGCGGGGGATAATAAGCAACCACTCATGGGATAACAAATAAGAGGATCATGATTGTCCTAGTTGCTCACCTGAATTGTCTGCTTTTAAAAACATGCAACTAGAGATAAATAACTATAACCAGTTTCATGAAGATTGAGCCAAAACTGTGACTATGTCATTATGGCCTATTTTCCAGTGTTTTCCTATAGAACCTTCCCATTATCTGTAAGGTTCATCTTTATGATCTAACAATTATCCTGACCAAGTTTAATGATAATTGAGCCAAAATTATGGCCTCTAGAGTGTTAACAAAGAAATTGTCATTAAGGCCTATTTTCCTGTGTTTTCTGGTAGAACCTTCCTATAATCAATAGGGTTCATCCTTATTACCAAACAATTATTGTGACCAAACATCATGGAGATTGAGCCTAAATCGTGGCCTGTAGAGTGTAAACAAAGAAATCTTTACAAAGGCCACTTTTCCTATGTTTTCTGATAGAACCTTCCGATAATCAAAAGGGTTCATCCTTATGACCTAACAATTATTCTGACCAAGTTTCATGGAGATTGAGCCTTAATTGTGGCCTCAAGAGTGTAAACAAAGACATTGTCATTAAGGACCCTTTTCCTGTGTTTTCCAATAGAATCCTCCCATAATGGATAGGGTTCATCCTCCTGACCAAACAATTATTCTGACCAAATTTCATGAAGATTAAGCCAAAATGTTGGCCTCTTGAGTGTAAATAAAGAAATTGTCATTAAGGCCACTTTTCCTGTGTTTTCAGAAAGATCCTTCAAATAATCAATAGGCTTCATCTTTATGACCTAATAATTTTTCTGGCAAAGTTTTATGAAAATTGAGCCAAATTTGTAGCCTCTAGAGTGTAAACAAAAAAATTATCATTAAAGCCCCCTTTTCCTGTGTTTCCAATAGAACCCTGCCATAATCAATACGGTTCATCCTCATGAACAATTGGGTCAAAACTGTGGCCTCTAGAGTGTTAAATCTTTAACTGTGGATGTCGCATGTCACACGCTGCACGACTGACAACAAACATTCAACGATCACAAAAGCTCACCAAGAGCAATTTGTGTTCAGGTGAGCTAAAAAGAATGGCTAAAATATTTTTGTGAAATATATAAAGGATTGATGTGATTGCATTAATTGACTATTACAGAACTCTCGTTAAATCCTATGTCTCACTAAGACGATTCCAATGACTTCCAACACCATTGGATTTATCCAATATAATCACTTGTTTATAAGAGTGTATGATTATGAAAAACGATTCTGATTGTAATCACTCAATGGACATGGTAGCTTAATAGAGGGGGCTTCTGTATCAAGTTTGACTGTATTTAACATGGTGTTGAACAATATTTCTGTAACAATGACCAAATTTCATGAAGAGTGGGCCTAAATGGCCTCTAGAGTGTAAACAAAAATTTTTAATAAAGGTAACTTTTCCCGTGTTTTCTGATAGAACCTTCCGATAATCAAAAGGGTTCATCCTTATGACCGAACAATTATTCTGACCAAGTTTCATGAAGATTGAGCCTTAATTTTGGCCTCTAGAGTGTTAACAAAGACATTGTCATTAAGGACCCTTTTCCTGTGTTTTCCAATAGAATCCTCCCATAATCAATAGGGTTTATCCTCATGACCAAACAATTATTCTGACCAAATTTCATGTAGATAAAACCAAAATGGTGGCCTCTAGAGTGTTAACAAAGAAATTGTCATTAAGGCCACTTTTCCTGTGTTTTTCGGAAAGATCCTTCAAATAATCAATAGGCTTCATCTTTATGATCTAATAATTTTTCTGGCAAAGTTTTATGAAAATTGAGCCAAATTTGTAGCCTCTAGAGTGTAAACAAACAAGAGGCCAAGTAGGCCTTAACGGTCACCTGAGTAAAAGAGAATCAAGACAAGTGATTTAGGGTTTATTAGAAAAAGACTTTTTAAGAAGTACAAAAATTTACCCCTTTCTGCCCCCAACTGGGGCCCCTTTTACCCCAAGCCCCCCAACCTCTTTTCACAAACTAGAATTGGCATCTCCCAATGATGCTTCCGACCAAGTTTGGTTGAAATCCCCTTAGTAGTTCTTGAGAAGAAGATGAAAATGTTTAAAAGTTACCAAAAATGACCCCCTTTTGGTCCCCATTTTAGGCCCCCCCCTGACCCCCCAGCCTTTTAATTTTCAAAAATCTGTATAATCAGTACCCAATGATGCTTTTCACCAAGTTAGTTTGAAATTGGCTTAGTACTTCATCAGAAGAAGATGAAAATGTGAATTTTTTAACATGATGAACTTTGACCTCTGGGTGTGGCCCCCATACATGACCCCAGGGGCATGAATTTCCCAATTTATAATATACCTGTCCTAGTTGTCATGTGCACAGAATATTTAAGCTCTGGCATTAACGGTTTATTAGAAGAAGATTTTTAAAGAAGTACCAAAAATTACCCCTTTTTGCCCCCTATTTGGGCCCCTTTGACCCCCAGAACCCCTATTTTCACAAACTAGAATTGGCATCCCCCAATGATGCTTTCTACCAAGTTTGGTTGAAATCCCCCCAGTAGTTCTTGAGAAGAAGATGAAATATCTAAAAGTTACCAAAAAATACCCCCTTTTGGTCCCCATTTTAGGGCCCCCTGACCACCCAGCCTTTTAATTTTCACAAATACGAATAACCATTACCAAATGATGCTTTTCACCAAGTTTGTTTGAAATTGGCATAGTACTTCATCAGAAGAAGATGAAAATGTGAATTTTTTAACATGATGAACTTTGACCTCTGGGTGTGGCCCCAAACATGACCCCAGGGGCATGAATTTCCCAATTTATAATATACCTGTCCTAGTTGTCATGCACACAAAATATTTAAGCTCTGGCATTAACAATTTATTAGAGGAAGATTTTTAAAGAAGTACCAAAAATTACCCCTTTTTGCCCCCGATTTGGGCCCCTATGACCCCCAGAACCCCTATTTTCACAAACTTGAATTGGCATCCCCCAATGATGCTTTCTACCAAGTTTGGTTGAAATCGCCCAGTAGTTCTTGAGAAAAAGAAGAAAATGTTTAAAAGTTAACGGACGACGGACGACGCACGACGACGGACAAACGATGATTGCAATAGGTTACCATGAACATTCGGTCAGGTGACCTAAAAAATTATCATTAAAGCCCCTTTTTCCTGTGTTTTCAAATAGAACCCTGCCATAATCAATATGGTTCATCCTCATGAACAATTGGGTCAAAACTGTGGCCTCTAGAGTGTTAAATCTTTAACTGTTGATGTGGCATGTCGCACGCTGTACGACTGACAACAAACATTCAACGATCACAAAAGCTCACCATGAGCAATTTGTGTTCAGGTGAGCTAAAAAGAAAGGCTAAAATATTTTTGTGAAATATATGAAGGATTGATGTGAATGCATTAATCGATTATTACAGAACTCTCGCTAAATCCTATGTCTCACTAAGACGATTCCAATGACTTCCAACACCATTGGATTTATCCAATATAACCACTTGTTTATAAGAGGGTATGATTATGAAAAAAGATTCTGATTGCAATCACTCAATGGACATGGTAGCTTAATAGAGGTGGCTTCTGTATCAAGTTTGACTGTATTTAACATGGTGTTGAACAATCTTTCTGTAACAATGAAGCAAAATTCACTCGTTCAAGTGCTTCCTTGGAACAATCAATACTAGGCTGGGGCTCTTTTGGAAGTATGTCTTTCCCAAAGACATACCTATGTGATAAACAATATATCTGAGGTTCAAACCCAAGACCTCGAACAACTCTCAATATATGAATCTACCACCCTAACCATGTCATGTGAGATCACTACATACAAATATTTGAGCACCGATATTTTAAACAAGAGCACCGGCATACGGGTGCCTACGCTCGGCTATTGGGTGCTGGAACGTGGAAAAATGCAAACTACAATGACACAATTTCTTAATATTGCGGTAAAAAATCAGACTTTTTCTCTTTTTCAGTTAATCATGCACAATCATTATAAAACCCTACAAAAGTATGTTATTTAACACTGTCAGAAAAGGAGAAATTTCTTGTCTACCTAATTGACAGATTGCTGCTGCCAATCAATTGATTGATTGATTGAATGGGGTATAATATTTTTAAGAGTATTTCAGTCTAATTGCAGCACCTGGAGTACCTTACTGTGAATATCTGGTAGTTCTCACATCAGTACTACCACTACATCCTTTCAGAGCCTCCAGCTGCTTATCCAACTAAGGTTTACAATTATCCATCCATTGGTGGGAGACTTATGTCCAAAAGCCAATTCGATATGACTGGGGATCAAACCTGAGCCCTCTTGACTAGAAGTATTATGTGCTAGACTGTGATCAAAGAAAAATTGACTAAACGAATCATTTTTTTAGACTACACATGAACTTTAAACTCTGACATTGATGACATCTAAGTTTAGCTTTTATTGGTTTGGTGACTTGAACATTGTAACTACAGCTTATTCAAGCTGCAGTTACAATGACTAGGTCACCAACCAACCATTGTTTTTTTCTGTTAGTGTCTTTCACAAATTCACTCTATGACAGATTAACCCATTACCACATAATGATGCTTTTTGATGCCCCTCAAGAAAAATGAAGGGGGAAAATTGCGCAAAATGAAGCAAGACTTTAAATTATCCTCTGCAGCTCCTTTGAATTAGGACCAGTCTAAAATATTGCTGTACTGGAGTAATCAATCAATTAAACAAACAAACTAGATTTATAACTCTAGCAGCACTATTGATATTTTACCTTAATTACCAAAGAAACAATAGGGCATTCTTGGGTCATGGTCTTTTGTTTCTTATGCCAAGGTCAAATTTCTTATGAGCTATAGCATGGAAACAATTTTCAAAGTTCGAATTGTGACATTGACCTTTGACCTATGTGACCCAAAAACCAATAGGGTACTTCCTTGAATCATTTACAACAATTGTACGAAATTTCATGTTCGTAAGTCAATTATTTCTAGAGTTAAAGCAAGGAAACAAAAAAGTCTATGGACGGATGGATGGACACATGAATAGAAAGACAGAAAGAAATGGCGATGGGGGTCTAGTAATTTTACTTTATGAACTTACTTCTTTTAGAACTGAAAGCACACAACAACTTTTCCACATTAGATATTAAAGACCTTTTAAACACCATACCAAATATAGCTCTCCAGTATCTGAAAAATCAACAACTAGAGATACAGTGGAATCTTCTTAATTGCAACTTTACCCCTTTCCCACTTTTCAAAATTTTACACTTGTCCAAATTCAAATGTTTTGCAGACGACAATTTAAATTATTTGTATAATAATCATTCAGTAGGGTAGAAAATATTGTTGAAAAAGAAGAAATTGCTAGTTACAAGCAGTTTCTTCTTTTTTACCAATGATTTCTCAAGTATAAAAACGCAGGGGCATAAAAACTTGCATTTAATAGTTTGATTGAATGGGGTTTGATACCACTTTTAACAGTATTGCAGTCATATCCCTGAAGTCGGAGCAGCTAACAATGGATTCAAGGTATTTCTCACACCAGTACTACCACTACATCCTTTTCTTAGCCTCCAGCTGAATTCCCACTTAGATTTATGATTTTCCACCCATTGGTGTGAGACAAATGTTGGAAAGCATATGTGCCTCCGCTGGGGATCAAACACATGACATCCTATGATTGAAGATTGGGAGTCTGATGCACTACCCACTGCTGCATGACCACATCTAGAGTTTTCACTATAAAAATTAAAACCCAACCAAGAAGATGCTTATAAGCCCATTATCAGATGAAACAAGATGTGTTTGTGAAACACTATGCCCCCGAAACAGGAATTCTTTAGAAACAGGTGATTTTTGTTTTTCTTTGTTTTAGGGAAAAGGGTTAAATTTTTTACCTTGATGAAATGACCTTCCCCAGTTGTGCCTTGTTGAGACCTATCTACATACCAAATATAAGCATTGTAACTCAATGGGGGTTGAAGTTATAGGAAAATGTTTAGTTGGCAGGTAAAGTTTTTGAGAAACATTTTAGGGAAAAGGGTTAAAATTTTGACCTTGACCTTGATGAAATGCCCTTCCCCAGTTGCGCCTTGTGGAAACCTATCTACACACCAAATATTAGCATTGTAACTTAATCAGGGTTGAAGTTAAAGGAAATATGTTTATTTGGCAGGTTAAGTTTTTGAGTAACGTTTTAGGGAAAAAGGTTAAAATTGACCATGACATTAATGACCTTCCCCAGTTGCGCCTTGTTGAGACCTATCTACATACCAAATATTAGCATTGTAACTTAATTAGGTATGAAGTAAAAAGAAAATGTTTAGTTGGCAGGTTAAGTTTTTGAGTAACATTTTAGGGAAAAGGGTTCAAACTTTGACCATGACTGTACTATACGATGTCGAATGATTAAAAAACTCGATATTTTCGATGCCGATGTTTTATTTTTCTCAATCTTTACATGTGCACGGAAGTTCATTTATGGTTCAATTCATTAACATAAATCTGTGTTTCTATAATAATGTTCCGATAAAACTACTTGATTACAGTTTACTGAACCCATATTAATCGAACAAACTATTTCTGATTTTGAGAGACTCTAGAACATTCTCCCCTCTTTGATATGCAATATCAACATACGGTGTCTACTATTCTAATAATATTATCGATTACCACATACGAATCACTCTATTGTTCCATTTAGATTGATCGCCAAGATCATACTATAGAGAACAATATATTGAAATATTGTTACACCAAAACAAACCAACAAATTAAACCACTATAACCTTAAATCGATACCCTCGTTCTATTCATACTATTAAGAATGAATCACTTTTGTCAAAATAGAAGCTTTATCTAATGGGGGCTTTACACTATATGTTTTTTCATATCTGCTTTTTCATATCTGCTAAAACATACAGTGTAAACTGGTAGATAATGGGCGTTCTGCTAGCAGATCTGCTAAACATACGGAATAGGACATGTTCTATTTCCATCTGCTTTTTCAGACGGAATCGGCCTATCAATTCTCAGATCACCTGCTGATAAGCTGACAAGATAAATAATTACTGGTCAGCACTCTCATTTTGCCTCTTTAATACCAACATTTTGTGAAATATAATTCAACAAATGCTTATATTTTATTTATAATAACCCATTACCATGTAATTTGATTTTGCTTTTTTCCAATATTGCTTTGTTCTTATTTCATGAAAATAAAGAAACAACTTCATGGAAAATCAGAAAGTGCTGTTAATATTCAAAGGATTATAATTGTAGCTAAAAAAAGTGCTTTAGCTCTTTACCCGACTGGGAAAATTTAGACTGATCCAAATTGAAAGAACTTACAGATTAAAATGTTAAAGTTTATGAAAATTAAAAAAAAAAAAAAAAAAGAAAAAGATTAAGAAGTATCACAAGAGGTAGAAAACGGTGTGACAAAAGGATGATTTGCTTTTTACATATAATTTCTCCTTTCCCTCAATGGTTCTTCAGGGCAATTCATCTTCAGTGCCGCAAATACAGAATCGTGTGTTAAATATTACAGTAATTTATCTTTTTACACCATGTTTTAACCCATTCCAAAACAATGACGCTTTTTGACGCCTGTCAAAACAATTGGTAAAACATTGGGTAAAAAAAGAGATCGCTTGCAACTTTCATTGAGTTATTATTTCATTTTCCACAATGTTTGAAAAAAAAATCATAAATTTCATAAACATTAAATTGTCGTCTGCATGTCTTTTCCATTTGGACCAGTCTAAAAATTTTGTCTGCCTATGGGTAAAGCTTTATTTTCTCTGAGACGGTTATTTTGAAATATTTTGGAATTATTGTTGTTTTTGTTTTTTTGTCTTTGTTTTTTAATTTGAATGACTCAAAATTATTTTTTGTTAATGTTAGCATTTGTGACCTGTCATATTAGTAGTTACCATGTGCAGAGTACCAAAAGTGTGGACTGTAATTATGACTGTGCAAATTTTGCAGGCTGATCTGGGGCAAAAGGTTGTTTCTTTTGTGACATTTCTTTGTATGAAATTGTTGTTTCTCTTTACTATATACAATGTTGTTTACTATTGTATTGTCAATCTAAGTTTACAATTTCTGAAACAATATTAGGGTGTATGTGTGCCTGTCTGTGTGTCAATGTGTTTCTGTGTGTGAGTGAGTTGAGGTTGAATTTTAGTGTGACAGATCACACTAAAATAGAAAATAGAACTAATCCAGCATAGGTCAATCAGGATTAGACTTTCGAAACTGAAATATGGTAGAGTTGAATAACCCACATGCGAAAATTTCAACCAGGGTTAATCTAGCGACCACTTGATCGATAATTTTCATGCCTGTGGTGGTTATTTTCATAGCTTTGGCCTAAAATCATGAAAAGGTGACAAAAAGGTTGTGAATGAAAATTTGAGATTTGGTAAGAGGTAGAGTATGGTGTTTTCAAAAACAGGTAAATTTCAACAAATTTAGGAATGAGTCAAAATGATAAAATCTCTCCCCTACATTCCAGTAATGCAATACACTACATGACCTTAGAAATAATTGACTAAGGTCAACTGAAGCAGATATGCTAAAGCATACAGTGTGAACGCAAAAAGCAGATATGCTTAAAACATATGTGCTTTTTCAGATATGCTAAAACATGTAGTGTAAACGGCCTCTAAGCAACTTCTAAGACATTGTTTCATTTTATTTTTCACAATCCACCTTGAATTATACAACAATTACATTTCATCTCTTTCTTTTACTAAATATAACCATTTTCAAAACATTCTCCTGACTTGATACTCTTATAAAGAGAAAGCTTTTGGTAATATTGAAGGAAAAGAAGAAATTACTGATCACTTGCATTTTCTCCTTTTTCATCAACTTTACTATTTAATTGAAAACAACAATTTATCTGAAGTTACATTTTTTTTTTTTATGTCCTGCAAATTCACACTTTTCAAGTTTTAATAATTCTAGAACTTTGAAACTATGAATTCTTTACTATATAACACAAGAATTGGCTAAACATTGTGGAAAAGGAGAAAATATGCTTGACACAAGCACAATTGTTCCTTTCCAACAGTCTTTTAATACTAATCTATCTGAATCAAGTTTCAAGATCTGCTACATAAATAATCAGTTGTTTACAATGCATACAATAGTGCAACTTCAAAAATGTTTATGTGTAAACATGTATAATACACAAATTCTGGCTAGCCTTTACCAAACATATCAACTTAATAAAGTTCTAAATATAGAATATTGTTTTGTCCTTGATCAATAGTCTTTTCAATTGTATGTTTATTGATTTTTTTCTTTCTTTTTTTTTTTTTTTTTTTTTTTTCGATTGTCTTTTTTCAATTGTGTTTTCGATTGTCTTTTTTTGATTGTCTGTTTTCGATTTGTCTGTTTTCGATTGTCTTTTCGATTATTGATTTGACTTTTTAAAAAGAATTTTCTTATTGAATTGGATGCTCATGGGGATTATTATGCCCCTTAACCACAGAGCAAGCCAGACTTTTTATATCAAACAATATTTGAAAGGTTTTTATTTTTAACAGGTAGCTCATGGGAATTATTATGTCCCTTAATCACAGAGCAAACCTGATTTTTTTGCATTTACTTTTGAATGTCTTGATTTCGGACATCCTCTAGCGGACACAGTTTTGATACCGGTCGAATGTATTCTGTTTTGCCTATACAAATTTTCACC
Organism: Fragum fragum; assembly: GCA_946902895.1. Classification (NCBI taxonomy): domain Eukaryota; kingdom Metazoa; phylum Mollusca; class Bivalvia; order Cardiida; family Cardiidae; genus Fragum; species Fragum fragum. The sequence continues at coordinate 35,793,877 of OX336380.1, forward strand.
GCTCTCACGTGACCATCTTTTCCTTGGAATGTTTCAGTGACCATCGCTAAAGGCCACTGCCCTCGCTGAGATTCTGGTGAGATGACAAGCACAATGTCACCTATTTCTAAGTCTCTTCTTTCTCGAAACCACTTTTTCCTTGGTGACAAACTCGGTAGCCACTCTTTCATCCAACGTTGCCAAAAATGACGAATGAGTTCTTGTACTCTACGCCACCTTCTGGTAGGGTTGTAGGTAATACTGTCTATAGCCTCTGGTGCAAATTGACCACCAACTTGTCCCAATAAGAAATGATTTGGTGTTAATGGTGGTGAATCTGCGGGATGCGCAGATTGATATGTCAATGGTCGCGAATTGATAAGTGCTTCCGCACCACAGAAAGCCGTTAAAAGCTCTTCATCGTTGACATCTGCTCCTTTAAGTATCGCGTATATAGCACGTTTAGCAGATTTGATCATTATCTCGTGTACACCTCCCCAGTGAGGTGCATTCGGAGGATTAAATTGCCACGAAATTCCATTTTTGGCCGATTTCAATGTTACTTGTTCAGTGTCTATACCTTTCACTATTTCTTTCAGTTCTTTATCAGCGCCTACGAAATTTGTACCCCTGTAAGAGAGCATTTTGATAGGCACACCTCTTCTATTAACGAATCTGAAGAATGCATTCAAGAATGAGTCTGTATCGAGTCCATATGCCATTTCTAAATGCACTGCTCTAGATGCTAGACACGTAAACAAGCATAAATAACGTTTTTCTCGTTTCTTTCCGCGCCCTTGTATAGTAACAAATGGTCCACCATAGTCTACCGAAGTGTGCGCAAATGCTCTTAATGGCATAGTGAGTCTTATTTCAGGAAGTGGCGACATGATCTGTTTTGCCACTTTTGCTTTTGTACGACGACATTCCATACATGCTTTTTCTACCTTACTAATTTCTTCTCGCGCATGAATGATCCAGTATTTGTTTGACAATGTTGCTAATACATCATTTGTGCCACTGTGTTTTCGGAGTTCATGATAATGTTTCACTATAAGAAATGTTATTCTATTGTTGTTTGGTAATACAGGGTTCATTCTAGAGCACGCCCTTGCGCCGATGGCGCTTAATTATTAATTTGGGCGCATCCAAAATCCGTCTTTGGGGCCGACCCGGCGCACATTTTTTCCACAGTAAAAAACGCAGCTTCTTGGTCGATGAATTGAAAAACTGTAATTACAAATCGAGTGTGCCTAGTAACCGGCGTTGTTACGCGTGCTCTCATTGGTTGTTCGGGGGGTTTATCGACGACTCCCAACCAATCGATAGTGTTTTAGTATCTTTCAGGTTGCTTCAAATACTGTAATAGCGTCATAATGAGTAAGCGGAAGCAGAAGATATTATATTTTTGGGGTCGAAATAAAGAACAATCCTGGTAACAGCAGGTCCGATGAGCCTGTCCCTTTCGACGAGCAGTAGTTCCGATGAGCCTGTCCCTTCGACAAGCAGCAGTTTTGAAACGACCAAAACAAAAATGACGGAAAATCAAAAAGAAAGTCGAACCTTCCAGTCTTCGTGGTTGGAAAAATTTTCTTGGTTAAGTCATGATAGAACCAAAAATAAAATGTTTTGCGAACTATGCAAGAAACATAAAAACCTTAAAAGCTTGACTGAGGGATCGGACAACTTCCGCACAAGCACATTGACTCGTCATTCAGAGAGCAAGGATCATACTACCGCCGTAATGGCTGAGCAGTTGAGGCCTAATTTCGAAACGGCAGTTAAGCGTGCAGTTTCAGAAAAAGAGGATGCCCTTATTAATTCTTTTAAGAGTGTGTACTGGCTTGCAAAGGAAAACTTGCCTATGCATAAATACCCAAGTCTTCTTCAGTTACTTTCATCAGTTGATTGTAAGAATACTGTTACTTTGTCTCATGCAAAAAGCGCTACAGACTCTTCAGAAACAGCTGCAATGATATGCTTCTTTCACATGCATGTGTAATTAAATCAGAAATCAATGAGAAATTGCAAAAATCGCCATTCATAAGTGTGTTTGCTGACGAAAGTACTGACATAGGCTGTCAGAAAAAGCTTGTAATTTGAAACTTGTTTTTTCTATTTTGTCCCCATAAATTTCTGTGATGGCCCTTGTTTTTTCTACCCAGGGGGCCAGTCGGCCCCATGAATTTCATTTCTAGAATGAACCCTGGGTAATATGATCGGATATCTTGTTTCATACGGCAAATATTCAGCATTTACTTATCGCGTGGTAGCCCTTAAAATGCCTTCTTTGTCAATTTTTGGGTTAAGCCCAATAAGTTTGCTGTTGTCTGATACATATGTTTTTCTTTTCATAGCACTCAACTCTTCTTTGTACGACTCATGTTGTGCTAGACAAATTAGTTTATTTTCACTGTCTCTCATTTCGTCACAACTTAACGAACCTGATAACTTCTCACCTTTACAGTTACTCAAGAATCTGTAGATCCAGGCTAGTACGCAAACTAAACGCAACCAATTTGAAAAATGCTCGGGATTGAGCCTCCAATATTCATCTGTCACTGGCCGATGAATGATCAAACAGTCTTCTTGCTTTGACTTCTTCACTTCTTTCCGAGATTCGAGAAGCTTTTCAACTTTATTTTCTGGCCATTTATTCTCTTCATCTTTCAAAAACTTAGGTCCATACCACCATAAATCTTGAGCATTAAGCTCTTTTGCTGTCATTCCACGGCTGATAATATCTGCTGGGTTATTCTCTGAGGGTACATATCGCCACTGAGCTGGAGTGGTTTGACTTTGAATTTCTCCAATTCTGTTAGCTACAAAGGGTTTTAAATGTCTACTATGATTTCTTATCCAAAATAACACGTTCATACTGTCCGACCAAAATGTTGAACTCTCTATTGGAATATCTAATGCTTTGCACACTACTTGAGTAAGTCTTAAACCTATTATTGCGCCTAGTAATTCAATTCTTGGTGTACTGATAGACTGTAACGGAGCAACCCTGCCTTTAGCTGCTATCATTCTGACGGAACTATCATATTGATGTGAACTTTTTAAATACACTACAGCCCCATATGCTTTTGATGATGCGTCGACAAAGGTGTGAATTGAAGTGTCTATTTCACTGTTGCTTGATTGAATTGTAATACACCTTTGAATTTTAATATATTTCAAGTTTTCTAGGTCATGATACCAGTGCTCTATCTTACATGAAGTCTCTTGGCTTATTTGATCATCCCAATCCAGTCCGCTGATCCAAACTTCTTGCATCAACATCTTTCCTATCATAATGAATGGTGCTAAAAACCCTAACGGATCAAATATGGTCGCGATAACTTTTAGAAAGTTTCTTTTCGTAATGTTTTTTGCAATATTAGGTACGCGAAAACTAAAACTGAATGAGTCATCAGTAGCAAGCCATAACACACCTAAAGTCTTTAATGAAGGCAATTCTCCCTTAGACAGATCTATTTGAGAGGAGCGATCTTCAATGGGAATAAGTTCAAGCACTTCTGGTGAATTCGATACCCATTTTCTGACATGCATTCCTGCTTTTTTCCAAAGTTCTTTCAACTGGTAATAGAGATCAATAGCATCTTCTATTGTTTTCACTGAATCAAGTCCATCATCCATGTAGGTTGATTTCATTACTGTTTCTGCAGCTAATGGAAAAATGTTCTGATACTTTTTTGCATTGTATCTAGATACAAACTGTGCTAAAAATGGCGAAGCATTGACACCAAACACTAATCTGTTGAATTCATATATTTGCGGCTCTTCTGATGGTTGATGTCTCCAGAGAAATCTATGAAAAGGTTGATCCTCTTTCAATAAGCCGACTTGTAAATACATTTCTGATACATCACACGCTAGTGCCACAGGGTTTTTTCTGAATCGTAACAGTATCTCAAACAAATCTCTCTGAAGTTTTGGACCTTGATGAATGACATCGTTCAACGATACATCCTTGTACTTTGCTGATGCGTCGAAAACCATTCGAACCTTTGTCGTTTCCCTTCATAACCGTACAACAGGAAAATGTGGCATATACCAGACACCTTCATCATTTACACTTTCTACAGGGAGTTTCTTAATATAACCTTTGTCGTGATATTGTTCAATTGTCTTTGAATACATTTCAAATACATTTTGATCTTTTCTCAATTTCTTCTCAGTACTTTCAAGTCTATTTAGAGCTAACTGATAATTATTATTCAAAGTATCTTTCTTCTCATTCCAGGGGATTGGTACCTTATAGAAATTGTCCTCTTCTATAATTGACTTTTCAACAATGTTCAATGCTTTTCGTTCATTTGTTGACAATGTTCAAACATTCGCTGAAAGTTTCGATTTCCCAAAATTGTCTTAATGTTCTTTCAATGTTAGTATTCTGGATGCTCTGGGTAAACATAGTTGAATTGTATGTCTCATCTACTCCTGAACCTACTGCACCAACACATGTCCAGCCTAATGGAGTCAATCTGGCAATCGGTTCACCTACCCTACCATGAATCTCTTTGAGTGATTTATGACAATCAGAATAATCTAAGCCAATCAATAAATCTATCTTTCGCTTACTTGCAAGTGATGGAAAATCTATGTTTCTTAAATGAGTCCATTTTTCTACATGTTTATTCCAGTCAATTGGAACTAAATTCCCAGTTACTTTTGTAGTTGTGAAGGCTTCTACAGACATTCTCTCACTTGAATGATTTACACCTTGCATTTCAAAGTTCACTGACATAGTATTCAAAATCTCTGACCGACCATTCATGACGTTGACCTTGACCTGTTCAAATTGACCTTGTAGCCCCAACTCTGAAGCAACGTCCTGATTGATATAACTTTTGGTACTACCATCATCAAGCAAAGCATTAATTTTTACCTTTTTTCCATTTGCGGAGACAATTACTGGAACAATTCTTAAAGCTATGGTTTCATTCTTTTGACTACTTGCAAAGACTTGCTGACTAATGTTTCGAACTAAGTTGGTGGCTTCATTTGGGATAAATTCCGCAGCGTTTTCATTAAGCTCTGATGCATGATAGCTGGTGAAAGAATCATGTAAAAGTCTATTGTGTGTTTTCTGGCAGTTGTCTATTTTGCACTGTCCTGCTCGTTTGCAATCTTTACCCATGTGGTTGTATCCTAGGCAACGAAAACAAAGTCTTAATGATTTGGCCTTGTTCCATCTTTCTGATATTGAAAGTTTTTTAAAATGCTCGCATTCCCAAATAGGGTGGAAATCATTACAAATCTTACACGGACTCTGCGTATTTGAGTTGGTTAAATATGACCTATCATTCTGTGAATGTTTCTTATTCTTATTTTGTGAAAGCCCATGAATCGTTTCATTAGCAATTGTATAGTAAGATGATTCTTGATTAATCCAGTTTTTTAGGGTTTCAACATTTTCGTCTTCCCTACTTTCGAAGATCCATCTGTGATAACGGGTCAACATACTCTCTGGCATTTTACGTTGAAGAATGTGATACAAAGAACCAGCACCCAAATCTTCCTCATGATCTGCTTCTTTCATGTTTATAACTGCTATATCCAGTAAGTCCGCAAACTTTTCAATATTTCGTGCATTTTCCTCTTTCATTGGAGGAAAACGGGATAATTCCTCGATGTATAAGGCTATTTGACGTCTTGAACCACCAAATTTTCTGTCTAAGCGCTCTTTTGCAGCCTCGTAACTTGCTGCGGAATGACCTAAATCCTCTATAGCATGTAATGCAGACCCTGACAGGTATTGTCTTAATTGTAAGAGTTTGTACTCGCCTGTAGCAGGTGCTTTGTCTATACAAGCTTCAAATGCTGCTTTCCAGCTTGGGTACTTGTGTTTATTTCCATCGAAAACAGGAATGGAGACTCGCTTCATTTGACGCCACATGTCAGTGCCCAGTTTTGTCTCTTTTGTAGATTCACTGACATCACTTGTGCTTTTCATTGTCTCTATTTTCTGATGCACAAATTCATGTGTTTTACTATAAATTGAGTCTATTGCCTCTATTTCTTGTTGTGTTTTCTCAACGTTTTCTGTGTCTTCCAATCTCTTGTAAGAAACACAAAGTCTCTGTAAAACTGCAGATACATTATCTTGGGCCATATCAAATTTGTCTTGAAGGTCCCTTACATCGTGTTTGTTGACCATGTCTTCACCGGAGACAAAGTGTGTGAGTTTGTTTTTGGTTTTTGTGAAGGCCGACTTACATCTGGTCTTTTGCAGCCTAAGGTCGAATATCTCGTCCATCAATTTTGTTTTAGCTTCATCCATCTTGTAATAAAATCTAACCTCGCTCTGCTACCATTTTATGTACTATACGATGTCGAATGATTAAAAAACTCGATATTTTCGATGCCGATGTTTTATTTTTCTCAATCTTTACATGTGCACGGAAGTTCATTTATGGTTCAATTCATTAACATAAATCTGTGTTTCTATAATAATGTTCCGATAAAACTACTTGATTACAGTTTACTGAACCCATATTAATCGAACAAACTATTTCTGATTTTGAGAGACTCTAGAACAATGACCTTGATGAAATGACCTTCCTCAGTTGCGCCTTGTTGAGATCTATCTACATACCAAATATAAGCATTGCAACTTAATTAGGGATGAAGTTATAGGAAAATGTTAAGTTGGCAGGTTAACTTTTTGAGTAACATTTTAGGGTAAAAGGATAAAACTTTGACCATGACCTTGATGAAATGACCTTCCCCAGTTGCGCCTTGTTGAGACCTATCTACATACCAAATATTAGCATTGCAACTTAATCAGGGTTGAAGTTATAGGAAAATGTTTAGTTGGCAGTTTAAGTTTTGCAGACAGACATACGGACAGACAGATGGACAGACGTACTGACAGATGGATAGATGGACAGAAGACAGAAGGACACCGCTAAAACAATATGCCCCTGATCTATCGATGTGGGGGCATAAAAAGCTTTTAGAGTTATCTCCTTTGTTGGTATAGTTTAATTATTAGGGTGAACACATAATCTAGCTTTCAAGTGACACAATGTTTTCCTTAATATATTTGTAGGGGGGGGGGGGGCATAAAATTAGCTATTACAAATACAAAGTTACAGATGTAGCAAGAAAATATACTCTGTTGGTTGGAAGGAAATGTCTATTTGGATATTCAAGCTTTTATTTCAACTACACAAAACAAGAGGGCCATGATGGTCCTATATCGCTCCCCTGAGTATGATTTCTCAAGGCTTTATGATAAAATATTCAAAATATCAAAGCCCTACACCTAATCATTTTGGAGAAGGAGATTTTTAAAGATTTTCTCCTTTAATCCTAGGTATAGTGAAAACCCAACCATGTTGAGCTAATTTCAAGAGTACTGTTATTCTTTGAAGTAATAAAGTAGAGGGTCAATAGGCATTAAAACATACCAAATATCAAAGCTCTAGGCCTAATGGTTTAGAAGGAGAACATTTACTATGATATCCTTCTTTATTCCTTTCTGGAATTGCACAGAAAAGGTCTTATTTTCAGAATACAGTAATTCTATGAAATATTTTAGTACAGGGTCAATAGGTATTATTACACACCAAATATCAAAGCTCTCGGCTTTATGGTTGGGAGAAGAAGATTTTTAAAGATTTCCTTCTTTAAATCTATGTAAAATCAGGGATCACACAGAAAAGGACTATTTTTCAGAATACAGTAATTCTTTGAAGTATTTTGGTACAGGGTCAAATGATGATTTATACAAAATATGAAAACTCTTGGCCTCATAGTTTGGGAGAAGAAAATTTTAAAGTTTTCCTTCTTTATTTCTATGTAAAATCAGGGATCACACAGAAAAGGGCTAATTTTCAGAATACATTAATTCTTTGAAGTATTTTGATAGAGGGTCAATGGCTGATGATGTATAACAAATATCAAAGCTTTAGGCTTATGGTTTGGGAGAAGAAGATTTATAAAAGTTTCCTTCTTTATTTCTATGTAAAATCAAGGATCACACAGAAAAGGTCTAATTTCAGAATACAGTTAATCTTAGAAGAATGTTGGTAGAAGGTCAAAAGATGATGATGTACAACAAATATCAAAGCTTTAGGCCTTATGGTTTAGGGGAAAAAGATTTATAAAGATTTCCTTCTTTATTTCTATGTAAAATCAGGGATTACACAAAAAGGGCCAATTTTCAGAATAAAGTAATTCTTTGAAGTATTTTGGTAGAGGGTCAATAGATTATGATTTGTACCAAATATCAAAGCTCTAGGCCTTACGATAGGAGAAGATTTTTTAAGTTTTTTCTCTTTGTGCAATGGCAACCAGAGTTCTTCATGGATTTCAATTCTTTGAACTATTTTGAAAGAGCATGACCTAAGGATCATTACTGTGAAGTTTGGTTGAAATTCCTTGGTGAGTTTAGGAGGAGAAGATTTTTTTGTAATTGTGAACGGACCGATGGACAGACGGATGGACGGCCGGACGATGACCAATCACAATAGCTCCCCCAGGTGAGCTAATAAAAAGCATAGCACAGTTTTCATTGAAGCAATCTGAGCAAAATTCATTAAAATTGGTGAAGGCAATTTTTTTTCCAATATACTGTTAATAGTCACCTTTTCCAACACTCCAGTATGTCAAGGAAAGACCATGGTGGCTTTTTGAACACAACTTGTAACCTGTAAATAATTCAAAACAAGAGGACCATGATGGTCCTAAATCGCTCCCCTGAGTATGATGGTTCATGGCTTTATGATATAAACAAAATGGCAAAGCCCTCTGTCTAACTATTTTGGAGAAGATGTTTACAGATTTCTCTTTTAATCCTAGGAATATTGATGATCCCACCATAAAGCACTAATTCCCTGAATATGGTAATGCTTTGAAGTACAGACATCAATACATACCAAGTATAAAAGCTGTAAGCCTAATGGTTTAGGAGAAGAAGGTTTTCAAGGAAATCATTATTTATTCCTAACAAAAATTAGGGATTGCACAGAAAAGGGCTAATCATTTAAGTAATTTGGTAGAGGGTCAATGGCTGATGATATGTACCAAATATCAAAGTTCTAGGCTTTATGGTTTGGAGAAGAAGATTTTTAAAGATTTCCTTCTATGTAAAATCAGGGATCATTAAGAAAAGGGCTAATTTTCAGAAGTAGAGGGTCAATAGATGATGATTTGTACTAAATATCAAAGCTCTAGGCCATATGGTTTGGGAGAAGGAGATTTTTAAAGATTTCCTTCTTAATTTCTATGTAAAAACAGGGATCATTAAGAAAAGGGCTAATTTTCAGAATACAGTAATTCTTTGAAGTATTTTTGAAGAGGGTCAATAGATTATGATGTATACCAAATATCAAAGCTCTAGGCTTTATGGTTTGGGAGAAGGAGATTTTTAAAGATTTCCTTCTTTATTTCTATGTAAAATCAGGAATCATTAAGAAAAGGGCTAATTTTCAGAATACAGTAATTCTTTGAAGTATTTTGGAAGAGGGTCATTAGATGATGATTTCTACCAAATATCAAAGCTCTAGGCTTTACTGTTTGGGAGATGAAGATTTTTAAAGATTTCCTTCTTTATTTCTATGTAAAATCAGGGATCATTAAGAAAAGGGCTAATATTCAGAATACGGTAATTCTTTGAAGTATTTTGGTAGAGGGTCAATAGATTATGATGTATACCAAATATCAAAGCTCTAGGCTTTATGGTTTGGGAGAAGAAGATTTTTAAAGATTTCCTTCTTTATTTCTATGTAAAATCAGGGATCATTAAGAAAAGGGCTAATATTAAGAATACGGTAATTCTTTGAAGTATTTTGGTAGAGGGTCATTAGATGATGATTTCTACCAAATATCAAAGCTCTAGGCTTTACCGTTTGGGAAGTGAAGATTTTTTAAGTTTTTTCACTCCGTTGCCATGGCAACCAGAGTTCTTCATGGATTTCAATTCTTTGAAGTATTTTGAAAGAGCATGACCTAAGGATCATTTCTGTGAAGTTTTGTTGAAATTCCATGGTTAGTTTAGGAGGCGAAGATTTTTTTGTAATTGTGAACGGGCGGACGGACGGACAGACGGAAAGACGGACGATGGAAGATGACCGATCACAATAGCTCCTCCAGAGCACCTCGTGCTCAGGGGAGCTAAAAACAAGAGGACCATGATGGTCCTCTATCGCTCCCCTGAGTATGATGGTTTATGGCTTTATGATATAAACAAAATGGAAAAGCCCTCTGTCTAATTTTTTTGGAGAAGATGTTTGCAGATTTCTCTTTTAATCCTAGGTATATTGATAATCCCACCATATAGCACTAATTTCCTGAATATGGTAATGCTTTGAAGTATAGACATCAATACATCCCAAGTATAAAAGCTGTAAGCCTAATGGTTTAGGAGAAGAAGGTTTTCAAAGATATCATTATTTATTCCTAACTAAAATTAGGGATTGCACAGAAAAGGGCTAATCATTTAAGTAATTTGGTAGAGGGTCAATGACTGATGATATGTACCAAATATCAAAGCTCTAGGCTTTATGGTTTGGGAGAAGAAGTTTTTCAAAGCTTTCCTTCTTTATTCCTTTGTAAAATCAGGAATCGCACAGAAAAGGGCTAATTTTCAGAGTATGATAATTCTTTGAAGTATTTTGGTAGACGGTCAATATATTATGATATGTACAAAATATCAAAGCTCTAGGCCTTATGGTTATGGAGAAGAAGATTTTTAAAGTTTTCCTTCTTTAATTCTATGTAAAATCAGGGATCGCCCAGAAGAGAGCTAATTTTCAGAATATGGTAATTCTTTGAAGTATTTTGGTAGAGGGTCAATAGATGATGATTTATACTAAATATCAAAGCTCTAGGCCTTATGGTTTGGGAGAAGAAGATTTTAAAAGATTTCCTTCTTTATTTCTTTGTAAAATCAGGGATCGCCCAGAAATGGGCCAATTTTCAGAATACTATAATTCTTTGAAATATTTTGGTAGAGGGTCAATAGATGATGATTTGTACCTAATATCAAAGCTCTAGGCCTTATGGTTTGGGAGAAGAGGATTTTTAAAGATTTCCTCCTTTATTTCTATGAAAAATCAGGGATTGCCAAGAAGAGGGCTAATTTTCAGAGTATGATAATTCTTTGAAGTATTTTGGTAGAGGGTCAATAGATGATGATGTATACCAAATATCAAAGCCATAGGCCTTATAGTTGGGGGAAGAAGATTTTTAAAGATTACCTACTTTATTTCTTAGTAAAATCAGGGATTGCCAAGAAGAGGGCTAATTTTCAGAAAAGGGTGATTCTTTGAAGTATTTTGGTAGAGGGTCAATAGATGATGATTTGTACTAAATATCAAAGCTCTAGGCCTTATGATTTGGGAGAATAAGATTTTCAAAGATTTCCTTTTTATTTCCTTGTAAAATCAGGGATCACAAGGAAAAGGGCTAATTTTCAGAAAATGGTAATTCTTTGAAGTATTTTGGTAGAGGGTCAATAGATGATGATGTATACCAAATATCAAAGCTCTAGGCCTTATGGTTTGGGAGAAGAAGATTTTTAAAGATTTCCTTCTTTATTTCTATGTAAAATCAGGGATCGCCCAGAAAAGGGCTAGTTTTCATAATACAGAAATTCTTTCAAGTATTTTGGTAGAGGGTCAATAGATGATGATATATACCAAATATCAAAGCTCTAGGCCTTATGGTTTTGGAGGAGAAGATTTTTTAAGTTTTTTCACTCCGTTGCCATGGCAACCAGAGTTCTTCATGGATTTCAATTCTTTGAAGTATTTTGAAAGAGCATGACTTAAGGATCATTTCTGTGAAGTTTTGTTGAAATTCCATGGTTAGTTTAGGAGGAGAAGATTTTTTTGTAATTGTGAACGGACGGATGGACGGACGACAGACAATGACCGATCACAATAGCTCCCCCAGAGCACTACGTGCTCAGGGGAGCTAAAAACTGAGATAACTTAGACAAAAGAAAATAGAAGATATGTTTATGAAAAACTTCTGGTATATTTTCAGAAGCTTAGCCTTTATAGATGACCTTCCACTTTTCAGAATACATTGAGCATGGTAATAGTAAATTTTGCATCAAAAAGAGCTATCACCATTGAAAACATGACCAGTGTGTACAGAAAGGCTTGAAATTGATCTTGTGGGTGTGGATTTGTTTGGCCTAAAATCTGACTCTCATTAAATGTCCATAAATTACTAGTTAAGACTTGTCATGCTGAACCTGGAATATTTCTGATTTCACATGAGATATAGACAAAAGATAAGCCTGCACATATGTGCAGTCTGATCTTAGTCTACACCCCCTGCTTGTCCCTTTTAAGCCATAGTTGTTTAGATACATTTTCAAAGCAATATTGACACATAATTGGTGTTTCCAGCCTTTTGATTTTAATGCAAACTGACAAAATGCTCTATATAAGGTAATGCTAAAGGTTGCCATTCCCTTCCTGCCTAAATGAACGATTTTAATGGTCATTCCATCTTTTTACTGACAGCAATAATCTTACCATTGATTGACTGGTGTTTGGTGACCAGGCAGACACACAGACAGTTGGAAGGACAAACATAAAGAGTGCAAATCTGAAGTCCTCTATGTCTTCAATGGTTTGGGGCTGATAAAAGCTCCCTCTCGACGTTTTGAATAACTCACTGGATAGCTTACTAGGATAATTAACTGGGTATTTTACTAGGTAAATATAACAGCTTACCAAATATCATCGTAGGCAAGTTTCATTTCCTCTTCCAATACTTTACCAAACCCCTCTTTCAATAAAGTTATTAGTTTGGAATGCATATCTTCAAGCTAAAAAGATACAAAATATATTTCTCAAACATTATTCCCCTTGACAAAGTAAATTTGCAACAAGCAATTTCTTTATTTTCCAAAATGTTTTCTTCCCAGAAAGTTGAAACTAGAGGCACTTGAGCGCATGTATCGCTCCACAGGCCTGAATGTACTGATTAAGCAAATGGTACTTTCAGAAATTCAATATGAACTGAATCGTCTTTACCATGTACTTTGCAAATAAATCTGGTCACTAAAATCTTTGAAATAGTTCTGGAGAAGCATTTCAAAATTTTCACTGTTTGACAACAGTCAAGTTGGGTTATGTAAAATTCATTTATTAACCTGGATGAAAATGTATTAACAAAATGTTCACTGTAAACCAAATATGGACATAAGCCATGACAAAAAAAGCCATGTTTTGTGACCAATCAAATTTATATTAAAAAATCTGACAACTACCTGAGGATCACTCTTCAAATATTTGGTTGAAATCCCTCAACAGGCTTATCAGAAGAAGATTTTCAAAATTTTCAGAATATATTCCATATATGAAAATAAGTTCTACCCTACCAAAAAGACATGATTTTCATCCAATCAAATTCATTGAAGAAGTTCAATAAAGGGCTGCCAAAGTATGATTCTTCTGAAATTTGGTTGAAATTTTCTGAGAAAAAAGATTTATAAAGTTTTCACTATATACCATATATGGAAATTAGCCCCACCCATTAAATCTGTATTTTCATTCCATAAAAATTCTTTTATATAATCTGATAAAAAACACCACAGGATTATCCCTATGAAATAAGTTGAAATCAATTGACTAGTTTCAGAGAAAAAAGATTTTCAAAGCTTTTTCCATATATGGAAATTAGCCCAATCCCATTAATCCATTTTTATCATCTAATCAAAATTCTTTGAAAGAATCTGATAAATGTTCACCCAATTATCATTCCTGTAAAATTTGGTTGAAATCTGTTGATTGATTTCTGAGAAAAAGATTTTTAAAAGTAACACCATATATGGAATAAGCCCCAAACAATAATGCCATGTTTTTCATCCAATCAAAGTTCTTTGAAGGAATCTGATAAAGGGTCACCCAAGAATTATTCCTGAAAAATTTGGTTGAAATCCATCAAATGGTTTCTCAGAAATTTTTAACCATGTATGGAAATTAGCCCCGCCCAATAAAGCCATTTTTTCATCCAATCAAAATTCTTTGAAGGAATCTGGTAGAGGGTCACCCAAAGATCATTTCTGTGAAGAAGAAGATTTTTAAAGCAAAAGTTTATGGACCAGCAGACACATGCGCTTACGTCCGAATGCACGCACGACGGACACAACACCAGGACAAAAGCTGTGCTGGCCTTCAGCCAGTGGAGCTAAAAATCTAAAATTTCATAAAATTCAAATTGTTGTCTGCACCTTCTTTGAATTTGGACCAGTCTAAAATTTTGCAATGTGGCAATGGGTTAAAAGGTAAGTTTAGTAGAATGATGGGCAATGGTCAAACAATTTACCCCCCCCCCCTCTAATACAGGAGGCGGGGGAAAATAAAGAAATTACGGCTCAATCCTAAATTCTGATGTGCTGAAAACAAAGTAGTATTCTAAATCATCTTTATCTAATCTTAGATTGTTCTGGGTAGCTCAGGATTGGCTTGGGCTATAAAAAAAAGTTGTCATCATCACTTTCAAAAAAAAAAAAAGTTGGGACCAAATATAGGAGGAATTAGTATCAAAGTCACACAATTCTTAACTTCACTTTATCATATCAACTTATATGTTTTATAACAAACAGTATATGTGTACATATCAAATAAGTTGTAAATTTTACCATTCTTCTTTTGGTTTGTATTAAATTGAGCCATTCCCCAACAACCCTCCTTTTTATGCCTCTCGAAGAGGACCAGTCTAATTTTTTTATCTTGAACTTGGTTAATATAGCAAATTCATACAAGCAACATGATTCAAATCTGTAATTATAAAATCAAAGGCCTAAATGGCCTCAGTTGCAGTCAGGACTGAATATTAACCTTGTCATGCTTAATAAAATCCTCAAATGATTTAAATTCGCACTTGAAGTTCTAGTTGTGGGTCAATATTTCATTTGAAAATAGATTTCTTTTTCAACACTACCTTGAGAGAGACAAATAGGTGGTGTAGACTAAGATCAGACTACCATTATGTTTAGGCTGATCTTTGTCTATATCTTCTGCCAAAACAGAAATATTACGGGTTCAGTTTGGCAAGGGTTAACAACTTGAAAGCCACTGTATAATTAGTCATGCTGAGTATTCTTTATCATGAAATAGGAAGAATTATATCTTTTCCTACAAAATATCTGTGCTTGTGTGAATATTACATCCAATCCAATCAGTAGTTAAGGAGAAAATTGGCAAAAAGTAAAAGCTACTGACCAAATGAAAACCTTACTAACAAACTGACTCCTATATACCTCCCAAAATAGTTTGGGATTGTATATCAAATATCCTCGACATCTATCTTCAGACATCTAGACAAGAAAGGGTTAACCCATTAAAAGATGGAAAAATTGAAGAATGGTCCAAACAGAAAGATATTGGTGACGACAATTTTCAAGTTATTGAATTTTTAATTTTCTTAGTCTTTGAGTTTGAAAGCATTGTGGATAATGAAGAAATTGCTTGTGACAAGCTATTGTTTTTTAAAGTTTCCATGATGTGTCCAAAGCTTTTTTTTTTTTTGGGGGGGGGGGGGGTGTTGTCAAAACCATCATTGTTTGGAAATGGGTTTAGCCAATTTAAAACCCATTTGAACTGTCTTTGTAAGTTTGTTTTTTGAATGGGGTTCAACGCAACTTTTAACTGTGTTCAACTATATTGTGGCCTCTGAAGCACCTAATGATGGATTTCTGGTATTTCTTATACAAGTAATACCACTATATCATCAGCCTTCAGCTGCTCAGCCCACTTATGTTTATAATTATCCACCGATTGGTGAGAGACAAATGTTGGAAAGGATAAAACCAGGGACCCAATGATTAGGAGTTTGATGTGCTACCGACTGTATTTCAGCTTGACTGTCTTTGAGTGATTATTCTAGTTTTGCCTACAATATAGACTTCTGAGTAGATATGTTGAAATCCTACGCCAATTCCAGACCACAAAGTCTTAGACTGGTCTAACTTGTAAGAAGTTACAAACAATGATTTAAAGCTAGTAAATTCTAAGAGATTGGGATAAAAACATTATTGAAATTGAAGAAATTTCATGTAACAAGCAATTTCTTTTTATTATATACCTTGCTGTGAAATCTTGGGATTTCTAAATGCAATAAATTTTGATATTGTCACTGGAGTGATGATAACACTTTTCAGTTTCACTCTCTGCCGTAATTTAGGAACTACTTTTTTTCCGACCCAGTGACATTATAAAGAGTCTATCAAAAAGATTGGTTTCGATTTTTTAATAAAAATAAAATTATAAGGCATATAATAAATAGAATAATCAACTGGTTATTCCTGATATAAAAAAGTATTTCACTCGAATGCATTGTTTGGCGTTAAAAGAACTTGTGCTGCGCACTCATTTTTTCAACGCCTTACAACGCATCCTTGTGAAATATTTTTTCATATCTGAAATAACCAGATGATTATCCTCTATATTCTCCACTATGTTTTCCCAAGCTTTTTACATCAGGGGATAAAAAAAAGCAAGTTTGTTTGGGAATGGGAAAACCTTAAAATAAAGTCTACCAATCTTTAGCTTGAATCTTACCAAGTTGGCCATGGTATAATTCCTCTCCTCTTGTAACAAGTTATCAGTTATACAGTGTGGTTGAGATGGGTGGGGTAAGGGAATCTTGCTGTAGTCTGAATTATCACATTTTGATATAGCACCATTAGGATATGTATTGTAAGATTGACCACAGTTGTTTTTTGTTGTACATGATAGACCAGATCCAGACAGCTGAGGGTTGGGCGTGTAAGCTAAGTTATTATCACCAAAAAGTTGTAATTGAGGACTGCCCATGTACGCAAAGTTACTGTCACCATGTTTCTGTAACTGTGGACTGTGTATCACAATTTTTCCAGTAGAATGTCCTGATTCACTTGACCTTTGTGCACTAACAATCTGATTGTTTGATGGATGACTAGAACATATTTTAATGTTATTGTTTGTCTCTGGTAATAACTTGGATTTCAGGTTCTTTAGACTGTCATGGATTTCCTACAAATATACCATTACAATACCAACTAATAGTAAGAAAGTCCTTTCTTTATTCTCAAATTAAATGTCATTAGAAAAGATGTGTTGGCATTATTCCAAACAATGTTTATCATTACAACTGCACAATATCTCATAGTATCTTAAACCCATACCCACACAATCCCACTTTCTTACACACATCAAGAAAACTGCTTTAGAAAAAATTATTGACCATGAAGAAAATGCTTGTGACATGCGATTTCTTCATTATCCACAATCAATTCTACCTTAAAAGGTAAATATTTTCAAAATTTCACAACATGAAATTCTTGTCTGCAACTCCTTCGAATTTGTACCAGTCTAAATCTATAACAACTGGGGGTTTTGCTTCGGACTTAGGTTTAGAAGACATTTCATAATATTTTGTTATTATGAATCTTTAGACCCACTTCAAAAATCTGAAAGACTGAAAACCAACACATGTTGTGTGTTTTATTTCATCAACTTTTCCGAAATGGGAATAATATTCACAGGTACGAAAAATACAAAAAGGAAATATTTGAAAAGCTGATCAGTGATTTTTATTGTTTTTCTATACCACTGAAATGTTTTAAAATGTGTTTTCGGTGATTTTGAATATGTTTTTCCACAAAAAAGCATCCTATTGGCAGTTTGTGTCTCTTGTAAAGCAGCTTGGCTCTAAATACTACTCAGAATCTATTAGGCCCAATGGTACCAGACTAGGATATCTGTTAAATTGTTAAAAATATAGGTATCAGCAAAGTCACTGTGCTTGATTGATTGAATGAGTTTTAACACCACTTTTAACAGAATTTCAGTCATATCGTGGTGGCTGGAGCACCTAACAATGGATTCCTAGTATTTCTTTCAACAGTACTACCACTTTATCCTTTTCTATTCTCCGGCTGCTATCCCACTTAGGTTTACGAATATCCAACCATTGGTGAGAGACAAATGTCGGAAAGGGTATGTGCTGACGCCGGGGAATGAATCCATGACATCCAATCATTGAAAATTGGGAGTCTTATGCGCTACCGACTGCTACCACTGCACATCAGTGATTCAGCTTTTCACACATTTCATTAATGGATTTATTTTTCAAAAAATACTTCAAGAAATTCATGAATCAATTCATGTGTATTGATATTAAAAAGTAAACAAATATGGAATTAAGTCCTGTGCTATAATGAACTAATTTGAGGGTCTCCGAAAAATCAGCTTTTCCCCAATCTTTCAAAAGTATGCTCTCATACAGGTTTAAATTACTGAAGCGCAACACTGTTGTAAATGTCTATACTCATATAGGCATTCATTACAGTGTTGCACTAAGCACTATGCCTGTGATTTATGGAATAGTAAAAAACAAGAACTTAACCTTACATGTGAGGTATAAGCTTGAAGCCCAGTTACTAGAGATTTCACAATCAGGTTGTTATCATTGGTTAAAAGCATCACCTCACATCCAGCATCTGGAATGAGAATATTGTTAGTAATGAGCCAGATAGTATCTTTGTAACACTTCTTACGGTCATCTCTTTTATATTTCCACTTTTTTATTTCTCACTTTTCCTCAAATACTTAAATACATGAAATGATATATGAAACAATAAATTTAAAAAAAAAACATTCAGAAGGATAGAAATACTGTGAAAAAGGAAAAAATTGCAACAAGCATATTGTTTTTCTACAATGCACTCTCAATTTGAAGGCCACAGGGAAGAAATAAACCAGGGTTAACCAGAATACATTTTATATGAAAAATATAAATTTGTGCACACATCTAATATCAGATGCTAAAGCTTGTGCAGGTTGATTGAATTAGTTTGGTTTACCCATTCCCACACAATGACCTTATCATTTGCCGTTTGGTAAGAAATTAATGATATATCTTACTTGCCATTGGTAAGAAACAAATGATATATCTTGGGAGGACCTACAGATGCAGCGATCATTTCCACAAGCCTCCAGACACTTATCAAATCTTTTTGAGGATCATGCAGTGAATTCTGATTAAATTTATTTCATATTCATCAATGAAAAGGGTATTTGGTAAATTCCCAGGGTCATGAAATAAAGACGTATGGAGAGCTTCTTTGTAACAGTTCCCGTTTGTAAAATAACAGATATCTTATAAATTCAAAGCCCCGCTTGACATGTGAAACCATTTTTAAAAAAGGAAATAATGGAATGTATTTCCGTGAGTATCATTGCATTTATTTCGATCAAAAAAGCTCTTTTTATGGTAATTAATACGTATATCCGGAATTAGGGTATATCCGAAAAATACACTTTCATACCGGCTCATTTACGATTATCAACACTTAAAACGTCACTTAGCTTTAAAAATTAAGCTCAGCTGTTAAAATAAAGTAGCCTCTAGATCATCTAGGGTTTCAACAATAATGACACGTAGTAAGAGCTGGCAAAAACCTGTTAATGTTTTCGATACCGATATCATCGATTTTTTCACCGGAACTACCCAAAGATTTAAGGGAGGTCACTCTAATACTAAAACCAAGCGGAGTAACTCTGGATATCGGTAGGGGCCCATTTGCTAACTTTATGGCAAGAGACATAAAACTAACAAGGGGCAAGAATTATTTCATGGTTATTCTTAAGACTGATAGACCAAGGTGAGCTCAAAACGCTTCAGATAATTGTAGGTCAATATTGAAGTTTAAATTTCATTACGGTAAGAATGAATAATCTCTGATCAGTCTAGTATATGATGGATAAACATTATACATTTTGATGGATACACATTTTTTTGTTTTGTTTGTATGGGGTCTAACACCACTTTGAATAATCCCTCATCTTCCTGTATATCACCTATAATAGACTGGGGCCCAGAAATGTCTTACCTAAAGACATACATGTACCTACAAGTCTATCGGTGTTGCAAGAATACAAATACATAAACCTTGACTTCTCTGATTACTGGCCTGCTGCCCAAACCATCGTACCATGCAGGACTCCTAATTTACCTGTTCCTGTATAATACCCAATTTTACATCCTTGTGATTTTATTTATTTATTTGGAAATATCATCATTTGGAACAATTATATTGTGATGATATACCACCATGATAAGAGGGGTTTGTTAGCGATTACAGTACAGAACATCATTCATTTGACAATCAGACTGGAATTGGAATGAATGCTGAATGCTACACAATTTTGATTGAATGATTGTGTTTGAATGCTGGTCTCATCCAATAAAAATACCTACACACGATTCTCGAACACGATAACAACAGATAGAAAAAGACACTGTTGTAATATTCCCTATATATTTAACAAAATATCAAAGTTTCTGGATGATGACAACACTGACACAGGAGACAACAAGGCCAAAGGATACCCAAGATTTTCCCAAAGGGGCAATATTCTACAAACATTCATTTCGAGTAACTTCCCTTTAGAGGTTACTCTTTTGATAGCATACATGTATTCCAAGTATCAAATGAATGCCTTAAGTGATACCAGAGATATAAAATTTCAACGGTTGCACTAGGACAAGAACAACACAATACCATGGCAATACAAGGTTTTCTTTTCAAAAAGCTGCATTAAAATGATCTCATTCAAAGCTGCTGCCATCGCCCAGTTGGTAGCCTGTCACACTCCTACATATGAGGTCCCAGGTTTGATCCTTGTTCCAGGCTAATATTCTTTGGACATTTGTCTCCCACCAAAGGGTGGATAATCGTAAACCTAATTGGGACAAGCAGCTGAAAGCTTGGAAAGGATGTAGTGGTAGTACTGGTGTGAGAAATACCAGGAATTTCTTCATTTCCAACAATATTTCCTACCCTATAAGACAGTAACACTTAGAACAAAGTTCACTTTAAGTTGTCATCTGCAACATCTTTCAAATTGGGCAAATCTAAAATTTCGTAAAACAGGAAAAGGTTAAAGGGCACCTAGTTGCAAATCCTATCCAAAAAAAGTTAACT
This sequence comes from Fragum fragum, assembly GCA_946902895.1. Lineage (NCBI taxonomy): Eukaryota > Metazoa > Mollusca > Bivalvia > Cardiida > Cardiidae > Fragum > Fragum fragum. The sequence goes on from OX336380.1 coordinate 35,814,803, forward strand.
TACACAATTTTTTACACTGCAAACATGCCTGTAGAATACTGTCATCATTACAGTCTGCCTTAAACTGGTTGGAAGCTTCCTCGTACTGGAATATCAAAATGGTTCACAGATACAAACAGTGGCAGTATTTTGGATTTAGATTAAAATATTCAACCCTTTCCTGTTCAATCCCTGGTTTTTACGTCCATGTTCATTTATACTTGAGAAAACATTGTGGAAAAAGAAGAAATTGCTTGTAACAAGCAATTTCTTCTTTTTCAACAATATTTTCAACCCAACCAAATGAATATATTTCACATCAAATCTATTTTAAGATATATTTGAATTATTGGCTGCAAAAGCATTCAGTTTGGACAGGTCTAAAAATTCGTAATATGTTAAAGGATTAAAATGTTTTTTTTAAATAAACTATTTTGAATTCTCATTGCAATTGTCTTGTTGAGACTCTCCAACAGAGTACAGACAACATAGAGCTTCAATGAGAAATAATTTAATTTTGATTTAATTGATTAAAAATTCCTGTTTTCTGATGATTGAAAAATGTGTTATATTGCAGCTTTGCTGTAGTTACGATATTTTGCCACTGGTGATATACTTCCAAGAAAGGTGCTTCAACACCTTTATTGCTCCATAAGGACAGGACTAAAATTTTGCAAAATAGGAAAGAGTTAACCCATTCCCATACAATGACACTCTTTGACACCCCTTAAGAAAGACAATTGGGAAGAATTATGCACAATGAAACAAGCAATTTCTTCATTTTAACACAATGTTTTCTATCCAGAAACTTGGAAAAATCTAAAATTCAAATAAACATCAAATTGTTGTCTGCAACTCCTTTTAATTTGGACCAGTCTATATTTTTTTTGTCAGGTAAGTGGTTAAGTGTCCCCACTGAATTACTTACTTGTCTAGGTGTCTGGCCCCTAATATTTGTCAGTTTCTGTGAGAACAAGGACTTCAGTAACCAAATAGCTTTCTTTGCTTTGTTCTGGACAGCCTAGAGAAATAGAAGTATTAAAACAATTATATTGAACCTTGTACTTTGGATAATAGGTTATCCCTGAAGATATGTACTTGAAATTTGAAATTATCAAGGGAGTTTACTAGATTGTGCTTCTGTTAACCCTTTCCTGTTTTGAACAATTTTAGACCTGTCCAAATTCAAAGATTTTGCTAACGAAAATTTAAAGTTGATTTTATTTTAAAATTAACCATTTAGCAGGATAGAAAATATTGTGGAAAAAGAAGAAATTTCTTGTTACAAGCAATTTCTTCTTTTTTCCACAATGTTTTCTCAATTACAGAATCACAGGGACTTAAAAACCAGGGATTAACCAGGAAAGGGTTAAAAAATACCCTGATAAACTACAGTACAATAACACCGCCAAACCAACCAAGACACCCCATTATTACGACCGAATGTTGAAAGAACTGATTTTTTGTTCTTTATTTCAACTGTCACAAAACCCTCTAAAACTGGCATCCCGCTATTACAATCACTAAATTCAGTACCAACTCCAGATGATGCACTATTTTGAACCCCACTTAACCAACCAGTAACTTGACACTTGAGATCAACCATCCGAATTTCACACTTGATAAGAGCAACACTAACTGGGTACGAATTAATCGCCAATACAATATCAAGTGTTTTATTATGGGTATCAACCCTTTGTTAATATGTTTGGTATTATTTTCATAAAACAGATTGAAAAAATTTTGTATAACATTTTTTTTTTATTTGTATTTGTCAAGCGTTTTCACTTGAGTATTAAAACCGAAAGTGAGTTGTTATGATTAGTTTGTTTAGACATTCTGCTAAATTTGTTAGCATTTAATAATTGATTTCAACTTAATTGGTGTTTGCAATTCACATTAAAGAAGATTTGTTTGTTTGTTTGAATGGGGTTTTACGCCGCTTTCAACAATCTTTCAGTTATAACGCGGCGGCTGGAGCACCTAACAATGGAATCCTGGTATTTCTCACACCAGTACTACCATTACATCCCTTCCTAGCCTCCAGCTGCTATCTCACATAGGTCTACGAATATCGACCAATTGGTGAGAGACAAATAGTCGGAAAGGATGAGTGCCGCCTTCGGGGATTGACATTAAAGAAGATATGATATCAATAATTTGACACAATAAACATACAACCAAACCTCAGTAATAAGACCACCTGATATTAAGACCACTTTCAAAAGTACAGCAAGTGGTCTCATTAGAGGGGTTTTACTGTATTCTATTTTCCAGTCCAGACCTTCAGCAAAGCTGGCAAACTAGACATATTCAGTAGAAGAAGAGTTAACCTATCACCACAAAATCTGTTTACAGAATTCCAAGTGGAGCATTTTGTATTTGTTTTTGAATGGTTATGAAAGGTTGATAAATGAAATTGAGCCTATGCGTGACATTTCCAACAATTTCGCATGTGCGTGACTCGCACACACTGAGCACCCTGGACAGCCATTTGGGGCAATTAGAATATTCGCTGGTTGTTTAAAGAAGCTTTGGGTCAGTATCTATCTACAGAGCGCAGAGTGAAGACTCTGATCAGACTGTGCGGATGCACAGGCTGATCTGAGTCTTTACTTGGTGCTAATGTGTAATTGTTGGAAATGTCTCGCATGGGCTCAATTAATATTCATCACTAGATCAATTTTGTTATTCTTGCAGAGGAATCAGATTTTGAGAGGCATGAAATCTCTCTCTATATATAGACAGAATGATAGAACTTGAGTTTTATTCTTCCTTTGTGTCAGATGTATGATATTTAAATCCATTCAAACACAATCACACTTTTTGATACCTCTGAAGAAAGAAGCTTTCAAAGACATTGTGAAAAATGAAGAAATTATTTGCTTCATTATCCACATTTTTTTCTACCCAAAAAGGGCAAAGATTCTTAAGATTTCATCAACTAAAAATTGTTCTCTGCTACACCTTTAAATTGGGACCAGTCTAAAACTCTGTCGTTTGGTAAATGGATAATATATTGCCTCCTTTGCAGCTTGTCGACAACAGGGTGAGGTGCATCAGGTCAATTCAATGCAAACTTACAAAAAAAACTTTATCACATAAACAGAAACCCAGATCAAAATACCATAATTATTAGCTTACCTTGTGTTTTCCCTCTGAACTTGACTTCATATAATCTAATTCTCTCAATACAACCCATGGAATGAATAAAGTTGGTTGGCCAAAATCTGTAAATATCATAAAAAGCCTGTCTATACATACAAATATACACAAACTTTACACACTGCAGCAATCTTAAGAAAAAGATCCGTCCTTGCCAGATTTTTGTCTCAACCTCAAGAAAACTGTAACAGCTGACTGTTTGATTTTTTTACAACAAAATGAAATGTCTCTTCACAAGAGTTAAGCCATTACGAGACGGCAACATTTTAGACAGGTCTAAATTTAAAGGAATTGCAGACGCCTATCAAAGCTAACTAAATTTTAGATTTTTTCAACTTTCTAATTAGAAAATATTGTGTAAAATGAAGATATTGCTGGTAACAACTGATTTCTTTATTATACACAAGGTTTTCCCAATCGTTTCTCTTAAGGGTTGTCAGAAAGTGTCACTGTGTGAGAATGGACTAAGAAACACATCTTAATTTAAAAACATTACAAAAATGAATTACGAGTATACAAAGGCAATCCTTTCCTATTCAATCCCTGGTTTTTACTCGCCTGTGATTTTATACTTGAGAATACATTGTGGGAAAAGAAGAAATTGCTTGTAATAAGCAGTTTCTTCTTTTTCCACATTTTTTTCTAACCTGAATGTTGGTTACTTTTTAAATTGACCCCAATTTTAATGGTCGTCTCCAACTTCTTTCAATTTGGACCAGTCTAAAATTTCGAGAAATAGGAAAGAGTTAAACAAACAAAGGATAAACCTTTATCTAGAATTTTAGATCTGGTTATTTTGCATGAAATGAATATCTTAGTAAATCTAACATCAAAGAAAGTAACCTGAGCCAGCATTGGGAAATTGAATTCCTCAAGTATTATTTGGAGTTCAGATAATATAAAAATCACAGACAAACTAGAAATGTGTCACAGACAAAGACACCCCTACTTAACACTTTACTGTTTTTCAAAATTTTAGATATGTCTGAATTCGAAGGTTTTTCAAACGACATATTGAAGTTGATTTTAGTTAAATAATCATTCAGTTTGGTAGAAAATATTCACTTTCTACGATACTTTCTAAATTATAAAAACCCAGGGACGTAAAAAACAGGAGTTGAACAGGAAAGGGTTAAGCCTTTGTCAGGTGACCTTCCAGCTGTGACCTTGATCTTGGAAGTATCCAACAAAATTTTAAGAACGACACTAGTACTCATCAAGGGGATCAACTGTGCCAAGATATTTTGAAATCCATGAATTATCCTATAAGATATTCCTGTGACAAACAAGAGGACCACGATGGTCCAAAATTGCTCAGCTGAGGAATCTCCAAATTACAGTGCTTTTTGTATAAAAAAGAGACAGCTTGTGCAAAATAGATATACAAAAATAAGATATTGGGTATAGTACAAAACTATTGAGTAATGCTATCCAATAAATATGAATGCCTTTGGCTTTATAGTTTAATCATTTACCAAACGATCCCTCATTTTGATGCCCTCAAGGAAAATAGGTTTAAAAATGTGAGAAAAGGAGAACTTACTAGTTATAAGCAATTTCTCCATTTCTCACACTGTTTTCTACCCTAAAAATTCCTTGTATTTAGATTTCAATCAAACTTTACTCAAATTTTGCATTTTTCCCTATTTTTGACCCCTAGTGCAGGGCTGTTTTTTAATCCAAGAAGAACAATTTGAAGTGATAAAGTACAACACTATCTAGTTAAGCTAAATACCAAATAATACTGTCCTAGACCTTATAGTTTATATAGAAGTCTTTTGAATTTGATCTAATCAAGCAGTTTTTGAAACTTTGGACCTCTGGGGCGGGCAATCCTCAGAGATTAAATTTTTGAAAACTTAGTAAAGAACCATGTGATTAAACTAAATATGAAATAAGAATGTCTTTAGCCTTGTAGTTTCTAAAAAAAATCCAAAGATTTACTAAAATGTCCTATTTTCAAATGCCTCGGCAACCAGAGTTTTTCACGGAATTTAATTCTTTTAACAACTTTTGTAGAACTTCATCCAAAGATCAACCCTGCAAAGTTTCAGCTTAATTGGCCAACTGGTTTAGGAGGAGAACATTTTTAAAGATATACTAAAATGTCCCATTTTCAAATGCAGCGGCAACCAGAGTTTTTCACGGAATTAATTCTTTTAACAACTTTTGTAGAACTTCACCCAAGGAACATCCCTGCAAAGTTTCAGCTTGATTGGCTTTCTGGTTTAGGAGGAGAAGATTGTTAAAAAGATTGTGGACGGACGGACAGATGGGCAGACGACGAACAATGACCGATCACAATAGCACTTTGTATGTGAATGATAAAAATTGAACAATAGGTTGCAGAGATTAATAATTGTCAAAGCTAGCTTTTGCTAAGAAAGAATTCAGTATTATTGGCATAACACTAGTTTTTTAAGCTCAAAGTTTTTAACCTGATCAGAAAATACAATTGGTTTTAAAGGGCCATATTTTTCAAATGATAAAAATTTCTTTGTGGAATCTGTTAAAGGATATGTCAACTGATTATGAGAGGACAAAATTTTAGCCCAGTCAAAATTTAAAGAAGTTATAAATGACAATTTTTAATTGATGGAATTTATGAAATCTATAGTTTTTGGGGTAGAAAATATAGTGATAATGAAGAAATTGCTTGTTACAAGCAATTTCCTCGTTACAAGCAATTTCCTTATTTCCCACAATGTTTTCAAAACAATTTCTTGAGGGGCGTAAAAAGGCATCATTGTGTGGGAATGGGTTAAGAAATATTCATTTAGAATTCATAGTATTAAAACCAAAGAAGACAAATTATTAAGTTTTCACTGAAAAGACATGCTTCAGAATTATTATAACAAGAGGGCCAGTGGCCCTGGCACTCGCCAGAGATAAGGCTATTTTCTTCAAGGTCTGATAGTACCTAGGTCTGTAGAATATTTCCTTTAGAATTTAACTCAAATCAAATTATGTTGCTATGGCAAAACATATTTCAACATTTTTCAAATCTTTTTGTAATTATTAAAGAACATTTCTTCTAACATAGTTTTGGAAGAGTTCCATTCTTTATTTCTATATAGCCCACCCTTGGGCTCTGAAATTTTAGCAATTTTGAAAGAGCTCAATGTACTGATGCCACATGCAAAATATCAAGATTCTGCAACTTCTGGGTGGGGAGGAATTTTAAATGTTTTTTTTTTTTTTAATTTTACTCTTGTGTCATGGAAACCAGTAATTTCAATGGATTTCAATTCATTTAACAATTTTTAAAGGACACCACATAAGGAACATTTCTGCCAAATTTGGTTGAAATTGGCCCAATGGTTTTGGAGGAGATTTCGTTTTAAAATCCTTCTTTATTTCTATACAAGCCCCACCCACCCCTTCCCCCTGAGGCTCAGTCCCTGGGGACTTGAGGATCATGATTTAGCATTTCTGAAAGAAGTCAATGTACTGATGCTTCATGCAAAATATCAAGGCTCTTCACCTTCTGGGTCAGCAGAAGATAATTTTCTCAGTTTTATTTTTAAATTTCAGTTTTGTTGCCATTGCATCCAGGGCTTTCAATGAATTTCAAATCTTTTAGCAATTCTTAAAGGGCAACACCTCTGGAATATTTCTACCAAATTTGATTGAAATTGGCTCAGGGGTTTGGGAGGAGATGTCGTTTTAAAATTGTTGACACATGATGGATAATGCACTCTGGACAGAGGGTGATCAAAATATCTCGTCATGTGCACTTTGTGCTCAGTTGAGCTAAAAATTCAGCACTACCATAAAGGCCATTTTTTCCCAATATATCAAAATTTCCAAAAGAAATCTAGAGGAAATCTGATAGAGGGTCACCTTACAAGCATTCTGCCGAAATTTGGTCAAAATCAAATCAGCCTTTGTAGAGAAGGTGTTACAGCCATTCTCACAATCATACTTTTTACGCCCCCGCAATAGAAAAGCTCTGGTAAAACATTGTGGGAAAAAAAATTACATGTTGAATGTTCTATCCAAAAGTCTAAAGATTTCTAAAATTTCAAAAACCAAAAATTGCAAACTGCATCTTCTTTGAATTTGGACCAGTCTATCATTTTGTTGTCTGGTAATGTGTTAACAAAAACATATATGGACCTTTGCACAGACTTGTTGACACGCAAACGAACACAACACCATTACAAAAGTATTTGATTACAAACCAGCCTTTGTTCTTGCAAGCAGTATACTCACCTGGAATGTTATGGTCTTTCAATGTTTCAACAAGATTGAGATTAGTTAGGAATATATTGGTATCTACCACTAACACAACACCCTGAAATATAAATAACCTCAGTACATTAAGATGTGATAGGAAGGCATGTTTTATAAGTAAGTGATATATAACCTTTAGAACAGATCGATTCCAGAAATCAATTCCCTATTCCCACTTAATAAATTAATATTGTTGTTTTTTATTTCTTCAAACCCGTTACGAGAAGACAAAATTTTAGACTGGCCCGAATTCAAAATACACTGCAGCTCCACTATAACGCTGTTGGTGGGGTCCAAGAAATGAAACAGCGGAAGAAGTGGAGTTATTATGCTATAACGCTGTCCCCCCTTCCCCCCCCCCCCGCCGTAACTGAAATTTGCAACCGTCGGAATCGGAACCAAACACCTGATAATTCGTGATAAAATTCCTATTAACAAGTTTAATTCTATACAAGTTTCTAGTCTAGAAATGAAAAACAACAACTGTAGTTATGAGATTTTAGCAGAAACCGATGAAATTCAGCGTGCAGAGAATTAATTTTCTAACCTTACCTCCCCGGTCTATCAGGATTGAATAATCCGTAAATTTCTATAGGTCTATAAATTGTGGTTCTCTTTCTCCCAATTTTAAGAAGCTAGAACTTTTACCCGAGACATGTTTTATTATTATGATAGTCATCGGCATTCATCTAATTGAATTTAGTTTTACACGGACGTAAATATTTCCATCCTCAGACAAAAGGGATAAACTCTAAGTATTCCGCATAGCGACGTCTCCTTGGAGACCGACGAGTTGTTGAACACCTGGGGTTACTGAAGCGTTGAGAAAATGTCGCGTGGATCGATCTTCGAACCTCTTTACCGGTAATGGACTTGGTCTAATTTCTTTACCATTGTTCAAAATACGGTAACAATAAACCGACAAAGAACTCTATCTGAACCTTGTCATTTACGAATCGGGAATTTAAACCGACTAGTTGCACGTATACAAATCTAGATTAAACTGTGTAGCCGCTAACTTTTAATAGTAAAAATGAAGGTCATAATAATAAAAAAAAATCCGAGATGGCGGAATGTCTGGTTTCATAATGACAAGAGTAAAAAATTCGGTCAGCAAGAATTCTCACAGGTACGCGTCTGGCACGTGTCAACTCGGGAAACTCTCCCATAAATAGCTGAACATCTGGCGGAGGCACCTTTGATCACCTTTCCTCCCTCAGAATAAAATAAACTGTACCCAAAAAAACCTTGACTTCAAATTTGTCAACGAGCTTTTTGCCGTGTGTTTGATCATACAGGATGGCATTAAATTTTCGGATTATTGAAGGAAATGCGGAAAAATAACCGTATTTTATTTTAATCTACTTATATTATCTATCCCGTTTCGGATGAGAATCTTCCGATATTGTGACATTTACAATTCAAATTCACGTATTTTCTGCGAAAACGTCACAACTACGACTGATTTTTTTCAAAGCACATTGTTACGTTTTTATCTTGAAGCCACTATCCTCTACGAGCTCCAGATACTAGCAAACTATGAAGTGAAATAAATAGTAGGCTCAAGTCAATTTGTCTAATTTCACACTTGCGCATTACTTTAAGAACACGTAAGACCTAACAATCAAACTGATTTTGTAAATTGAAACACTACGCGTGTCATCAATCAATAAAGCAATTACCTCTGAAGTAATGCATTTATGACCAGGACCGTCCACGTTAGGTGTTAAAAACTTACCTGTTTTCGGGTAATTATTGATTTTTATGCGCAACCCTTTTTTCTTCGAGCGGGCCGAAGACGGGATGAAAAAATCGCGACTAAATCAGCATTAACCTCGTATCTCAGCATCTGCAACCCGAAATGCCCCCCCCCCTCCAAAATTTTTGGAGCCAAGCGGATCCCGCGTTATAATGGAGTCAGCGCTGTGCCCGGTAGTGTAGTTCAGATGACATTTTTAATGGAGACAAACTTGCTAAATAAATGCAAAATAGGGTAGAAAACATTGCAAGAAAAGAAGAAATAGTTTGTTGAACAAATATCCCCTTTTCCTACTCAGTTTACCACATTTCTTTATGGCACTAGGAAGATCATTGTGTGGTAATGGGTTAGTTTTGGCCTGTCTCAAATGTTGTGATGTGAATGTGATGGATTAAACCAGTGTTCAATCTAGAGGGGGCCATGGCTTAAATGACCCTCTAAAATCCAAAATGACCCCCTTCAATATGAAGACTGGGCCCAAATGGCACACTTCAATCACACATTCAATAAGACTTTCTGAATGAAGTCATGGAAATAATGTTTAATTTTTCTAGTAAATTTATTTTGTTCAAAACAATATATCTATTATCGAATTGTTATGGTTTGTTACACTTAAAACCTTGTAATTCAATAGTTTGTCTATGTATTTGTATCCCATGACCCCCCTTGAGCAAGAACCATGGGCCCATTGGGCCCCCTATGATACAAAGCTAGATTGAACACTGATTAAACCATTTCCAGATGACAGGTCAAAACAAGATTGAAACATCATTCGGAAACTAGAACTTGTCACAGTATGTGACTTAATACCCCCACAAGTGCTTTCAGTGTACTGAGAGCTTTAACAATACAAGGACATAGCTACTGACTTTGCTTTTCTAGAAAGGAGGAGTTTGTGACACAAAATTGGTAGTATAATTAGCTGTTTATGTCTACATAGCATGAATAATGTCTAAGTTCAAGGGGAGATAATTCTTGAACCAGAGGGAATTAAGACTTCAAAATTGTGTCTTGCAAAACTTTAACATGTGGTTAATCTTTGTATAAAGTTTGGATGGTATTGAAGGAAAACTGAAGGAGGAGTTCACAACACAAAATTGGTAGTATTTTGTACTCAGACAGGCGGACATACGGACAGACAGGCTGCTTCCAGTATACCCCCGAAAACATTCGTTTTACGGGGGTATAGTGACACATTAATTGGAAGAAAAGTGAAACCCATTCCAACACAATGATGTTTATTGACCCCTTACAAGATAAACGATTGGGAGAACATTGTGTAAAATAAGGAAATTGCTTGCATCAAGCAATTTTTTCACATAATATTTTTTACCAAGAAATTTTTGTTGTCTGAAAGTTCTTTCATTTTGGACCAGTTTGTGCCACTTGTAATGGATTAAAGAGACACAGCTAGCAGTTAGAATCTTACAGCCATAATAAGAGGTCTGAGATGTCCCACAATTGCTCAGCTGATTTCAAATTTACATGCCAATATATATACTTAAATTTCTGAATTTCAATTAAGGGATCATTCTGATAATCATTCAAATATTTTCACCAAGTTTGAAAAAGACTGAGCAAGAATTGTGGGCTGTAAAGCAAAACAAGAAAGTTGCCATTAAGGCCCTTTTTCCCATGACATTTGACAAAGTGTCACTATTATACTCATACTTTTTAACTTAGTCTAAAAAGAGCAGTTTGAGCAACATGAAAGTTTTCATTAACCCATTCCATCACTATCATATATTTTGACTCCTCCAAGACAAAAAGGTTGAATTAAATTGAATATATTGGCATTCAATTCAAAATCACTTATTGGCAATTTTCTTCTAACCATTCCGCAGGATATCTTTAAGGCAAATTTTCTGACAAATATTGTATGGTCATAAGGAAGATTCCTTTCGACTAATTTGATATTCAATAAAATATTACAGGAAAACAGGACTTAACCTATTACCAGACGACAAATTTAAGACTAATCCAAATTAAAAGAAGTTGCAGTTTACAATATTTTGTTAATGAAATTTTAAAAATCTTTGGCATTTGGGGTTCAAAAACATTGCGCATAATGAAGAAATTGTATTTACAAGCAGTTTCTTCACTTTCCACAATGTTTTCTGATGTCTTTATCTTGGGCGGTGGCCAATAGCAGAATTGTGTTGGAATTTGCTAAGATTTGAAATCCCTTGAAAAACAGATCAGTCTTTTTATCATTTTTACATTCAAGGAAGATTTAATCCTATAGCAAAATTAATTGTAAATTAAAAGTTCTTAGCTCAAAGGAAATCAAGATATTTGACAGCTATGGATATGAAGGCAGTCTTCAATTCTATTCTAGAGTCCAGCTTAAAGAATTCACATCAGATAGTTTTTTTATCCTGGCTTCCTATCTGTTAATCTGAGGTTCATAACAACCAAACTCCTTAACCCATTCCCACACGACACAATTTCTAGACCAGTCCAAATTCAAAGACGTTGCAGACGACAATATTAAGTTGATGAAATTTTTAAAATCTTGGTCATTTAGGGTAGAAAACATTGTGGATGATGAAGAAATTGCTTGTTACATGCAATTTCTTCATTGTCCTTAACGTTTTCCAAAGCCTTTATATTGAGGGGCGTTTAACCCTTTCCCGTTTTTGGAAATTTTAGACTAGTCCAAATTGAAAGAGGTTGCAGACAACAATGAAAACTGGATGCTATTTGAAATGAAACCATCCTATGGTAGAAAATATTGTGGAAAAAGGAGGAATTGCTTGTTACAAGCAATTTCTTCTTTTTCCACAATGCTTTCTCGAGTATAAAATCACAGGAATGTAAAATCCCGTATTTGAACTGGAAAGGGTTAAAAGCGTCAATGTGTGGGAATGGGTTAACATATTCCCACATAATCCTGTTTTTTTGGCCACTTAAAAAAAGAAATTTTTTTTAGAGAAAACAAAGTGCAAAATGATGAAATTGCATGTAATAAGCAATTTCTTCATTTTCATTATTATTTTCGATCCAGAAGGATAGACCAATTCAAAATCCTATCAACTTGAAATTGTTACCTTCAACTTCATTCAATTTAGACCACTCTAAAATTGTGTCAACTGGTAATGGGTTAAACCCTTTCCTTTTTTGATCTATTCCTACCTGTGATATTGGAACTTCACTAGATTTTGGTTCCCAGCTGTCTTTATGTAGATTCTCACCAGAACTGGCTTCCAGCTTGATGATTTGCCTAACTTCTGAGATAACTTCATCAATATCTATTTCCATTGCCTCCTCGATACGACTCGTATCTGCCTCTGGAAGGTGTAATATCTCCACTTCCATATCGACTAGTTGCCGTGACGATACCATGCTTGTCTTAACAGCTCCAGGCCAACCTAAAAAAAAGTTATGTTAAGCAATAACCAGATGACAATATTTTAAACTAGTCTCAAATTAAAGAAGTTGTATATGACAATTTCTAGTTAACCCTTTCCTGTTTTTTGAGACTTGTCAAAATTGAAAGAGGTTGCAGACAACAATGATAATTGGATGCAATTTGAAATGATAGTATTGTTACCATACCATGTGGGAAAAAAATATTGCCGGAAAAGGAGAAATTGCTTGATACAAACAATTTCTTCTTTTTCCACAATGTTTTATCAACAATAAAATAATAGTAACATAAAATCCTGGTTTTGCACAGGAAAGGGTTAATAGAATTTTAAATATCTCTGTCTTTCTGGATAGAAAGCAATGTGGAAAATGCAGAAATTGCCTGTTACAAGCAATTTCTCTCTTTTCCACTTTTTGTACCTAAAACTTTCTCTTGAGGGGGGATCAAAGAGTGGGAATGTGAGGTAATGTGTGAGGGTAATAGATTATTTGTTTGAATGGGGTTTAACCCTTTTAACAGTATTTCAGTCATATCACGGAAGCTTGAGCACCTGACCATGGATTCCTTGTATATCTCGCACTGGTACCACCATTGCATCCTTTCCTAGCCTCCAGCTGCTATCCCACTTAGGTTTACAATTATCCACCAATTGGGGAGCCACTAGGTCATAGGAGGTATTGCAAGTCTTTAATTGTTATTTCTCAACGAAACCCAATGATGTGGGTATTAACTTGATTAGCCCTGCCCAGACAAGCAATTACTTCCTTTTCCAAAAGTTTTTTGCAAGCTTTTTTCTTGAGGTGTGTAAAAAGGGGGTGATTGTGTGGGATTGGGTTAAATAATGACCAAAAAGTTGCCAATGCCTAAATATTGCAAATACCTCATGATTTTCTCTTTAAAAGAGACATTAGACCTGAAAAATAAACTGCATACATACCCCTTTCTGGCTTCACACTCGGAGACTGGAACCCACTGTCATTTGTGTCATCAACTTTCACAACAGAAACCTGAATAAGATGTACAACATACAATACCATTAATCTATTCTTCCTCCATTCCACAAATTCAAATGATTATTTATCGAATAAAATTAATTTTATATTGTCGTCTGCAAATCCTTTGATTTGATTTTATTACCCCCTCTTATCCTGAAAGCTCTTTAACCCATTCCCACACAAGCCCTCCTTTTTACGCCCCTCAAGAAATAAGCTTTGGAAAACATTGTGGAAAATGAAGAAATTGCTTGTATCAAGCAATTTCTTCATTATCCACAATGTTTTCTATCCAAAATGACGAAAATATCCAAAATTCCATCAACTTTAAATTGTCGTCTGCAGCTTCTTTCAATTTGGATCAGTCTAAAATTCTCTTGTGTGGGAATGGGTTAAATTTTTGAGTCAGGTACTCCTTGACCATCAAATTCTAGGGGTCGAAACTTTTTTTCTTGAAGTGTCATAACAACAAAAAGAGTGAATCATGGGTATAAAATAGTATCAATAGACCTGATCTTTTTTATGCTGATTCACTTTTATAAATCTCTACAAATTGCAAAGATATAAAGTTAATAGTTTTATATATCATTTTCCAATAATCAATGAAATCAACTGCAAAATTTTAGACTGGTCTAAATGGAAAACAGTTACAGAAACTTTTATGACATTCTAGCTTTTTTCAACTTCTTGGGTAGTAAACATTGTGCAAAATGAAGAAATCGCTTGTAACACAATGTTTTCCCAACTGTTTTTCTTGATGGGTGTCAAAAAGCGTCATTGTGTGTGAATAAATTAAAACACTGTTTCGACCCTTGGATTTCTCTCAATTGAGACAAAATGATCCTCCTTGGGAGAAATTTCTAAGGGTCAAACAGGGTATTTTCAGATTTTAGAGGGTCAAAAACTCTAGTTTATAAGTAATCATAAGCCTTGTAGATCTATATCGACAAACATGTTTACCTTTGGTGTACCCTGTAACCCATAGAACTCCTTCCTCGGACTGTCTGATCCATCTTGTAAATTATCTATCCAAGACTGTATACTCAGTAACTTATCTTTATTACCAATAAAATTCTTAAGCTTCACTTCATTATCTGAATCAGCCAGGGAGACTGGACTCTCATTTCCTAGATTGAACAAGGGCTTGTCCAAGGTAACATCATTCTCTATTGGTCCTCCTTCACCATCAGGTGTTGATGTTTTCACTGTGAGTTGTTTGCCATTAGCAGAAATAACCCTTCTCTCTGTTCGTTTTGACTCTTGCTGTAAAGATTTCACAATTTTCCTTTTGTCACTGGAATCACTTTCTGCAGTCAGATCAATTGCAATCATATCTTTCTTGACTTTGTTATCAACAGCTTTTTTTTTATCACCCTTAGTATCACTCTTGTTCTTTTGGGAATCAACATTTCTTTTTGAATCACCAGACTTGGCAAGTGTTGGCTGATTAGAATTAACTTTAGTTCTTTGGCTGACATTCACCTGATCTAGTTTACTATCAGAGCTCTTCTTGACTTCTTCCTGTGCTTTCAATCCTTTTTCAGGTACTTTTAGCCTACTGATAACTGGCTTAGAGTCTAAGTGTGAAGATTTTGAAGTAGTCTTGGCAATTTTACTGGTCCCCTTTGCACCTACAGACAAATCATCCTGTTTCTTGTTTTTGGAAAGGCTTATTTTGTTTGATATCTTTGTATCTGGAACAACAGTCTTATGACTTAAATCATGTTGATTTGTAACTCTTTTCTTTGCTGAACTATCAAAAGCGGATTTTAAGTTACGAGTCGCTTTATCTGTCTCACTAGATTTGGTAATGTTATCAGGATTATTAACTATGCCACTTTTGACAGTACTAGATGAACTTGGAAATTTAATGGGAGAGAACTTTGCCTTTTTCTGTACAGGTTCTATAGCTCCATCTGTCTTGTTTGATGACAAGGGGTGAGGGCATTTCTCTGTAGGACTTTGAACATGGGTTGGAGTAGACAGTTTTCGTTTATGGTTCGTCAAATGTTCACTAGGTGGCTTTGATGAACCTTTACTCTGTGGCGTAGATGGAGGCTTTTGAAACACCTGAAATTACATACCATTGAAAATTTTGACACATTCATCAATTTATTGCCTTGATCTACCAACCAATATATATAAAAGTAAGGAACCTATTTCCCAAATATGAGCTATATATCTGCAATGGTGTTTGAAAATCAGGAAAACATTAAATTTTGTGTTAAGTTTTACAAAAATCATTACCTTGATAGTCCCCTTGATAAATGACCCTGATCTTCAAATCAACTGAAACCTATTGATGAAAGAAGCCTTCATCAAAAATATGAGCCATGTTTCTGCAATAGTGTTTGAGTAACAAAATAAAGTTAAATCTTGCAATAAGTTTTTCAAAATTGTGACCTTGATCTTGGATGAATGACCCTGATCTTAAAATCAACTGATACCTATCAATACTTGAAACTTCTTTCCAAAAATTAAACCGTGTATCTACAACCGTCTTTGAAGAAGAGCTTTTTTGTAAGAGCAAAAAGTTAAACTTTTGTGTTTAAGCAAATTGTTAAGCTTTTGTGTTAAAGCAAATTGTTAAACTTTTCTGTTAGAGCAAATTGATAAGCTGTTGTGTTACATTTACATCTCACAGCCAAGGCTTTGTTCCTATACCATTGCTTCAAAAATATTAATTGTTCCTGTTTGGTTTTTTTTGTTGTTTTGTTTTGCTTTTTTTCAGATAATGGTGATAATGTCCCCTTGGTTACAAAGCCCTGGTAGCTATATTGTTGGTGTGATCTATCAATTTTATAGAAAGTCCCCACTTATATTAAACCATGGGGGCATTGTCCCCTTGTGTCCAATCTTCAGAAGATCACTGAACAGTACAACAATATGCCCTTGATGTTATTGATGTGTGGGGCATTAAAATTAACTTTCATTTTGTATGGTTGCTCTAATAGGCTTGTGATATACATGAACTTAGGATTCATTACATATAATGCATATTGATTTATTGATTGAATGGGGTTTAATGCCACTTTTAATAGTATTTCAGTCATATTGTAGTGGCTGGAGCACCTCATCATGGATTCCAGGTATTTCTC
This sequence comes from Fragum fragum, assembly GCA_946902895.1. NCBI lineage: Eukaryota > Metazoa > Mollusca > Bivalvia > Cardiida > Cardiidae > Fragum > Fragum fragum. Next base: position 35,831,402 of record OX336380.1, read on the forward strand.
ACACCAGTACTACTACTACATCCTTTCAATCCTCCAGCTGATCATCCCAGAGTAGCTAATATTACACTTCAAGCTTATCATAGTAATGGAAAGTTCATAGTTCATACAACCATCAATTCTATAGAATTTCAAAGAAATTCAGCTAGAAAGTCCTAGGAATAAGAATCAAGCAGGGTTGTGATCGAACAAAACTTTAGAGACTTAACCAATTATCACATAATCCAGCATTTTCATGAAGAAAACCAGATTTATCACCATACAGATTTATACCCCACCAGCATTTCATTACTGAAGTAGCGAAGTTAGCCTTTGACCTAGGTTACAATACAACAAGAGGCGCATAAGAGCCTGAGACACTCTACTGGCTATCAAGTTTACCATTAAAGTGATCTAATATTTTAGGAAGTTAAATGCTTAAAGAAGAATGCACAAAATGAAAATAACAAATAGGACTTTATCCACTTTATCTTTTTGAGCAACAATCCTTACGGGCCCCTTTTGATGTGTTTCATGACGGAACCACTCCACTTCCAAAAGGAAGTTTCATTATGAACCTATAATCATCCTGTCAAATTTTTAACAGAATCTGATAATAAATGTGAACTTTATAATATAAATTGAATTATTTTCCCCTTTTCCTGTGTCTTCTGATGTATCCACTTCATTTCCGAAAGGAACTTTCTTTACGGCCCTACAATCGTCTTATGAAATTTAAAAGACAATCTGATAATGATTGTTGACTTCAGTACATAAACAAGAATGGTTTGAATCACAGGGAGCAGTTACATTTGCCAGTTTAGGCACTTCCCTTCAGTGGCTGCTGTACACAGATTCTACTGTATTTCTAAAAGGCCTGGTTTGACTTTTGGGTCATTTTAGCTAATATCTAGCATACGTAACTGCTCCCTGTGGTTTGAATGATAACCTGTAATGCCCCTTTTCTTGTGTTTTCACGGTCACAATTATTCCATGCATCTTTGAAGAGAATCAGATAACAAGTGTGTACTTTATTGTGCTTACGAGGATATTTCAATCAAGTTCTCATAAGGCCCCTTTTCTTGATATCTTATCGACGTTACCCATTCTAAAAAGAATCAATCATTGGGATAATATAATCATTTTCTGAAAGTTTGAAGAGAATTCAATGTAAAATATGGACTTTATTTAGTAATAGAAATTCCATAAAGTCCTTTTTCCAATGGTTCATTATTGATCAGATCCAATTTCAAAAAGAACCATCCTAAAGATATTTTAATCATTCTGTGAAAGTTTAAAGTGAATCTAATCAAATATAGGAACCTCATTGTGTTAACTAGACTAATATTAACCCTTTCCTGGATAAACCCAGGATTTTATGTCACTGTGATTTTATACTTAAGAAAACATTGTGGAAAAAGGAGAAATTGCTTATAATAAGCAATTTCTCCTTTTCCCACAGTGTTTTCTACCACATAGTGTGGTTTTATTTGAAATTGCATCCAATTTTCATTGTTGTCTGCATCCTCTTTCAATTTGGACCAGTCTGAAATTTCAAAAACCAGGAAAGGGTTAAATAAAATTTTCATATGGCCCCTTTTAAGATGATACTTGAAAGTATGTGAAAGTTGGAAGTGATAACGGTGAAATCTAGGGAAATTACTGTGTTAACTAGAATATTTACATAAGTTTTTCATAAGGCCCCTTTTCGTGTGATACTTAACGGATCATAGCCACTGTCAAATCAATAATCATAATGATGGTACAATCTGTAAAATCTGTGGCATTTATTGTGTTAATGGGAATTTAGTGAAATTTTCATAAGGCCCCTTTTCCCATGATACTTTAAAGATCAATGCATTGAATGGGGTTTAATGCCTCTTTTAACAATTTTCCAGTCATATCGCAGGGCCTACAGCATCTAGAAATGGATTTCTGGTATTTCAGGCACCAGTACTACCATTACATCAATTTGTAGCCTCAAGCTGCTATCCCACTTAGGCAAAACATTATCCACCCATTGGTACGAGACAAATGTTTGAAAGGTTATGTGCTGCCGCTGGGGACTGCACCCATGCCACACCATGATTGAAGATAAGGAGTCTGATGCCCTAACAACTGAAACTTGATAAATCAGACCCAATTTAAAAAGGAACAATCCTTATGGGTACAATCATTCTGTGAAAGTTTGAAGAGATTTTGTTCAAATTTGTGCACTCTAGATTGTTCAAGGGATGTTTTAATTAAATTTTCAAAAGGCCCCTTTTTCCTTGTTTCTTTGAGGATCAGACTGAATTTCAAAAGGAACAATCCTTATGATAGTATAATCATTCTGTGATAATTTGAAGGAATTTGATGAAAAATGCGGACTCTACAGTGTTAACCAGAATTTTTAAGACTTTTCAATTAAATTTTTTGAAGGATCAGACCCATTTTCAAAATAATTCTTAAAATGGTACAAACACTCTGTGTAAGTTTGAAAGGAATTTGATGAAAACTGAGGACTCTAGAGTCTTAATGATGACATTTATATCACACTTTCATAAGGCCCCTTTTCGGTGTTTCTTCATGGATCAGACCAAATTTCAAAAGGTATGAACCTTATGATGGTACAATCATTCTGTGATAGTTTGAAGAGAATCAGATGAAAACTGTGGACTCTAGAGTGTTAACGAGAATTTTTAATTTAAGTTTGATTAAGCCCTTTTTCCCATGTTCCTTGACAGTTCTGATCCAATTTTGAAAGGAAAGATCCTTATGATGGGACAATCATTCTGAGAATGTATGAAGAGAATACAATGAAAACTGTGGACTCTAGAGTGTTAACAAGGAAAAGTGAACAGACGGACAGACGGATGGACGCCGGACAGGAAACGGCCATTTGCTATGGCTCTTCTGGCCCTTTGCCAGTAGAGCTAAAAATCATCTAACCAATTAACAAAGACCAAGTTTTAGACATGTCTAAATTCAATGGAGGTGCAGACAAATTTTTTTGTTAATGGAATTTTACATTATTTTATCTTTTGATGCAAAAAATAATGTTATTAATGAAGAAATAGCTTGTAACAAGAAATTTCATACATTTTCCATGATGTTTTCCTAAGTTTTTTTGTCTTGGGGATTTGAAAAAGCTTCACTGTGTGGGAACGGGTTAAACAATCTCTTAGAGGAAATAATCCCAAACTAAGGGAAACATTATAACAGAAATTTGGTTATGTGAATTTGACTCAAAAGTACAACCAAATTTTACATATCACCAAAGTGTTTACGAGATACATGTATTGTATTTAGGATCATTGATTTATTTTAACCTAACAGAGACTTTGAAAGACTTGATGTGGACTCTATCATTTTCTAAATTGCAGTCAGACTTCGAAAATCAAATTCAGTTTAACCTATTTGACAGTGACATAGTCTTACTTGTCCAGTCTGTATAATGTCCGGAAACTCCCAGGAACTTTCTCCAGTGTTAATGTTAAAATAATAGACCCTGTCAGGATAACTTCGACTCAGACGAACAATCCAACCATCAGGTAAAGGAGGCTTATCAGCCATCACGGAATATCTGAAAATCAACATAACAAGGGGTCGTGATTAAACCCTTTACCAGTATACAAACCTTTGATAATTATTTTTCTTTGTGATTGTTCACTTTTGACGAAACAATCATCTCCAAACTTTGAACAAGACGGCTACTTAAAATGCAAAACAAGTGTGCATTTCAACACTGTTCTGTACCCACCATTGAAACAGGACATCACATTTCAGAAATCAAATGGGCCAGTGGCCCTGGCGCTCACCTGACATAAGGCTCTTTTTTTTCTTCAAGGCCTAATACAAACTGGGTCGGGAGAAGACCTCCTTTAATATTTAACTAAAATCAACAAGCCCAATTTGGTTTAAAATGGCCAAATAGTTTTGAAAGGGTAGCCTTCTTTATTTCTATTTAAGCCTAGTCACCTGTGGATCTAAAATTTTATCAATTTTGAAAGAGGTCAATGATGCTTCATGCAAAATTCAAGATTCTTCAACTTCTGAGTCAGGAGGGGATGTTTTTTTGTGTGTTTTTTTCAATTTTACTCTTGTTGTCTTAACAACCAGTGTTTTCAACAGATTAAATTCTTTTGTTGAAATCAGCCCAGTGCTTTGGAAGGAGATGTCATTTTAAAAATCCTTCATTATTTCTATATAAGCACTACCCCCCCCCCCCCTCCCTGGGGTTCTGCACCCCTAGGGGCCTGAGGTTGGTAATTTGAGCAATTCTGAAAGAGGTCAATGTACTGATACTTCATGCAAAATATCAAGACTCTAGGCCCACTGGATTAGGAGGAGATAATTCCTAAAGCTTTTATTCAAATTCCAGTTTTGTTGCCATGGCAACCAGAGTTTTTAATGGATTTCAATTCTTTTAGCAATTTTCATATGGCATCACCCAAGGAACATTTCCTGCCGAATTTGGTTGAAATCTGTCCAGCGGTTTTGGAGGAGATGTCATTTTAAAATCCATGTTTATTTCTATATAAGCCCCACCTCCCCTGGGGCTCTGCCCCTGGGGGCCGAGGGTGATGATTTTTAGCAATTCTGAAAGAGGTCAATGTACTGATGCTTCATGCAAAACACAAGACTCTAGGCCCACTGGGTTAGGAAGAGATCATTTTTATAGTTTTTATTTAAATTTCAGTTTTGTTGCCATGGCAACCAGAGTTTTTAACGGATTTCAATTCTTTAAGCATTTTCATATGGCGTCACCCAAGGAACGTGCCTGCCAAATTTGGTTGAAATTGGCCCAGTGGTTTTGGAGGAGATGTCATTTTAAAATTCCTTCTTTATTTCTATATAAGTCCTACCCCACTGAGGCTCCGCTCCTGGAGACCCGAGGGTGATGATTTTTGCAATTCTGAAAAAGGTCATTGTACTGATGCTTCATACCAAATATCAAGGCTCTACGCTTTCTGGGTCAGGAGGAGATAAATTTTAAAGTTTTCATTAGAATTTCAGTTTTGTTGCCATGGAAACCAGAGTTTTAAACGGTTTTCAATTCTTTTAGCAATTTTTAAAGGGCATCACCTAAGGAATATTCCTGCCAAATTTGATTGAAATCCGCCCAATGGTTTAGGAGATGTCATTTCAAGATTGTTGACACACGACGGACGACAGATGATGTACAACGCACGCCGGACAGAGGACAATCAAAATACCTCACCATGAGCACCTCGTGCTCAGGTGAGCTAAAAATTCGACAATATTTGATGAAGTATAGTCCATTGTCTTTGAGCCTACTCCACTTTGGCCTGACACATTTTCAATAGATGACATCCACAGAAAAGATTAAGCAATGCAACAGTTAGCAATTTGGCTACAATCTAGTATGTCCTACGTAAATTGTCAATAGGCACTGGTTGTCATGACAATACTAAAGTAGACTGCTTTAGGGAATTTTACTTACTTATGCAAGAGTATTCATACTTTTGTTAGTTAAACAATTTATCTTAGAAAATTTCTGTGTTATAAATTCAGGATGTTTTCTCTAACCTCCGACATTAATTTTTGTCTATGTCTAATTTTAGGACAATTTTTTTCCAGATTTTCTGGACTTTAATAATCAAACGTTAACATTATTGAGATCACTTGTAATCCCCAGTATTGAGTCTGTTTGCGCTAAATGTACTTTCGCCGATGGGTCTATTCGCCCAAAAAGTGGGTCTGTTCACCCTATTTTTTCTGTTTGCCCCCTTTTACAATGAGAATGTATTTGTACATTTTTAATCAAAATATTCTCTGTTTTTGTAATATTATCATGGTATATTATGTTTAAGTTTGGTTTAGAATAGTATTTATGTTTAAACTAGATGATACAAGCTTTTCAAAAATGTGTGTATTTCCCTTTATTTATCATCACTACCGTGCTTATATGAGGGTAAACCCCAGAAGGTGGTTAGTTGTTATGGGGGATAGTGCAAGGATACAGGACGAAACTGCTGAGAGTTCCGCCTGGTTCTTTTACATGCTAGGTTGATAGCACTGTCACACTGGGCTTCAGTTTAACATCTCATCCGAAGGACAATTAGTTTGTTAGTTGATATGGTCAGCCCAGGGCTCGATCCCTTGATCTTGAGGTTTGGCAGACAATTTATCAACAAGAGGGTCTGAATGGCTCTAAAATTGCTCACCTGACTAATTTATGATGATTGAACAAAAACTAGAAAGAACACAGGCATGTTCAACCTTGAGCTGTGACATTAGGGTTATCTGAAAATTCCTTTCAAATAGCACATCCACTCATGATTGAGATCAAATGTGACTTTTTTTTTAGCGACCAAAAATTGTCCTCACAAATATGGACTAATGCAAATACACCGACATGTCAAAGTGAAAACTTTGTCTTGCTCACTACAAGTAGGCTTGACAAAAAAGAAGTAATCATATTCTTAAAAGTTGTCCTGTTTGCTAAACACTGGAGATCAGTTTTTGTTTCTCACTAGTTGCCCATCTTTCTTGCGCATACCACTTGTTTTTAGTCCATTGATGAGAGACAAAAGGTACTTGTCAAAATGACAGTGTCAAATGTCCAATGAAAGTTGAATAAGTAGCTTTAAACAATTTGAAGTCATACTGCGGAGCATTTAACAATGAATTCCTGGTATTTCTTGAACCAGTATTACCATTACATCATTTCCTAGCCTCCAGCTGCCATCTCATTTAGGTTTAGGAACATCTACCCATTGGGCAGACGACATGCGGTATGTGCTGCCAATGAGATTCAAACCCACAACACCCAGGGTTTCCAAAATATTCTGCTTTCAAAATTCAAGACTTTTTTCATACTTTTTTTTTCCAGGATATTTTCTAAAATTCAAGATTTTTTTTCATTGATAAAAACTGAAATACCTCAAAAGTTTTTATCAAAAGCTAGTTATGTCATGCCTCTTGTATTCTTATGAAAATGTGGTTGCTCCCTCTAGTGGAGGAACAACAGTACCTATACAGTACGGCAAACACTTACTCTGGTATGCAATAGTCGACATAACATAGTTACAGCAATAAATAATATGACACAGATTGTTGAGTCCCATTTTATTGATGTCAAACTAAAACCCTGAACTCTGTCCAGAAAACTACAATCATATAAAGCAATGGATAAATTTGATTGCTTCTAGACGTGTAGATTGTCAATATCATGTTATTGATAATAAATTTCAATGTCTTTTTACCAAGAGTTAACATTTTCATTGAATTGGAAGCCATTTATTACTTTCGTATCCAAATTAAATTCATGCTCTGTTACTGGTACACTTAAGAGGTTGCTTTTGATTTTTCTCCTAAATATTTGTTTTATTTACTCCAATCAATTATTTTGTAAAAATAGACACCTATTTCTCATCCTAGCAGAAAATAAAGTACCATGTTTGCAGGGTTTTCAATAAGTATTGGGACAACAGATATAATTTGGAAACCAACAGATTGGCCGGGGGTCAAGGGGGGGGGCGAATCCCCCCAGCCGAAAAAGAATTAAGGTATTTCTCAATCCATTTGGAGAGCTCTCCTTAGTGTTTTACATTGCAGATTTTCTTATATATCATAATTCTTAGAGTATGTTTTAGTTTTGTACAAATGAAGCAGTATAACCTTACCATGTTTATCTTTTTTTTTTCAAAATACATTATTTTGTGTTTTTATTATTATTTTATCGAATTATTTCTTGAATATGTGCATTTTAAATGACAGTTAAATTTCAATTTATTTTTAAATCTGCCGCTGATGCATACTTAAATTTCCTTACAAATGAATAATGATTGAATAATTTTGTATTTGTAATAATTATACTTAATAAATAATCAATATTAAATTGATTTTACACGAAATAAAATTTCGTTTGGCCGACTTTCCGATGGGTTGATTTGACCGGTCACCGTCTATAAGAAGCATTATTTGACCCAAATTACACTAAAACGCAAAACTATACGCTTAAAAGCTCATAAATTATTATATGTCAAATTATTCTTATCGAAATCATTGTCTTTTTTAATGCAAAGTCGAAGAAACCACGATTGTCTTCAGTCGGGACTTTTTTCTTTTTAGTTTGGCATCCATGTTTACCAACATGTGAAATCAATTTTGTATTGTTGTATATGATTGGATGACTGGTTTAAAGTATCCAATGATAGGCCTCATAAGATGGATACGCAAAATAGACGGGTTTCGCGGTAAATAACCCGTGGTTGGGTAAAATCAATAGGAACACACTCGGTAATTCCCGTAAGCGGTAGATACGTAGATAGGCCATGAGATGTTCCGAATAGGGTAAAATCTCACCGGTGTCGCGGTAAAACTTCTATGGCATTAAAGCTTTATTTTGTAAACAAAACGCGACTGACATTTCTAAATTCCGGCGAAAACAACCAATCAAAAGTTGATTCCAACCGATGTTTTAGATCGGCAATCGGTTATTAATGAAAACCCTGTGTTTGTATTTTTTGGAGAAACAGTTTGTGGGCAGACATCATGACGTTGGCCCAATGGTTACTGAGGAGTAGATGTTTAAAGATATCAAAGTCAAAAACTGTCCTGGGGGGTCAATCAAAATTTCCCGAAGAAGTTTTGAGAAGGGTCACCAAAAGGAATATTCCTGCCAAGTTTGGTTGAAATCGGACCACTGGTTACTGAGGAGAAGATGTTAAAAGAATTGTTGACGACTTGCGACGCACAAAGGACAAAAGGTGATCACAAAAGCTCACCTTGAGCAAATGGTGCTCAAGTGAGATAAAATTGTTCAGCTATATTTGTTGGAGATTACCAATAAGAATACATTGACAATATAATTATGTTCAAGATACATATTTTTGTTGTTAATCAATTTAACCAAATGTTTGTTTGTGACTCTATCGATAGCTCAGACACACTTATTGATTGATTGAATGGCTGGTGCATCGAACAATGGATTCCTAGTATTTCTCACACCAATACTACCACCACATCCTTTCCTAGCCTCCAGCTGCTATCCCACTTAGGTTTACGATTATCCACCCATTGCAGCTAGGTCTTACCCAACGCCGCCTAAATTTTAATGATCTTGTCCACTGCTTGTCTACTAGCTGTAGCCGTCTTTCTGATAAAATCAAGCTGGCGAGGGCTACGACACCCACTTTCCTTGCTTCTTGTTGCAAATCCTAATATTGTACACTTTTAGATGAGATATCTACAGCTCGATTTCATATATGTCAATATCAAAGACAAAATCTAACAAAATAATCACAATATCAATGGTATCAGTTGTTTAATACAGGTTTCTAATCAGTTAATAAAAAAAATCCTAAGTTTGATGGCAGTCATGGCGAAGACCGTCGGACTGGCAGACATGTCCGATGAGAATTCCCTTGGTCTGATGATTTTTTTGGCTACTGTCAGTCCCACTGTCTGACACAAATTTTGATCTGTAAGATATTGGAATATAGTTCGGTCTGACAAAACTTTATTCAGTCTGACATAAAATTTGGTACTGTCAGACAGTATGTCTGACAAAGATTTCTGGTTCTTCACCATGTCTGTGATGGCCGTGACATTTTGTTGCTAATGTGACTATTTTTCACATTGTTTAAAATTGTCATGCTGTCAAAACAGGTGCTTGTAAAAAATCATGGTATCCTTTTTTATCTACCATTTATAAAATTTATCATCATTGTTACTGAATATTTTTAATGTTTCCACCCAATTCAATTAACTCATGTATTAATTTCATACAACTTTCTACCTCTTTTCTGTCATCACTGTCTTGTTTTCAAAAAATACTATTTCTTCCAAATATGATGACCTTAAATTTCATTTGCTGTCATTTTGGCAGAAAGGGCGAGATCTCCTGAAATCTCACTGTATATGGTAAAAATGGCTGATATTTGATTCAAGATGCCGAAAAACTTGGATTTTTCGATGGTGTAGCAACTTAGGACAAATTATGCATGAGATATCTGACTATTTACTGATAAATACTTATTGAGATGGATAAATAGATGGTTATGGTTAATTCATGTATTGAATTTGTGCTTGTACTTTTTACACAACTATCAATAATGGACCTCAAAGTGCCCGGGCACTGCAACAAGGCGCAAAGAGGGCGAGTGTCGTGCCAGCAGATTATCAGAAAAGAGGCTTCGAAATTGCAGCTAGTTGTCTACTGATAAAGCTTTTTTTTTGGAAAAGTGTAAGGACCAACGAAAACACATGACAGTAAGGACTAAAGACAGTTATCCGTATTCTGGGTAGCAAACAACAGTGTATGTTTTCTATAGTGATTTACGTGTATTTCTGTGCTGATTACATTTCATTTTTTCTAGAAAATCAATTACTTTTAACCAAACTTCGATGTCATTTCCAAAACAGTTGGCATTTTCTTTGCTACACTGGAAGCTAATGAAAGCCTCTGATAGTTTGACTGGAATTCCTGTCCCATTTGCACACATGGATATCCTCGCGGGGTGGGTTTATTAATTATTAAATAACTCCTGCATATAGTTTCAAAACATATTCCTTTTATTTCATTTCTTTCTTTCTAGCTTTAATGAATTGACATGAATATCATTTTTCTGTTTAAGATTTTGGTTATTTTTATTTTTGTCAGTAAAATTGTGACACATGTTTACGCCCAATTGTATACAAATGGACCATTGATGGATACGGAAACGAAATTGGAATACAGAAACCAGTTATTTTTAATATTGTGACAATGACTAATCTTACTCGTGCTTACATTTCTTATTCATTTTTTCCCTATAATTGTAAATTGACCCGCTCCGAAGACAAATGAATTGATTAACTAAAATCAGTTGTCTGCAATTCCTCTGGATCCGGAACAGTCTCAATTAATGTCATTTTGGTATAGAATTTAGCACAGTCCTGGGAAGTAATTACTTTCTCGTTTTATCGGTGGAATACCTCTGTTTCCTGCCTCGATATCCGAGTGGTATAGGTGCTTGACTCGTGATCTGAAGGTCACGGGTTCGAGCCCCAAGGCCACCGGGATGTGTTCACGGGCAAGACTCTTAATAGCAAGCCCCAGTCTACCCAGCTGTAAAAGTGGGTAGCAGTGTGATTCAGCCACTGCCTCTCTTTCAGTGACGTGAAAACATCTGAATTGTGAGTGTATCACCTGCCAGTAATGCCCGAAAGGGGAGTTAGGCAGTATAAATATATAGATTGATAGATTGACAGGTGGTCAAAGATCTTTGTCTTGACCTCCTGCTTGTCCCATTAACCCTTTCCCGTTCAAATACGGGATTTTAGGTTCATGTGATTTTATACTTGAGAAAACATTGTGGAAAAAGAAGAAATTGCGTGAACAAGCAATTTCTCCTTTTTCAACAATATTTTCTACCACATAGGATGGGTTCATTTTAAATAGCATCCAGTTGTCATTGTCGTCTGCAACCTCTTCCAATTTGGACTAGTCTAAAATTTCAAAAAAAAACAGGAAAGGGTTAAAGCCAGCATTGTTTATACCATTGATTTTCATTAAGATTTTCAATTAAATAATTACCAAACCAAACTGCCGAGTGTTTTCTGTGCTTTCAGTCCATGATTTTAACATAATTTCGTAGGGGATTGGCAAGGCAATGGTGACGCCTTCCCTGGAATTTGGCTCTTAGTGCAATTGACCTGTAATTAATACCAATAACAAGCAGTCTGATGACCACTGAGAGCAGAGTATCTTTTCATCCGTGAAAGGCACGTGCCTGTCGATATTTACCATACTTTAAGCTGTAGTTACGACGTTTAAGTCACCAAACTAACAAATAGGGTTTATAAAATGGCGGCCAATGTTGGAGATCAAAACTCATGTCTGGTCTCAATAAATGAAACATATTGGTCGACTGGTTATTTGATTGACAGCCGCGTTTGTCAATTAGTTAGACCCTAATTCAAATTTCTGAAATTGGTTATTGGCTTCTTGTTGTGTAAGAAAATTATCTGAACCATTTTCCAGTTTTAAATCATGTACAGAATCATATTGTGCAGGCTGACCTAGGCTATACCTCCTGCTTGTACTTTTCCTGTCACAGTTGTTTATGAAGTTGATTTCTAAAAAATAAATATTGATTTTTGAACAACAAGTTCTATCAGTGCTTCAGCCCTTTGATTTGACAGCAATTTAATAAGGTAATTTATACAGCATGACAAGGGTTAAAGCCAGTTTGGTACAACAGAAAGAACCAATTTACTGATATAACCAGTTATAAGTTGCTTTTTATACCCACAACCTTCTAAGTAGAAGGGGTATATTGGTTTTACCATTTCTTTCTTACTGTCCGTCCATCCAACCATCCATTCATCCATATGTTCGTTGACTTTTAAGTCTCAAAGTATTAATTCTAGAACCAAATGACCTGCAACCTCGATACTGCATAGATTTGTTGCCAATAGTCCAAAGAAGTACCATATTGTTTTGGAGTCAAGTAGGTGAAAGGTCTAGGTCACAGTTGAACTTTGATTGAAAACCGTCCCTTGCTTTTACTCATAAGCAATGTGACCTAGGACCTTGGAATTTTTTACAAATGTTTATAAACGGCCCAAGGATGTGCTCTATTGTTTTTGGATAATGTCAACGGCGCTACTTGAGGGACAAATTGCTGAGGATTTGCGATAATTCTAGTTCCCTCAATTTTAGGAAAAATATTATATCAAAGGGTCTTCCTTGTGTCAACTAGTCGGTCTGCTCTATTCTCTGTAATGCAATCTGATCATCTTGGTTTGTTTGTTTGTCTGTTTGTTTGAATGGGGTTTTACGCCGCTTTTAACAACCTTTCAGTTATATCGCGGCGGCTGGAGCACCTAACAATAGAATCCTGGTATTTCTCACACCAGTACTACCATTACATCCTTTCCTAGCCTCCAGCTGCTATCCCACATAGGTCTACGATTATCGACCCATTGGTGAGAGACAAATAGTCGGAAAGGATGAGTGCCGCCGTCGGGGATCGAACCCGGCTGATCATCTTGGAACAACAACAACAAACTTTGACAAATTAAACTCTTTCCCGTTTTTCGAAATTTTGGACTGGTCCAATATGATTAATTGAATGGGGTTTTAACAGTATTTCAGTCATATCGCGGCGAACAATGGATTCCTGGTATTTCTCACACCAGTACTACCACTTCATCCTTTCCTAGCCTCAAGCTGCTATCCCACATAGTTTTACGATTATCCACCCATTGGTGAGAGACAAATGTCGGAAAGGATATGTGCCGCCGCCGGGGATCGACCCCATGACATCCCATGAAAAAACGGTGGCTAATATGAAAGACATTGCAGACCACAATGAGAAGTAAGTGCACACTGAAAACAAACCATATCCTATGTGGTAGAAAATTCTACGAGAAAAATAGAAATTGCTTGTTACAATCAACCCCTTTTTTTTTTTTTTTTATAAGTATAAAATCACATGGAGGTAAAAACCAGGGACTGTACAGGAAAGGATAATAGGTTATTGAATTTATGTAGTCCACTAGGTTATTATAAAATGGTCATTATAAGCGGTAAATCGTAATAGGTTTCTTAACCCTTTCCTGGTTTTTGAAATTTTAGACTGGTCCAAATTGAAAGAGGATGCAGACGACAATAAAAACTGGATGCAATTCCAAACAAAACCATCCTATGTGGTAGAAAACACTGTGGGAAAAGGAGAAATTGCTTATCATAAGCAATTTCTCCTTTTTCCACAATGTTTTCTCAAGTACAAAATCACAGTGACGTAAAAACCCGGGTTTATCCAGGAAAGGGTTAATATATTTGTTTTATTCGTGAATTTAAATTGTTTTCAATGATCTTCATGGATTTAGGATTAACTTTCATTTCAAATAAATATATTATGCAAAATGAGTCAGTATATTATTGATTTTGTATGTATGTTACACGGGCCTTTAATTTCCTCTTTTAACTAGAAGTAATTCTTTGCATGAAATACTTGCGCGAATTGATGAAAATCTAACGAGAAATAGGTTGTCAAGGGGCAACATGTCGAGCCCGCTGATTTGTACAGACAATGTGGTGCAAAGAATGTTATATTTTTAAACTGCGACCGTGACCTTGGACGTATCACAACAAACGTTTCTAATGACACTAGCACTCACCAAGTTTAACAACTGTGCCAAGTTATTTTCAAATCAATCCATAAATGTAGAAGTTATGCTCCGGATACGGTCAATTTTATTGTTTGGAATTCAACCGTGACCTTGACCGTGGAGGTATCACAACAAACGTTTCGCAAGACACTAGCACTCATTAGTTATTTTCAAACACATCTATCAATATAAAAGTTATGCTCCGGCAAGGTCAATTTTGTCGTTTCACCTTCAACTGTGACATTGACCTTGGATCACAATAAACGTCTCACATCGCACTAGCACTCTTCAAGAAGAACAACTGTGCCAAGTTATGTAGACGTTATACTTCGGACAAAATTCCGGATGGACTCACGCATGTACTAACGCACTTACACTAAGTGATATTGTTATAACTGCTTCTAGCTGACCGTAGTGGCACATTCTTTAATTACTCTACCCGCTTGCTAAAACAAGGAGTAAGACAAAGGGTCATAATATGACCCCATTTGAAATTAAGATAATTTTTTTCTTATTGATTTATTGGGTAATACGTATGTTCAAAGTTCCATAAAGATCTTCGCGTGGGCATTTTTGAAACACCCGCTTTATCAATGAGAATAACGGTTTATTATGACTTACATGTATATAATCAAAGTGCTGTCAGTACTGTAATCGCTCACCAATGCATAATTAAGAAATATTGTTGTTGCCTTTACCGTTGTATTTTTAAGTTGTATACTTCTTTGGAAAATGCATCAGAACATTGTGTATACAACATGTTTTAGACTATCTAGACAGAGAATGGGGGATCGAGAGAGGGGGGGGAGATAATGAGGAATAGAGCGAGAAAGAGAAAAAAGGGGGAGAGAGGGGGGAGAGCATTATAAAATTATTCTCTGAATTCTATGTTTCTCTTCTCTCATTTGAGCCGCATTGATTTTAAGCGTGAGAGAAATATTAAGCCACAACTTGAGCTCCTCTTTTTAATTTTCGACTCAAACGTCCCGATATACGAACTGTCCAAGTTCCACGATTACCCAAACTCAACAGCCCCCATTTTCCCTTCGTTAAACCTTGTGAATTCTTAACTTGTAATTCTCAAAATTCGATATAAATCTAAAGGATTCTAGTGCTTTAAAACATTTGGACAAGCTCTGAAAGAGATATTCTGGATTCAACATCCAAAGTCGAAAATTACGCCCCTCAAGAGAAAGCTTTGGAAAACACAATGGAAAATGAAGAAATAGCTTGTGTCAAGCAATTTCTTCACTATCAACAATGTTTTCTATCCCCCCAAAAAATGAAAAAGAATTTAAATTTCATCAATTTAAAACTGTCGTTTGCAGCTCATTCAATCTGGACCAGTCTTAATTTTTATTGTGTTGGAATGTGTTAAAGGCAGTGTTCGGAAATTGGGTCACTAACGATTGCGTTAATCGCTGACTAGAGCTCGCAATTAAACGGGTCACAGAATTTAGAGCACATCGACGATGTAACTGACCTTGCTAGCGAGACCTAGTCGATATCAAAGCAGTAATACAGTAAAGATGATTACATTGGTTTGTGTAGAACATCGAAAACATTGTGAAAATGAAAAAAATGCTTGTTACAATGAACTTCTGCGTTAGTCACTAAGTTTCCTACTCGATAGACACAAAATAAAGTTAATCAACTACAAACTGTTTTGTCTGATACCTTTAGATTCTGTAACAGTCTGTAAGTGTTATCTTCTTTAATTAGATTATGTTCACGCTTTGAGAGCTGCCGCCCATTTTTTCTTTTTTTTTTTTTTTTTTTACATAAATACGTTACATTGTTTCTACTGAAATCTCAGTTATAATAAAAGCGCTATTTTTAAAGGAATTTTCTTTGCCAAATTTCTTATTTATCAAATATAGCTTATGTTTGAATTCAGGATTTACAACACACTTTTCTATGAAATTTAATAAAATAATAACATTCAAAACTTCTGTACCGATTAATGGAATTAATATAATATATAAGATATGTGAAGGGAAGTAATTTAGAAAAGAAAATGTATACGTTTCAACTGCAGGTTGAAGAATTCTGAAATCTATGGTTTCACGCCGAAAATACAAGAAAGGGAAGGAACAAGGACGACATGAAACCTCGTTCTTTGAATTGGAAATATTTAGAACACAATAACCGATTGACAAAGCATCGTGACTACAGCTTTATTAATATGTAGGGGAGACCGGGGCTAATCCAGCCCCTCTTTTAGAAAATATACACAATTTCAGTGACAGTTGCAGATTCGCACCTGATATGTAGCCTATAGTTATTGCCTCGGACCAGTGCTATTTATAATTGTAGTGCGGACGATGTTTTGATCCATAAATGGGAAAAGTTTATTCAAATTGTGATTTGTGTGCTTGAGTTTGGTTTAACGCCAATCTTGAACCGTACTTTAGTCATATCGAGGCGGGTGGAGCACCTAACCACTGTTCTCTAGTATTCTACACCAGTACTACTACATCCTGTCCAAGCCTCCAGCTGCTCATCCAACTTAGGTTTACGTTTATCTGCCTATTGCCGATGGGAGACAAATATCGGAAAGGATATTTGGCGAGACAGGGGATCGAATCCGGCATCTCATATGGAGAATCGGGCGACGCGCTACCAACTACACTATAGCCTTGGCTTGCAACATGTGAAATCATTTTATTATGTCCGTGGGTTATAACGTTATTAACCCATTCCAACACAGCAAAATTTTAGACTAGCCCAAATTGAAAGAAGCTGCAGACGACAATTTCAAGTTGATGGAATTTTGAATATTTTTGTCTTTTTGAATAGAAAACATTGTGGATAATGAAGAAATTGCTTGAAACAAGCAATTTCTTCATTTTCCACAATGTTTTCTAAAGTTTTTCTTGAGGGGCGTAAAAAGGAGGGATTGAGTTGGAATGGGCTAAACGCGTAAGTTACCATGAGAGCAGTATACGTCCTTGGCAGTTTACATAATTTTGTCGGGCGGCGTAGTTATACACCAATAAAGCGCCAGACATAGGCTTACCTTTATACTGTCCATCTTGCTAGAGCGCCCACTTCTATCAAGCGATCATGTCCTTTAGACGACCATAATCGATTTTTTAAGGCAAAAGCTTTA
The DNA here is from genome assembly GCA_946902895.1 of Fragum fragum. NCBI lineage: Eukaryota > Metazoa > Mollusca > Bivalvia > Cardiida > Cardiidae > Fragum > Fragum fragum. Next base: position 35,848,599 of record OX336380.1, read on the forward strand.
AAGATTTGAAGGCAATTTGCAAATAAGATTATAATTAGACCAATTGTTCCTGGAACTCATTACAATCGTCTCGAAGGAGACGAATCTAATGAGTCCAAACAACATAGGACTATTCCGTAATAATTTATGTATGCAATCGAATCAATTCTTCATGTATTTCGGAAAATAGTGTATAAAGAGACACTTTCTTAAGCGACCCCCTTCTTAATCTTCCCTTGAGTGTTGCTTGATACAATATTTACTGTTGGAATGAATATTGAAAACTGTTCAGCATTAAAAATACAGAATCCTTGTCCCGAGGCGGCTTTCTTTTTATTTACTTTTTCGATCGAGGCGAACAGAAATGTGAACCGACATTTAGTTATCTTTTCAAGAGATCTGAACGGTGATGAAGGTGGACGATCATTTCTAAACGTTTAAAAGTTCCCCGGCGGTAGTGTCCAAAATCACTGTTGTTGGAATCTCCGCATGGAGTTATGTCTACTCTGAATTTATAAGTCAAACTCGCTGGATACTTTCACGCCACTTTTAACGGTATTTCAGTCATATCGCTGGATCATCTAACCATGGATTCCTGGTATTTCTTACACCAGTAGGCTACGACTATATCATTTCCGTGCCTCTAGCTGCTCATCCCACTTAGATTACGATTATCCCATCGGTGGGAGACAAAAGTCGAAAAGGATAATCGCCGCGGCCGGGGATCAAACTCTGGACCCCATGACTAGGTGTCCTAGGCGCTACCTCTGCGCTATGGCCGCGGTCTCATTTAAATGTAACAAAAAAGTAAATGGTTGCCGGGGCTAAACGTCGTAAGTACAGTTAACTGTAGTTACGTCATTAAAATGGCAAAACCAACAAAATGTTTATGACAAATGTCGGCCGATTTCGGAGTTCAAAGTAAACTTCCGGTCTCAGAAAGATTTGATTGGTCGATTTTTTTGATTGACAGTAGATATACAAATGTAATTAACAAGAGAAACTAATCGGGTGTGATTGTAGGGTTAAGTTCCCTCCTTGCTTTCGGCATTATTTCGTACTAGATCGTATAAGAGAAGGATGCGTATCATGTGACATGGAGATCAGGGTTCATTCGCCCCTAAACTGTAGCTCTTCTATGACTAGAACTCCTTGGTTCTATAACGTGCTAAGTTTAAAGAACCGATAAACCGCGAAGATAAGTCTGGGTTTCTTACCGTTTCACTTCTAGTTAGGCGGGTGGCAACAAGTGTCCCTTAAAGGTACTGCCGCGTTCGGGACTCGAACTACGGAGCTTAGGATCGGTAGTCCTGCTTTTGACCATTGTACCACCGGACCGCTTCAAACCAAATGAGAGGGGTCGACCCTTTTTATATAAATAGTTATTCGTCTCTCTGCATATCCATATAAATTGCCTCCCCTGAAACCGTCACATTTTACTTTCGACCATCAATGAAATGGCATATCACTGCAAACTGGAGCATATTTCAAAGCACCTTTGTAAGTCGATATAATCAAATTTCTGTTGACGGATATCAGAGCCGTTCTCGAATGTTACATATGCTCTCTGTTCAGAATTATTTCCCATCTTTATTGAACGCTTTAATTGCTTCAACAAATCAAAGTACTGAAAGTACAGTAAGCTAGCATGGCATGGCTTTATTAATCAATCTTCAATGTCACATGTTATCACGGTTAAAATAACCCAGGAGTTGACCCATCATGACGTGACAAAATCTAAGACTGGTACAAATTGAAAGAAGATCCCTACGACAATTTCAAGTTAGCGGAATTGAGAGTTTCTTTGCCTTGTAAGGTAGAAAACATTGCGGACATTGAAAACATGTTTTCAAAAACCAAACCGATAGCAATTGAAGAATTAGACTGGTGAACCTGTCCCATCTGCGCTGCTCTCCGATATTGGTTGTATCGTTAGATTAGGACAGGCTCGCCAGTCAATTGAAGAATTTCCCCACGATTTGAATAAAGTTAATCCGTGTGGCCATACAAAGCAGTGCACATAGTGAAGAGTGGTCAGACTCATTTGGAACACAATTTGCTCAAGTGAGCTAAAAATACTTAGGACATGAACTTGCAATATTCCTAGACATGCATAAGAACTTCTTTTTATGGCGTATGCATTCAAAGGACTGGGCGATTAAGCCTCCAATAGCAGTTTGCACGTGTTGAACGTGAAAAGACCTCAAAATTTTGTCTTTTCTTGGCCTGTGTTAGAGATGAACTTCTTTGTGCTTTTCCCCGTGTTCAAGTCAACCAGTTTTCTTTCACCCGACTATACTTCAAACATTGATATTATTTTTATTAGAGCGACCTGTGTTCTCGAAATCGGGTTGAAGGGTGTAATGTTGGCATAACAATTTAATCCCCATCGCAATTGTTCATGACGCAGCTATAAATTGCATAAATTTCTAGGAACCGCGAGGTCTCATGCTTAAAAACAGTCAGTCCCGGGCGTTCCGTAAAATAAATACTTAAAAAAAGAGATCGCATCCAGCAGAGGTCAACCAGAAGTCCAAAAATGGTTATTTGGTAAGGTTAACGCTTTCCTATTTAATCCTGTTTTTTACGTCCCTATGTTGTAATACTGGACAAAACATTGTGGAAGAGGAAGAAATTGCATGTAATAAGCAATTTTTCTCTTTTCTACAATATTTTCTTCCTTATTGAATGTTTATTTTTAAGATAAATTTTACTTTGAATTGGTGTCTTTGATTTTGGACCAGACTAAATTTTAAAGAATGGTAAAGGGTTAAATAGTCTTTCTTGTTTAGAATATTTTAAAGAGAGAAAATTTTCCATCCTGGGCAGCTGTTCAGACTGCTCGGTCTGACCAGGGTCGATACTTGTCGAACTTCTTAAGAAGTCTATTTGCACAAATCTGTGTATCGCTCGTCCATCGAAATCGCCATTAAAATGACAAGATTTTCTTTCAACAAAGAAACAGTGGTAACACGTCACTTTTATCAAACTTTACAATGAAATATGTCCAGCTAGGGGGAAATAATTCCCTGAAACAAATTTCGTTCGATATTTCAGTAAAGAAATCGATAGACCAATCAAACAACTTATTTTGACCGGGAGAGAACTTTGACTAAGAAATTGGCCGGTATCTATGTCAAGCATTTTTGTTGGTTTGGCGACTTAAAAACGTCGTAGCTACGTTTAGGTCGCCATTCGAGTATTTACTCGTTTGTTACATGTCATTGGTCGTAAATTTTACAAAATAATGCAGTTTACTATACAATTGGAACTTCTTGATGGAGATCAGTGGGCGTGGTAAGCGATCCGTCAATAATTTAAAAAAAATGGTTGGACTCAGCACCGGGTCAAACAGGATTAGCATAAAACCAAATGATAGATCGCTTAAAACGGCCACTTACCTCTATCTTGGCAGTTTGATAAAGATTATAAACAAAATTGCTGCATAAACCATTTCCCGTTTTTGGTGATTTTAGACTGGTCCAAATTGAAAGAGTTTGCAGACGTCAATGAAAATTGGATGCAATTTGAAATGAAACCACCCTATGTGGCAGAAAATATAGTGGGAAAAGAAGAAATGGCTTGTTACAAGCAATTTCTTCTTTTTTCACAATATTTTCCCAAGTATAAAATCACAGCAATGTAAAATCCCGTGTTTGTACAGGAAATGGTCAAGTATGTGCCCAGGGACATAATCGAAACGGCAAAACGTTGTTCGACGATCATAACATCGTAATTACAGCTTGATTCAACTGTAGTTACAACGTTTAAGTCGCCAAACAGAAAGAATGAATATTAATGAAAATCGAAGATCAAAGTTACCTCCCGGTCTAAATGAATAACTTGATTGGTCAAACGATTTTTAATGTCAGCAGTGGCTATCAATTACACACTAAGATAGAATAACAATTAACATTCAAAATGTTATCTACCAAAAGCGAAAAGTTACGACCTTTGTCAGTCCGCACAGGCCGATAAGGTTGATACTTTTCTGGTTCCTAAGATAGTCATTCTTATTCTTTAACCCATTCCTGGTTTTTGATATTTTAGACTAGTCCAAATTGAAAGAGGTTGCAGACGACAATGACAACTGGATGCTACTTTAAATGACCTCATCCTATGTGGTAGAAAATATTGTGGAAAAAGAAGAAATTGCTTGTTTCAAGCAATTTCTTCTTTTTCCACAATGTTTTCTGAAGTATAAAATCACAGCAACGTAAAATCCTGTATTTGAACGGGAAAGGGTTAAAAAGAATAATTTAGCAGTGTCTAAAACCATTGGTTGGAATGAAGCGAGCCCGAAACAACCTTTTAACATATTATCTGTACATTATTTCTTGTATGACTTTTTGATAGCCCCACCGTCTGTCCACATCTGAGCCTGGTAATCACTGAATAAGGCGAGGTTTTTCCAGGAATACGTACGTGGATCTACATAAGTGTCACTTTTATACCACTGTCCGCGTTTGGCCGCACTAGATTTGGTGTCTCTCTGCATCCTCTGAACTATGTCCGGTATCCGACTGACAGGTAACTTCTGTGGGGTCACTTGAATTCCCCGGAATATGTTATTGTACATGACTGCAAGATTAGACAACATTTTATTTTAAAAAAATATCTATTCGCTTAATATCATCATAACTTCGCTTATAAGATTAAGTGAGGGAATCTTTATGAATATTTACTTATTTGTAATGATGGATTGCAACGCACAATTTCAAGTGATTTAGTATTTGTCCATTTAAGGTTCTTAGGTTCTCGTATTGGTCCGATACCGATGACCGAGGGTCCATGCAGATGAGTCGAGGACCTGTAACTGGGTCAATAGCTTTATAAATTGAGTCTGTGCGTGACATTTCCAACAATTTCGCATGTGCGTGACTCGCACACATTGAGCACCCTGGACAGCCATTCGGGGCAATTAGAACAATCGCTGATTGTTTAAAGAAGCTTTGGGTCAGTATATTTCTACAGAGCGCAGAGTGAAGACTCTGATCAGACTGTGCGGATGCACAGGCTGATCTGAGTCTTTACTTGGCGCACATGTATAATCGTTGGAAATGTAACGCATTTGCTCAATTAGTTATTAGTTATTGACGTATCGCTTGTCAAGCCTACTAACTCAATCAGGATTTTCTTGTTCGATATTAAACGGCAATATTTTGTAACACGCATGGTCAGTATCATGTATCAAAAATTAAATAAGCTGAATAAGCTGTAATTACGATGTTTAAGTCTCTAAACAAACTGAACGCTTAGCTTAATGTCGGCCAATGTCAGTCAGAGTTCAAAGATCCCTTCCGGTTGATTTGATTGATCGATTCATTTTTTGATTGACCATCGCGATCCGTCAGTTACCGTGCATGACGAACCCTTTACTGATATCAAGCGTGCGTGTAGTTGATTTGCCTCAAACTACAAAACGAAAATCATTCGAGGGTTAGTTTAGTGTCATGGTAGGAAGGTCTCTCTGACCTATTTCTCTCTAGTGGATTCTGAACAAAAAACATGACGCTCAACTCCTCCAAATTATTCATTAAATGTATTAGTCAATAAGCAATCGCACAAAATAAATTTGCGATATAATTTTTTAGTTTCGTCTACCGAAAACGAGCGTTCTGATTGGCTGATAAATATTCATAGCTCTATGAAAAATATTTTGCTATTTTGTATGCCTTGTTTCTTTTTTTGTGTCCTCCCTCCATGAAAACAAAAAATATTCTCTTAATCTCTGAAACGAAATGAAATTCACGTTCAATAGCAATGAAATCCTTTTAAATATAAAAACATTTCACCCATTCCTACACAACAAAGTTTTAGAATGGTCCAAATTTGAAAGAAGCTACAGACGACAAATTCAAGTTGATAGATTTTTGTTCGTCCTTTGGACAGAAAAACTTGTAGGTTAATATAGGACAGACGCTCTTGTACATTAATATTTGGACATAACGATGCACGCGCCACAAGACGGCTGGACGTCAAAGGATACAGTATAAAACGCCTATGACGTGTTGAAGACACAAACTCCCGTATGTCGCAAACATACCAACAATTAACTGACCAATCAAAGCTTAGAATGTTAGACCTATCCTTATACAAGGGTTTTGCAGACGACGTAGGTCTAACATTTTGAAAAACAGTAAGGGGTTCGTTCAATTCGCAAAACCAACAAAACTGCTTAAAGATAAGTGTAGGAGATCAAACCTCACATCCGGTCTTAGTGAATGTTTTGAATGGTCAATCGATGCTTTGATTTGATTGCGGCTATCCGTCAGTGGATAGTAATTATCCACTCATACACATACACCTTTAACCTATTCCCACACAATGACGCATTTGACGTCCCCAAGAAAAACAGTTGGAAAACATTATGTAAAATGAAGAAATTGCTTGCACTAAGAAATTTCTTCATTTTTCACAACCCTTTTTAACCTCAAACAAGAAAAAAACACTAAAATTACATAGACTTTGAATTGTCGTCTGCAACATGTTTCACTTTGGACCGGTCTAAAATATTGTCGTTTGGTAATGGACTCACCTTTTCCTTGATGTCCTGTATTGGGTCTAGCTTCATTTATGTTGTGTTGTTTAATGGTGGAGGCGGAGTTTGTAGGTCCAACAGGCACGGAAGCACCAATAGCAGCAACAGACATCGTCACATGCAATTATCTGTAAAATCATTTAACTTTTTTACAATTATTTATTTCACCAATAGACTAAGATCAATAATCTGTTTTCACTGTTGTTATTACTAGGTCTGCTTTTCATTTTTGTTGGAAAAACATCTTAGAAATGCGAAATTGATAAATAAACTAGAAATACGTCACAGACTAGGTCGTCCCAGCTTAATTTCTTTTTTTCGTCGCATGACCTTCATTAATGACCTTAAACATGGCAGAATCCAACACAAATTTATTCATGACACTAGTACTCTTAAGCCATTACGGTAAAATTTAAGACTGGTCCAAATTGAGAGGAGGCGCAGACGACAATTTAAAGGTTATGAAATTTTTGATTTTTTTTTTTTTTTTACTATTGAGGCAGAAAACATTGTGGATTGTGGATAATAAGCAATTTCTTCATTTTCCATGATGTTCTCCAAAACGTTTTTCTTGTTGGCGTCTAAGAGCATCAATGAGTTGGAATGGGTCTAGATATTTTGAATTCCATTTTTAGTGTGTCAAGACTAAGGCATTCACTTCAACACCCACTCGGACAGAAGAAATTCTACATGTCCATAGCGTGGGCATAGCCTGACCATAAAAAACATTTGAATTTCATTTGTAATGATCAAACGTTTTCATGTATTACATGTTTGTTAATATCGCACTATTTTTTCCGTATAACATATCGTTTATTCTTTCCTGAAATACTTTTACAGCAGGAAAACGTTTTAATTGCAACAGTTTGGGGTGGGGGTATATAAAAAAAATTACAAAACAATGGTGACACGGTATGCTTTATTCAGACTAGGCGTGTATAATGGCATTAATCATTTTAACCCTTTCCTGTTTTTTGTTTGTTTGCTTGTTTGTTTTGTTTTGGTGTTGTTTTTTTTCCAAAACTTGAGACTTGTCCAATTCGAAAGAAGTTCTTTTCACACAATTTTTTCTCATGTATAAAATAACAGGGGCTAAAAAAACAGGGATTAAACAGGAAAGGGTTAAGTGGATATTTAATTGATCCGTTACCCAGGAAACTCTTACTAAAGATTCACAAAAAATGAGAAAAAAAGTCATTATCTTAAAATCTAACGAAGTTGCAACAGATTCTGTACACTAACACATTTCAGTGACAGAGCTTTTGCTACATTAAGAAAAGTTGCATATGACAATTTATTGTTAACAAATTTTCAAAATATGTATTTTTCACATGAAAAAAGTCGATAATGAAGAAATTGCATGCAACAAGTGATTTCCAAATTCTGCACAAAGCTTTGCAAAGCTGTTTTCTTGAGGAGCGTAGAAATCACTTGACAATTAAGCAGTCATCAAAACAATGGATTCCCAGCCATAAATTAATGACTTTTGGATAAGCATTTTATCCTTTCCCACACAGTGACGCTTTTTTTATCCACCCAAATACTGTTGGGAAAACATTGTGTAAAATGAAGAAATAACTTGGCACAAGTACTTTCTTCTTTTTACTCGATGTATTCTACCCAGAAAAATGAAAAGATATATCAGTTCATCTACTTGAAATTGTCTCCTGCAACGTCTTTCACTTTGGACCGGTCTAAAATTTTGTTGTGTGGTAATGGGTTTCTTAAATAGTTTGCACAACTTACATGTTAGCTCTAAATCCTCAGTAACGTGCAACGAATCAGTTAAGGCAGACAACTGCACACAATCTGTCGCGGTTACAATGAAGTGCTAAATGATAAGACTTGTTGATTACACGAACAAAAACAAACAAATAGTTAAACAGTTTGAATGAATAATTACAAATGTGTTATCTATTAAACCCCTGTGGTTATATATTTTATTTCACGGTAAAGAATATAAGACCTATTGAGGTCGATATGCGGCAAAACTATCGTAAATACGGCTTGGTGGAACTTTAGTTACGATATTTTGTTTATGCACAATAATAAAACATATTAAAGTCGGTGATTTGTGGTTCGACCCTTTATAACTCGGCCATATGGACAGTGTTAGGCTACAACGTGGCTGGAAGATAATATTTGAAGTCAAACTAGACCGGAAGCATTTACAATTTCTTTCAGAGTTATAATATCATCACCATGGGTCATTTCAAATCGGTTTCCGTCATATTTAGTTGTCTATTCTGAGATAAAGACTGAGGACAGAGTTTGGTGTTCCGATTAAGGATAGTGGTATTGTTTAAAGCTTAACGGATTAGTGCAAATGGTAGAAAAATATATCGCAGTTGACGCGGCATGGGAGAAACTGTCCTTTACAGTGAAATAGGTGTGATCGTATGACAAGCCAAAAAGGATTGTTGGGCATATGTGGTTTAATCCATTCCCACAAATCCCTCCTTTTTAATCCCATCAAGAAAAAAGCTTTGGAAAACATTAAGGACAGAGACGAAATTGCTTGTTTCAAACAATTTTTTCAATGTCCACAATGTTTATACTCCACAAGACAAAGAACTTTAGAATCTCATTAACCTAACATTGTCGTCTGCATTTTCCTTCAATTTAGACCACTCTATTATTTCTTCGTGTGGGAATGGGTTAACATCATCTTCAACAGTATTTCATTTATATCCCAGAGGCTGGTACCTAACCACGTATTGATGTAATTGACAGATCGAGTTGTCAATCAAAGATTAAATGGACTAATCAAATTATTTATTAAGACCGAATGGGGATTTTTTAACTCCCGACACTGGCCCACATTTTTGTTGGTTTTTGCGACATTAATGTCTAGGTCACTAACCAACCAGTTTACTTGTTTGTCACATGATACTGACCAATGCTTTTTGCAAAATAACATTGTTTTATATAGAAGCTGAACACTTATCGGAGCTCGGTGGGCGGGCCAACGATTTGTCAATTCTATCCTTAAACAGGTTCATTTTCAAAATACAGTCGATCTTGCTCGAGAGACCACGTCTATTAAGCGACCACGTCCACTAAGTGACCATAATCGAAGTCCCTTTTATAAAAGCAAAGTCTCTCGAGAAGTTAAGGTAATTAGCCAAGAAGTAAATGCATTACTAAATCTCATGTTGTTGGAACTCATTAGAATCGTCTCAATGAGACGGTTCTAATGAGTTCTAACAACATAGGATTAAGCAAGAATTCTGTTAAAGTTTACGTGATTTACTGTGATTGAAAGCGGTTTTTCGAATTTGTGCAAAAATAGTTTGAAAAAAGTCATCATAATGAAGTGCAATCAGTTATCTGAAATGTCCCCCATGCTCTTGAATATTAAAATGGCCACTTTGTTATAAGCCGTTGTTAATCTCTTGATCGCGTCTTACGGCTTTGTAATTAAATCCTGGTAGGCTTTAATCCTTTCCTGTGTTTCAAATTGTTAGACTTGTCCAATTTGGACGAAAACAAAAAGTGACTGCAATTTGAAAAGTAACTAACCTGCAGGATAGAAAATATTGTTGGAAAAGAAGAGATTGCTTGTAACAAGCATTTTCTTCTTTTTCCACGATATCATCTCAAATATACAATTACAGGGAAGAAAAAATCGGGGATTGAACAGGAAGTGGTTAACTGGTACTTAGTGAACAGTCATTCATCGAAAACTACAGGTCTAAACGTTAAAGGGGGAGATCAAAGATCGAATTCACAATGAGAATCATAGTCGAAAACGTTTTCTCGAGACACGCTCATGTGCATCTATACATTAAATGATAAGATTTTCCTAGACAGGAAATGCAATATTCAGGCTAGATTAGCTATGTAATGATGGACTTCGACAATTACTATGGTACTCAAACATTGCTAAGATTCACTTTTCTCTAATTAAATAGTTTTTTATCTTGAGTAAATAACACAGGTAATTTTGTATTTCCCAGATCTTTAGTGTTTTAGGTATACTGAGATTTTGTAAAATGATCGAATGTAATGTCACGGTGTTATTTGGAGAGTAAGGCTTACACGAAGGACATAAGTAAAAATCTTTTTTTGGTGCTACCATGAAAAAAAAAATCGGGTATTTCCATAAAATCAGAAGTTTTATGCACTTTATTGGCATGTGTGATGACCCCGTGCCCAGATTAATGCCAAATTAATGCCAGACAATGCCTCTGCATACTACTTATAAGCCTCCGGATCTTATATTGTGGAATTTGACCCCATTCTGTAAGAACAGCCAGGCCGAGCTCCTGTACAGGTGCTGGTTCCACAGGACGTGATGAAACAGCTGTCTGTGACCTTATCCCAAACATGCTGTATTGAAAAAGGTCCGGGGATTCAGCTGGCCATTCCACACGAACGATTGTTGCCTGTTCGAGATATTGATCGGTGATGTGGGGTCTATGTGCACGCGCATTTTCATCCATCAGAATAAAAAAATCACCAACAGCACCTGCATATTGGCGAACGTTAATATCCAAGGTCTTGTTTACGTAGTTAATGATGTGGAGATCCGTTTTCCTCTAAGCACTTATTCCCGCCAAATCTAAGCCCCCGCCAAACCGACCATGATCCGTCACACAACCTGGAGCAAAGCACTCATTTGGTATTCTCCATACCCTAGAACGTCTTTCGGTAAAGTCCAGACAAAATCTTGACTCGTCTGTAAACAGCACTGGAACTCAGTCATTTGGGGCCCAAATGGCATGATCCCGTACCCAGGGTTAACGCATTTGCACATGATATCGGGTCAACAGAACCCGGATTGTCGGTCGTCTTGGCCTCAGGCCAGCACCACGCAACCGATTTCTAATGGTCTGGGTACTTATGCGCACACCGTTAGCGTTTTGGAATTCCCTGCGTAACGTTCTTGTGTTGTAAAATTGGTGACGCTGTGCCTGAACAACCAGAAATCGGATTTGAACCTCATTGGTTGAGCTTTCATCCCCCAGGCATGCCAATGCCTAACATTTCCGGTCGTAAAAACCGATTCCGCATTACTGAAACATCACTCTGGAACACACCCAGGACATTAGCAATATGCTTGTGGGATAACCCAGAATGACGCACCAAAAGCCCATATTCATCTCATCTTGACTAAGATGGCGTGCCATATTGAAATAGAAATAAAGTTGAAGTTTGTGATAAATTCGTTGAAAGTTAGCTAAATGTACCAATGCATGTGACGATACGAGGCGTAATGAAACACATATAAGGATGTATATCTTTCCGAGATCCTTGTGCGTAGAATACATGCCGAATCGACAACAAATCCGAATATTAACCTATCTTTAAAAACAAGAGGCCCATGAAAGCTTGAGACGCTCTACTGGCGATCAAAATTCCGTTAAAGTAATCTGATATTTAAGGAAGTTAATTGCTTAACGAAGAATGCAGAAAATGAAAATCGGACTTTATCCCCTTTAATATATTAAGCAACAATCCTAAAGGCCCATTTCCCCTTGTTTTATGACGGGTCCACTCTATTTCGAAAGGGAAGTTTCCTTATGACCCTACAATCTTTCTATGAAATTGTCAACAGAATCCAATAATGATTGTGAACTTTATCACATAATTGATTAAATGGGTTTTAACGCCACTTTAAACAGTATTGCAGTCATATCGCTGAGGCTGGAGCACCTAACAATGGATTCCTAGTATTTCTCACACCAATGCTACCACTACATCCTTTCCTAGCCTCCAGCTGCTATCTCACTTAGGTTTACGATTATTCACCCATTGGTGAGAGACAAATGTCGTAAAGGATATGTGCCGACGCCGGGGATCGAACCCATAACATCCCATTATTGAGGATAAGGAGTCTGATGCCCTACCGACTGCGCTATGACGGCGGAGCCTTATTACATAAACAGGACTGCTTTGAGTGGAAATGCAGAAGGCCCCTTTTCCTGTGTTTTCTGATGGATCTACTTCATTTCCGAAAGGAACTTTCCTTACGACGATACAATCGTCTTGTGAAATCTTAAAGGCAATCTGATAATAATTGTGAACTTCATCACACAAACAGGAATCTGTAAGGCACCTTTTCCTGTATTTCCAATGCCACAAAATTAATAAAGACATTTCAATAAAGTTCTCATAAGGCCCCTTTTGCCGTGATACTTTATTGACGGTTTAATCATTCTCTGAAAGTTTAAAGGGAATCCGATGGAATATGGGCACTTCATTATGTTAACTATAAATTTAAAAAAATCATATGACCCCTTTTTACATGATACTTGACGGATTGTACCAAATTCTGAAAAGAATCATCCTTATGATTATACAATCTTTCCGTGAAAGTTTGAAGTGAATCCAGTAAAATCTAGAGACATCATTGTGTTAACTAGAAAATTTAAATAAGTTTTTCATAAGGCTCCTTTTCGTGTGATACTTTACAGTTCCACTGTTAAAATCATCAATCGTAATGAAGATACAATCAATCTGTGTGATGTATTTTATTGTGTCAATGACGATGTTAAGTGGAATTTTCATAGGGCCCATTTTCCCGTGACACTTTACAGAACGAACCAACTTTCAAACGGAACAGATTCAATGAAAACTGTGCATTATGAATTATGTCAAGAATCTTTGTAATAATTTTTCCCCGTGAAACTTAACTAATCGGATCAATTTACAAAGGTACAATCCTAATGATAGTTCACTCAATCTAAAGGTTTGAAGAAAATGCTAAATACCGAGGACTTTATTGTGATAACGACGTTTTTGTAATAACATTTTCATAAGGCCCCTTTTCTCGCGAAACTTAACAGATCGAACCCAACTCACAAAGGAACAATCCAAATGATGGTACAATCATTATTTTAAAGTTTGAAGAGAATCTAATAAAACAGAGGTCTTTCTTGTGTTAATGAGGACTTGTTATAAAATGCCCATACGGCCCCCTTTCCCGCGATACTTGACAGATCAGACCAAATTTAGAAAGGAACAATCCTAATAATCGTACAAACACTCTGTGAAAGTTTGAACAGAATCCGATCAAAACTGTGGACCTAAGTGTGTTAATTAGGATTTAAGAAGAAATTTTCATACATTCACAGAACTGACCGAATTACAAAAGGAACAATTCTAATGATGGTACAAGCATCCCGTGTAAGTTTGAAGTGAATACAATGGAAATTGTAGACTTAATTATGTTAACGTGGATTTTTTAATGAAATTATTGTGATGCCCTTTTCCGATAATGACGGATCAGACATAATTGGTTAAGTAACAATCCTAAAGACGGTATAGCCATGACTTGACCTTTATGTAATGAATAAATTAACAATGAATAAATTTGATCTCTTGGAAAGTCTAGCCTTTACGAGCTATTTCTTCCATACCCGGAGAAATTTAATGTACATCGAAAAAATCTAATGTTTGTACCGACTTCATATCTCAAAAGATAAATGGTCGAGTGTTACATTACACACAGACCTGAAGCAGTCATCACAGGTTCGAAGCTGCTATGAAATCATAAATGATTGATTTTCAATTATTATAATTTTTTTTAAATCAAATGCGTTTTCAAGAAAGAGCATCTGCACGATTCCATACCACAATGATAAAATCTTTCAGCGAAGCAACAGTTACAATAGTATCCCTCAGGAACGCCTATCGATGTAATATAAGTTCCGGGTACTAACCCTCTAAATTGACTTTTTTTAGAAAGGCAATGGTCAACAATAAACGGACTAAAAATGACTGCATCGTTTGACATTATTGAGATGCCGAGAGGCCATTGTCATATCTTCAAATAACAGCTGAAGCGAATGTGGAAAACAAAGGTACAGTATCAAAAAATATGTGAAGAAACGCAAGAACGACGAAGCTGTTTTATGTACAGTGCCGAGTACTAAAAAGCCTAATATTGGTTAAAAAGTAGACGAATAAAATTAAACATTAAAAGAAAAGATCGCTCTTGCCTCGAACTCCCGACTCTCAGTGTAATGGGACTTCGCTCTATTTAATTCGTTGACATTTTGGTTTATGAATAATTATTTAAATTTTATCGACTGGCGGAATAAAACGAGAAATACCGACGACAATAAGTCACGCGCGTATTAAGGGCACGGTCCGTCAGGTCAATAAAATCTTACTAAACATTCATTTTGTGAACATTTGAAGTGAATCTGATGAACGAAAACTGTTGACTTTATTGTGGTACATGGACTTTAAAATGAAATTTTCATGGTGCTCCTTTTCCTGTGAAGCTTGACGGATCAGATCTAATATCAACACCAACGATAGAAACGATGGTACTATCAGTGAAATTTTGAAGCGAGTCCGATGAAAGCTGTTGACTCGGTGAAAAGATTTCAAATGAATCTTTCATGATGCCTCTTTTCCCGTGTTTGACAGTCCAGATCGTCCTGACCTAATTTCAAAAGGAATTATCCGCATGAATTTACAACCGTCCTGTGAAAGATTCAACAAAATCCGACCAAAACTGTAGGCTTCATTGCGTTAACGAGGATTTTCTAAATTTATTTTTCTAAAGGCCCCTTTTCCCGCGATACTGATCGGACCAAATTTCGAACGGAACAATCTTTATGATGGTAAGTTTGAAGAGAATCCGATGAAAACTGGACTGTAGAGTGTTAACAAGGGACAGTTATCAGGCGGATGGACGGTAGACTGACGCACGGACGCCGGGCGGAAAAACGCCGTTGCTACAGTCGTGGTCTTCGTCCATTAGAGCTAAAAATGAAGACATTTTAGAAATTGCTTGTTCCAAACAATTTTTTCACTTTCCAAAATGTTTTCAAAATGGGAATAAAATGCAAGATGATCGCAATGGCCCTATATAGCTTACCTGATTTACTATCTAGACAGAAACTGACAAATTTTTAGACCAAACGAGTAACAAGTGTGCCATAGTCACAATATACGCCGCTACTTTGCTGCTGTTTCACGAAAATAATTGTAGACACTACTTATTTTGACAGAACCAAATTCAAAACATTTGTAGACAACCTTTTTAAATTGTCGTGTTCAAACTGTTTGTTATGATTGATTGATTGGATGGGCCTAGAGACTAAGAGACTAAGACTAACTCTTGCAAAAACAATGAACCATACAATCCCTGATCCATGTACACCTACAAATTATGGTGATGACATTGACCATATTTAATTTAAATTAAGATAAAAAGTCAGGAGGAGTTTCATTCACAAGGCTGCAATTTCAATAAGCCCCAGATACTAAGTTTGAAGGGGGCATTAGTCAGGGAAAAATTAATGAACCATAAAATCCTTACTTCATGCACATCTACGAGTTAAGGTGATAACATCCACAAAGTTTCATTTAGATCCAGCCAGTAACTTAGGAGGATGGTTTCACAAGGCTACAATTTCAATAAGCCACAGAGACTAAGTTTTAAGGGAGCATAACTGAGGCAAAAATCAACTAACCATAAAATCCTTACTTCATGCACATCTACAAATTAAGGTGATAACACCCACCAAGTTTCATTTAGATCCAGCCAGTAACTTAGGAGGAGTTGCGTTCACAAGGCTGCAATTTCAATAAGCCCCAGAGACTAAGTTTAAAGGGGGCATAACTGAGGCAAAAATCATTAAACCATAAATTACTTACTTCATGCACATCTACCAATCAAGGTGATAATATTGACCAAGTTTCAAAAGGATCCAGCCAGAAACTTAGGAGTTGCATTCACAAGGCTGCAATTTCAATAATCCCCAGAGACTAAGTTTAAAGGGGGCATAACTGAGGCGAAAATCAATGAACCATAAAATCCTCACTTCATACACATCTACCAATTAAGGTTATAACATTGACCAAGTTTCTTAAAGATCCGTCCAGAAACTTAGGAGTTGCGCTCACGAGAAAAGTGGACGTACGTACGGACAGACGGAGAATATGACGCCAATATACGACCGCCTCCGGCGGCGTATAAAAAACGTAGCTACTAGAGTAGCCATACAGTTTCCTTTGACATTCTGGCCTAAATATTTACCAAAGGAAGCAAACATGTTTTTTTTTAGATTTGACTTAGTCAATCTAGTTCGAAATTTTAACATTTGTTTCGCTATAAGGCTTTTCTAAGATATGGCGTATTGACCTAGTTTCTGTCCCAAAGCGACCTATGATTTTGTCGAAGAATTTATCCATACCAACAAAGACCAATTTTCAAGTTAAGTGCCAACCATGGCCTCTTAAAAGCCCACATGGTTTTGATAAGATTTGACCTATGGACCTAGTTTTTTACTGTAAGTGACCATGTTTTGAATTGTGAAGGAGATGCATCAAATTTCAGACTAATTTTCAAGTTGATCAAGGCCTGTAGAGTAACCACAATGTTTTTCTATGATTTGATCGAGTTTTAAACCTCAAGTTACCCTATTTCAAATGTGTCCCAGTCTTTATTAAGACAAATATTGTAACCAATATCTAGATTGATTGAATGCAAAATTTGGCCTCTACAGTGGAAACAAGGTTTTTCCAAAGTTGACCTAGAAACCTTTTTTCCCCAAGCGAATAAGTTCCAAACTTAAGCATGATTCTATCAAGACATTCTGACTACTTTCTGGGTTGGTTGAGCATAAATGTGGCCTCTGGTTTGCAAACCATGTTTTTACTAAAATCTGGCCTAGTGACCTAGTTTTTGACCCCATGTTACTCGAATTTCGAATTTGTCCCAAAAATCAATTAAAATAAACATATCATCTGCAACTAATTTCAATTCTAACCACTCTGAACTTTTTCCGTGGTAATTGACCAATCCCTGGCCCCGCCCACTGACTCCTTTGGGCTCCTTTGACTCATTAGGCACCGCCCATTGACTCGGACAGGAAGTTCACATTCCCTTTTATACGGCGTTATTTTTTTCAAACTTATGGCCAGTAGCATGTTACAAATAAGTAGAATGGTTGTTGGCGACCTAAAACGTAACTACAGCTTGCATAAGCTGAAGTTCCGACGTTTAAGTCGTCAAACCAGCAAACATGATTCACCAAAATGGCGGCCAATGTCGGAGTTCAAGCTGAAATACTAGTCCAAAAGAATGACTCATTGCTCGACTGATTATTTGATTGACACCTGCGATTAGTCAATTGGTTTAGTCCGAAGTATACGTGTATGCATATGTAGTAGGGATCCATGATAACTAGAAATACATATATGTAATAAAATCTTTTAAAAATATATTTTAACAATAAAAAAGCATCACATGTAATAGATAAAAAGTAAAATCATATACAGTGTAATGTAAACAAGGCTTTCATTAGGCTGTAAATAGCTAAACGTATGGAAGATGTCATACAAAATGTATATAAATTTCAACAAAACAAGAAAATAATGGAAATGTACAATTAATGAAAGATTGTGTGAGATGGCAGTCATAAAAGGATAAAATAGCTAAAAAGAGTGTATATGGACATCAAATAATAATAAAAAAGATTAAAACTCAACCCACGTCTGAACGCCTAAATTATGTTCACTGTTATACTACAGAATTACGCAGAAACGCCCAGTTTAGATTTGCTAGTCTTTCTATAGATTTTCCCTTGCTGGTCTGTGCTAGGCATAATCGACGTCAGATTAGGTCAGATAATTTCAACTTCTTTCTAACGTCTTCAAAGAGGGATTAATCCAATTCTTTGATCTCCGTTATGCGAGTTACTTTGGACACCATCAATGTGAGCGTCATATAGACGTTACATATCCATTAGTCTGTAAACTATCCAGCAGTTCACTAGGGTAGTCTTTGATTCATACCAATAAGCCTTTGTTCATGGTAGCCAATAGAAGGACGATCGACAAGGAGATGGACAAGCCTGAAATTTAGAATATCACACATGCTGTCGATCAAATAATCAGCCCAACAATGAAATTATTCATTTAGACTGGAATTTCGGATTGAACTCCAACAATGGCCGCCATTTTGGAGGAACATTTTTCTGGTTATGCGACTTAAACTACAGTTTATCCAAGCTGTAGGTTACGACGTTTTGTTCGCCAACCAACCATTCCACTTCTTTGTAACATGCTACTTGCCGTATATTTTGCAAAATAACGCCGCTAAAAATCGAAGCGGGACTTCCTGTCGGAGTCGGTGGGCGTGACCAAAGAGGTAAGTGGACGTGTCTAGCGATTGGTCAATTGTAGGCTTGAAACCTAAGCAACGTAAGCTGAACTTGTTTTACGTAAGTGCTAGAGACAGAATGCTGGTTCAGCCTGATAGTATGTATTTGATCGGTCAACTTGATTTTATAATTACCTAAATTAGTTTCTAGGCTTAAAAGATATTCTAACTGCTTGAGGCAATCGAGACGTTTCCTTGACCTAGGTACTTATCGGGTCGGAGTAACCATCAGAAGTGAATAATGAAAGGTCGAATGCGACAAAATAAGTCGCTGGAAATGCGAGAAGTAATGACACAGCGCGGACGAGCAAACTAATCACGGACGAAACTTTCCGACCTTCTTGGAATAGACCTTTTCACGGTCTAACAGCGCATGCGTCAAATCTAATCTCGTTAAAGGCGATAATTACCCGAGACTTTGTCACGTGATCGATTGCGGGGAGTCGATAATTTATCTATATAATCCTATATAAATTGTCTATTTTGAACGAGCAAAAATAATGGTTAAAAATCAAAATTTTGATGTAAAAAGGGTTTCAATATGTGGGCAGATATATGCAGACTAGTTGTAGCGAGTAATATTGATGATATTATCGTGTATTAGTAACAAAATTAAGTTTAAAACGACCTGGTGTCTAGGCCATATGAAACATTACGTACCTCGAGTTTTGCGAAAATTACCCTTTCATACAATAATATCTCCTACGAAATAAGATATTTTGGACGTATTTTTAACTCCCCCCCCCCTAGCACACATACAAGGAAGGAAAAGTAAATAGTTATAGTTTGACACTCGACGCAAACACTGAATGATTACGTTGATGAATGGAAAAACCCGCCTTGCAGTATACGGACAAGTGTCAAACATCTTGACGGATATAATATTGACTAAAATAACATTCCAATATTAATCCATTCCCAATGAATGAATTTTTTGACTGGTCCAAAAGAAGCTGCAGACGACATTTTAGAGCTAATGGTATTTAATTGTTTATTTATTTTCTTTTTTTTTTTTTTGTTATGGGACAGGAAAAATATTGCGGTTACCGAAGAAATTACTTTATCCAAGCAATTTCTTCATTTTCCACAATGTTTTCATATGCTTCTTCTCAAATTGATATTCGCAGCGTTCTGAAAATGTATTCTTTGATTTATATAATCTGCTTTTCGTCTAGATATGCCATATACCGATTAAAAAGTGTATATGGAAATTCAAAATTGAGAGCACTATAATTATATTACCGAAAAAAGTATTATTACAGAAATCATAGTAGTATGATGACGATGTTAATAGTGCGAAGAAAAGAATGAAAAATAGAAATAATCAAATGCAATGATTATAATGGAGTGCTGTTAGGTAAACAGTCTTGATGTAAAGGGTTCCCTTTAGTATATCACATATCTATATGGTGTTATGTGTAGACGGCAACATGTCACCAAGCATCCAATAAACAACACCGCACACTCTTTATGTATACATGTATTAGTAAAATTTAGGAATTGATGAAACAAATTTGTCTTTTTATGTTTCAACCGATATGCCGCCAAGTACTGGGCCCTGATCGACGAATCAAAGAATCCGACCAGACGTCGTTTTCAATCGGCGTGGGAATATTATTGCATGGTGTTTATTTATTTATCATTATCATTTCAATCTTTTACCAAAATAAAAATTGAATACGCTTAACAACTTTGAGTGGATACTTTTTGCTGTGGGATATATATCATCCTAAAAAGATGGGTGGAAATGACAATTGTTGCGTGGCAGATTGTAGATCGACAAGGCATTACTCTAATATATCCTTTTATAGAATTCCGAAGAAACCGGAGTCTAGAAGAAAATTATGGATAAAGGCAACTGAAAGAGTCCTCCATGGAAGAAATAAATTTGCAAAATTCTTTATTTTCTTGTCGACTTTATGTGAATGGGAAGAGAAGTGATGATCCAACGTCTGTGGACTTTATAACCGACAATGAATCTTCCGGTAGCTTTGTCAGTAACATTGAGGCAAAGGAGAACTACTGTTTCCAGTATGAAATCGTCCAAATATGACGGAGCAGTAGAAACCCTTGCGAAAGAAAACTGTAGCGTGTGTTACACCAAGAAACGCGTTTTGTTGCCAGAAATTGATCTTAGAAATGTGCAGAATGAAGTTCAGATTTCACATGAGCGGTCAGATGAAATGACAGAATGCGAAATGCTGCATTGCCAAATCCCCTGCGAGGTACGATTTCAATTAAAATCTAACGCAAGTTTGGTAGGATTTTTCCTGGTACGAAGCAAGGACACGGGAACTGATTAAATACAAGCTGGTATTTTTCCACAGTTTTTTCAATGTGACTGAGTCTCTGGACAAATCCCTCTTCAAAGTATTTAAACGCCTTCAACGACTTGTAGGTCCGGACGCTTTCTTTGTCAAACGATTTGTGCCGCGATTCCATTAAATGTTTTTTTTTAATTTTGATATGTCAAAGGCCGGAATATTTTTCAAACCATTTTCCCATCTATTGTTCGGATTTGTAAACACTGACTTCACAAAAAGAAACTTGTTTTCTGACATTTTAATACTGTTATAGTTCGGGGTCGTATCGAGCCTTCTTATTTTCTATTGAGTATTTCAAACCGGAAGTAAAAACTCCCCGCAACGGGAAAATGTTGTTGTTGTTATTTTTTGAAAGCGTCTAACGGATGTTGACTTTTTAGTCACCTGGCGCTTTGCGTGAAAAGGTCTATTTTTGAAGTATTTACTTCCCAATATGTTTTTTCACGACAATATTCACGGAATACCAAATTTATCAAACGAGGTATCTATGAACCTATGAACAGACCAGAACGAGGCTATAGATGGTTTTTATGTGATTTAGAGTTTAACCCATTTCAAGACGTCAAAACTTAAGACTGGTCAAAATTGAAAGGATTTTATTAAATTTTAGATTTTTCTCAACTTTTTGGTTAGAAAACATTTTGGAAAAGCATGAAATTGCTTGTTACAAGCAATTCCTTCATTCTAAACAGTGTTTTTCCAATTGTTTTTCTTTGACCGTGTCTAAAATCGCCTTTGGTGGAAATGGGTTAATAATTCAGTATTTTATAAGCACGAACTTGATATTTTATTCATATACTGACCTTTTTGCGATAAACCAATGAAAAAATCCAGAACTTTATTGATAGAAAATATTCCTCGAAACATATAACGCCATTTGGAAACTAGCTTTATTACTTGCATTGCATGACGGCTTTTCCGTGGTAACGAAAAGGCTTTATATTACCTAGTTATTTCAATAGAATGATATCACCCATGAAATATCAAAATCATAAATGATATGAATTAGAATCTGGCTATCTAATACAACTCCACTGAAAAAAAAAAATCCGTATTCGGCGTGTACTAAAAAACTATTCGTCGAGTACCGCTAAACACGGACTACTTTTTTGTGTATTGACGTTCGGTTTTTCTTTTGGGAAAGTTGGTTATTTCTTAATCATTTAAGACAATTTTCTTAATGTCATGTCCTAAAAGGTATACAATAAAAGGAATATCACAACAGTGTGTGTTTCTGTTTGTTGTTATCGTGTTCTCGGAACGTGTGTAGGTATTTTTTATTGGATTCGACCTTCGGTCTCATCCAATAAAAATATCTACACACGGTTCTCAAACATGATAACAAATAGAAAAAAACACACTGTTGTATAATATTCCCTATTTATTTCACTCCCAAGACGTAGGCCAAGTTATATACATTATTTCTCTTTTCGCTAGATGGGTCACGTGTAATGTCTTACCTTCTGCTCGGGAGTTAAGATCGTGAATCATCCTTTCCATGACGTCACTGCCATGGTCACGTTCCTCGCGAGTAGCTCCTTCTCTTTTGTCCAATACTTCCATCACTATAGACATGTCGGTCACATGATTACTGTCACGTGACAGTCTACGTAGCACATGGCGTCGCCGTCTGTTGTTGCAGTTCTATGGTACAAATTAAATGAAATGAAGGGAATTTCATAAATGTAGTTCAAACATCAAATAATATCAGGGCCCGAGATTATAAAACTTTTTTCTTACCCAGTAGAGCATTTACTTTAATGCTGTGTCTCAATGTTCACTGTATAATTTGTGTTATGAATCAATATAATAATTTGATATTTATTTTCGTTTGGCAAAAACGAGCGTTCTAATTGGTGATTAGTTTTTTCGTTTCATACCTCCACGAAAAAACGCAAAATAATCTCATAATCTTTCAAAGCATTCGACGTACAGTTTAAGCTAATCTCTAATTTCAAATCAAATTATGAGAAATTTCTCAATTGAGTACGAAAAAAGTTTTACAATCTCGGGCAAAAATCTGTGAAAATACAGGGAACTTGATTTTTTTTCTGTCTTTACCAAATACCCACATCATTACACACAAAATTCCGGATATATATGTCAGCTATGACAAAATCAGTAATTGTTGGTATTTTTTTTTTTTTTAATTGAGAATAGAAATGATCAATGACGATTTCTTGATCTCCAAAAAAGTGGATTTCGCATTTAAATGCATTCGGACCTGAAATGAAGATGCCTTTAATAGTTGACCAATCGGGGCTGTCAATCAAAGGATCGACCGACCAATCGAATCATTCATATAGACTGGAAATGAACTTTGAACACTGACTTTTGCCGATATTTTTCTGAAGTATTTTGTTGGTTTCACAACTTAAATGGCGGAATTACGGTTTGAATAAGCTGTAGTTACACCTTTGAGGTCCATTTAACTTTTTTGTTGTATGCTATCCAACCATACATCTTGCAAAATAACACCGTTTATCCCTCGTCATGCTTAATTGCTGTCTGTAGGGCAGCATTAAAATCAAAGCTCCGACAGCACTGAAAGACTCATTTTTAAAAAATCACAAATTCTGGTTTAAAGAGGACAAACAAGTGCATGCTGGTCTTTGTCTATGTCTCAAATCCAAACAGGAATGTTCTTGGTTAAGCATGACACGGGTTAATATCAAAGTGGGAATTCCTGTCGGAGTGGGTAATTTGGACCTGCTGAGTCTGTCTATGCCTGCTGTCAAAACTGGAATATTCTGGGTTCAGCATGAAAAGGTTTAAAATCAAAGTGGAAATCCCTGTCTGAGCGGGTAATTGGTACCAGCGGAGTCAGAAGGGGGCGTCAGCGATCCATCAAGTGTCTTTTATAAACACAACGGGGGAATTTTTTACTTAAAGGTTGAAATCTCTGTCATAAAGGGTCTCTGTCTAAGAACATTTGAAACACATTTATCCCTACCTTCAAGACCATTCATTCGTTTGCAGACGACAATTATCAGTCAAAGGGGTTTTGAATATCTGTCTTCTGGAGTGGAAAACATTGTGGTTTATGAAGAAAGTGATTGTAAAAAGTAATTTCCTCATTTTCCTAAATATTTCTCGAGGGATGTGTGAGAAAAGGTTTAAAGACAAAGAAACTTTTTCGATAAATGACGATGAACGTGAAAACCGATCTGATGTATATGTTTGCCGTTTAGAAGTTCCTCTCATTGAATGAGGAAGTAAGGACGAAATAAGTTAGTTACCGATTTACAGTCCCTGTGTTTACTTTCGTCACAAACTCTCAAACTGCACACTACCGTAATAAATGGATTGTCATTAAAACGGAATGCAAAGAACTGGATAGCAAACCGATTAGCGTTGGTGCCATCTTTGTTCGGAACTCGTGCAAAACTGGACATTACCTCGTCATGTTTGGAACACCTATAATAGCAATTATTATACAAGGAAAATCAACTGGCCGGTGTGGAATCGACTTAAATAATTCATGGTCATACTTACATCGCCTGTCAGACAAAAAAGGAAGATATGATACCCGATATAGGACACGATAATTTATGGATCACTATCCGAGCCCAGTGATCTCTTGCATGGCTATTGGACCGAGATATCAAACATTATTCTGTAAAATATTTGGCCACGCAGAGGCATAAAATGAGTAACCCATCATTATTATGACCATTTAGGTAAATTTACTTACAGGATACTCGTATTGAAAGGCCGAAAAGATATCAATAGGCTTAATTAAAATAATTGAAATCACAGAATAAACAGTTGCCCGTATCTTCATATAGGGAATATTATGTTACCATAGAGATACAACATCTTGTATTTGCTTTGAGCTGCGGAGGAAAATTTTCCTCCGCAGCGAGAAACAAATACAAAATGTTGTATGGCAATCGTGAGGTAATATACCATTTATTATATACCCATCTTTTAACTATATGTATTCGATAAACTATTTTTGGAGGTATTTCCCTTCCTCACCATTCTGATTACGTTTAATCGCATTATGACGTCATATACAGAATGAAAATGATGTCATCTTAGACTATCCTGTATGGAACTGTATTTTGCACTGTCAGATATAGACTATTTTCTGATTGATTGAATAGGATTTAACGCCGCTTTGAACAATATTTCAGTCATATCGCGGTGGCTGGAGCACCTAACAATGGATTCCTGGTACTTTTCACACCAGTACTACCATTACATCCTTTCTCAGCCTCCAGCGTCTATCCCACTTAGGTTTTGGATTATCCATTCATTGGTGAGAGACTATTTTCTGAGGTGGCCGATTTTGTGTGTGGGATGGATATACTTTACAAGAAATTTGATAGGTGTATAATAAAAGACCATTCAAAGACGGATTTACCCGTTTTCCATCAATACTAGACGCTCACCATCCATAGTGACTGTGTTACCAGCATATGCTGTACAAGTTAGTGGCAGGGCATGTTGGTTATCTGTAATGATAAAGTTTACTCGAATTACTTCGACTTTACCACTGCTTGTTTTTGTTTTTTTTTTATTAGAATGGGGTTTAACGCCACTTTTAAAAATATTTAAGTCATATCGCTCATCCCATTTAGGTTCATGATTAAGCAACCATTTTTTGGAGACAAAAAGGGATATCACCCCATCCGGGAATCGAAACCGGGACCCCATGGCTAGGATTGAACGTTATATTCCTCTGAGAATAAAAACCCGAGAGCTGTCTTCACGATAGGTACCTCATCATTTCTAATAAAACTATCGAGAAAATGTTTTCTTTTGTTTAAATGGGGAGCTGAATACCGCTTCTTTGTCTGGAGCACCTAACCCAGGATTCCTAGTATTTCTCACATCAGTATCACCACTTCATCCTTTCTGAGCCTCCAGCTGCTCGACCAACTTAGGCTTATGATTATCCAGCCATTGGGGAAAGACAAACGTTGGAAATGATATTTGCCGCGACCGGGGATTGAACTCGGGGCCTAATAGTCCAACTCGATACTTTATGTAAAAAAATCTAGTCCTAATAATTTCTTTGAAACGGGAAAATGGCCAGACCCCGACAATACTTTAACGATTTTAATGACTACAGACTTTCTTGAGTCATCCAATAGAGCCTACAAACCTTTCACCTGGATATGCCATTCAAACTTGTCTGTCAAGGACACTGTAACGGGAGGTATCTGGTCTGAATCTCCAACATTAGAAAACACCCGAGTTATGTCCGTATTGTCTGTCTGTCCAAGCTCCTCTACATGGTTCCTGTAAAAGTTCAACTCAATTTATAAACATTAAATAGAACTCAAATACGGCTATACCAAAGTCCGTCTTTACCGATCTAGATTATTTAAAAGTACAATCTAAAATCACAGATAGGGTATTGGTTTGACAAGGTATATGTCTCAGCAAATGAGAGTCCTAGTTTTAAAAACTAGAGCTGTCGCCCTCAAGGGCTGACGAGAATACCCCCCACACCGCTAAAAAGGCTTTTCTATGAAGGAGAGAATTTGAAGCTGTTTAATCACATGCATGTCATGGTGGATGAACATTGCCAACCCTCCACCTCTTTCTGATTTTGTGTTTGTTGCTAGAGTTGACTGATTAGGAAAGGTTGGTCAATATGAGCCTATATTAAAGAAAACTGTGTGAGGAGATGATGACACAAAATTATATCTACGTAAAGTCAATATGAGCCTATGTTAAATTTTTGACCCCCGGCGGGGCGGGGTCAAATTTGACCTCAGGAAATAAACCGTTCAATATTTTGTAAAGGTCAACAAGATGATGCTACTTACCAAATTTGGTAACTCCCCTTATGGTTACTGAGTTTTGCAATTTTAAATTTTGACTACTTCCCCCCCCCCCGCATTAAAAAGTTCAAAATGGCATAACTCTGATTCCAGTATACCCCCCCCCCCTAACTTCGTTGTGGGGGGTATAACAAGAGCGCCCTATGTGGATGCCAATGCTCTACTTCAAGTCCTTGAAAGAAGGTAGGTCTAAAAGGGGTATAATTTATTCAAATATCTATTTTGAATTATCCCCCTAATTGGTGTAGATTGCTCCTTTAATGGAGAACATACATTCCGAGTTTAAAGTGAAAGTCCTCAGTAACACCATGATAAATGACCAATTGCGGCCGTCAATCAAGGAACCAATCGATAAATCAATCATTCATTCAGACTGGAATTGAGCTTTCAACTTCTACATTTGCCGCCATTTGCATGAAGCTTTTTTGTAGGTTTTGCGACTTTAAAGGCCCGAACTACAGCTTATTCAAGCTTATCCCACTTAGCCTTACGAATATCCACCCAATGATGAGAGAAAATGTCGGAAAGGATAGAACCCGAGACCCCATAACTAGGAGTCCTACTCGCTTCCACTGCGCTATGGCCGCGGTCCTAGCTTATTACGAAAAAGCGGCATAAATCTCACAGCAAATGATGTTTTCTTCATTGTCATTTTCACGTTACAAAATCGCGTTAATTAAATTCTGATTATTAAAGTCTGCATTAAAAAAGCTCCTTAAAGTGGGATATCAATTTTTTTTTCTTGTTATAGATTTCGATTTTTTCATTCCCTCTCAAAAAAATGTTAAAATATATGATGTTCTGCTACATCAAATGTCGTTTGTCATAATAAACTAGATTATTAGCCTATGTAGGCAGTAAATATTTTTAGATTTCACCGATACGGTTGCATTAACCCTTGTCATGTTGTATAACATATCTATTGGAATTGCATTAAAATCAAGGGACTGAAAGTACTGGTAGTGTGCGTTGTTCAATCATGATATTTCCGTTGAAAATTAATTTCATAGACAACTCTGGCAGGAACAGGAAAAGTACAAACAGGAGGTATAGACTAGGATCATACTGCACTTATTTGCAGGCTGATCTTTGTCTACACCTACTGCCAAAACCGTGTTCAGCATGACAAGGTTTAACAAGAGCACCGCCCACGGGTGCCAACGCTCGGCTGCAGGTGCTGGATAATGCAAAAGTTCTAAGTCGAAAAAGGGGCATTACTCTTACAAAACGCAAAAAAGTTATCCCCCTTGATAGTGTAGATAGCTCTTGTGATGGTCAAGTTTCATGAGGATATCTTCAATAACAACAGGGATATGACCAAGGTTAAAGTTTGTCATGCCAATGCCAACGCGAACGACGCTCAGGTGATGACAATACCTCGGATTTTCTCCTAAAACAGCCGAGCTAATAAAGGAACAGTCACCAGGAGCATTTAACCTTTCATTGATTGATTGAGGTTTAACGCCGCTTTTAACTGTATTTCAGTCATATCGCGGTGGCTGGAGCACTAACAATGGATTCCACACCAGTACTACCACTACATCCTTTCCTAGTCCCCAACTGCTATCCTACTTAGGTTTACGATTATCCACCCATTGGGGAGAGACATCATTTAACCTTTAAAATCACGCTATAGGTTGGAACTCAACAAAAACAACGTCATCGTAATGTCATAAGGAGTGAAATTCGCTAGCAAATTTTTCATTCTGTAAGCTGTAGAAAGATGTTATTTAAATATTCACTATATTGTTTTTCGCAAACCTTTGACATACTTCAGGACGTTGTTTGTTTCAATGGTCACTTTATTCTTCTGTTATATTTGTGTCACATGCAAATCGTGTCAACAAAAGAATTGAGGGAATTTCAAAAATAACGCCTGATTCAGAAGAACCTTTGCTAGGTAACAGCAAAAAACCACTTTTAACTAATCAGATTATGAAGAAGACGATATGAAGAATGATATCAAGTTGTTAGAACTTGTGGTCCGACCAAATTTCATGTTTTTGTGTAATAAAATTTGTTTAAACTATCAAGTATTAAAAGATTTGTTTGAACATTTGGATTTTTTTTTCATTTATGTCTTTCAGAAACATCGAAACCTCCTTTTAGGTATTTTTGCCTAACCATTGATGATCACCCGATAAGAGAAGCCTTGTTGAACATTATCTTTAAAGATTAATCGATTAATAAAATTAGATTTTCATGACAACTTTTTTCAAAATTCTACACGACGAAAGAAAGCTTCGTATTATTCATATAATGCACACGGTTGATGAATGTTATTTCATGAACTCTCGTTGAAGATTTCATTACCTGACACCCAGACTCGTGCTAACCAAGATCTCGATTCCCCCTGGTGGTAGACCTCTACACATAATTCTAAAGGCGAGAAAATTGTCTTTGGTCAAGATGAGTGGTTGTGTTGATCCAACAATGAACACCAATGTGACATAGGTGTCCTGAAACTCAAAAAAATTTGTTTACGTATTTGGGAAAATATAGACGGTGACTGCAACTCTACAAGTATACATATAACTATCGATTGGTGCAATAAAGTCAGCTCAACATTTCATTACAAACGTCAGTTTATTTATTGTATGTCTAACCTATTCCCACTTTTTACGCCCCTCAAGAAAAGGGCATTGGAAAACATTGTGGTCAATGAGGAAATTGTAACAAGCAATTTCTTTAGTATCCACAGTGATCGCTGGCCCCGCCTACTAACTCCATTGACCCGCCTAATGGACTCCGACAATAGGTTCCACTTCGATTTTAACGGCGTTAATTTTTCAAAATTTATGGCATGGCCAGTAGTATGCAACAGAAAAGTAGAAAAATTTACGACGTTTAAGTCTCTTAACCCTTTCCTGTATTATGAAATTTAAGACTGGTCTAATTTGAAAGAGGTAGCAGACAACAATGAAAACTGCATGCAATTCGAAATCTGACCATCCTATGTGGTAGAAAATATTGTGGGAAAAGGAGAAATTGCTTGTTACAAGCAATTTCTTCATTTTCCACAATGTTTTCTCAAGTATAAAATCACAGTGACGTAAAATCCCGGGTTTGTCCAGGAAAGGGTTAACCAACAAATATGCTTCACATGAATGGCTGCAAATGTTAGAGTTCAAAGTTAAATTCCGGTCTAAATGAATGATTTCATTGGTCGACTGATTATATGATTGTCAACTGCGATTGGTCAATCAACAGGACTAGTCTAAAATTATGCTATGTTGTAATGGTATTATCATAGTGAAACATCTGAAACATTGTGGAAAGTATTCAACTGTGTAGAAAAAGTCTCAAAAATACAAAATGTGCAAAATGTGCAAAAGTTATTCTTGCATGGAAGAAAGTTTACCAAACTGGACCATGATGCAATTTAGTGGAACATAGCTGTCAGTAAGGAAAAAACAAAAAGAATCATTCGCTTAGACTATTAAATAAATGCTGACCTTTAACATGATTCTTAAAACTGCAGTTACAACGTTGCTCACCAACGCTTTGATTCGGTTTGTTTTATGTAATCTTTGCTACTATTAACAAGAGGCCCAGTGGGCCTTAACGGTCACCTGAGTAAAAGAGCATCAAGACAAGTGATTTAGGGTTTATTAGAAAAAGATTTTTTAAGAAGTACAAAAATTTACCCCTTTCTGCCCCCGACTGGGGCCCTTTTACCACAAGCCCCCCAACCTCTTTTCACAAACTGTAATTGGCATCCCCCAATGATGCTTCCGACCAAGTTTTGTTGAAATCCCCTCAGTAGTTCTTGAGAAGAAGATGAAAATGTTTAAAAGTTACCAAAAA
This sequence comes from Fragum fragum, assembly GCA_946902895.1. NCBI lineage: Eukaryota > Metazoa > Mollusca > Bivalvia > Cardiida > Cardiidae > Fragum > Fragum fragum. The sequence goes on from OX336380.1 coordinate 35,879,175, forward strand.
TGACCCCTTTTTGTCCCCATTTTAGGCCCCATTGACCTCCAGCCTTTTGATTTTCACAAATCTGTATAATCAGTACCCAATGATGCTTTTCACCAAATTAGTTTGAAATTGGGTTAGTGCTTCATCAGAAGAAGATTAAAATGTGAATTTTTTAACATGATGAACTTTGACCTCTGGGTGTGGCCCCATACATGACCCCAGGGGCATGAATTTCACAATTTATAATATAGCTGTCCTAGTTGTCATGCACACAAAATATTTAAGCTCTGGCATCAACGGTTTATTAGAAGAAGATTTTTTAAAGAAGTACCAAAAATTACCCCTTTTTGCCCCCTATTGGGGCCCCTATGACCCCCAGAACCCCTATTTTCACAAACTTGAATTGGCATCCCAAAATAATGCATTCTACCAAGTTTGGTTGAAATCCGCCCAGTAGTTCTTGAGAAGAAGATGAAAATGTTTAAAAGTTAACGGACGACGGACGACGAACGACGCACGACGAACGACGGACGACGCACGACGACGGACAAACGATGATTGCAATAGGTCACCATGACCATTCGGTCAGGTGACCTAAAAACTAATGCCGTTTGAAATCTCTAACAAACTGATTTGTCGGAAATGCATAGCTATCTGCTTATTGCACTATCACTCCTGTCAATGAATCAACCAATGATATCAATCATTTTGACTGGACGTGAACTTTGAACTCCAATATTTGCCGCCATTCATGTGCAGCATTTTTATTGGTTTGGCGTCAAAAACTTTGAAACTAACGACGTTAAGGTCACCAATCAACCAATCCTCATTTTTGTTACATGCTACTGGCCATTCAATTAGCAAAATAACCCCGTTTAAAGTCGAAGTTGAATTTCCTGTTGGGAGTCAATGGGCCAACTAAGTTGGCGAGGACAGTAAATGGTCAACAAATCCCTAACGACGCCAACTTGATTTTGATTAAAACCCCAGGGTCTTTGTTGACAGCTGATGTCGCTAATTCCAACATTATTCAAGCAATACCGCGGAAGACAGAGCACATAATCAGAGGTTCCTAGTACTACCACAACATTGCATCCAAGCCTCAAGCTGCTTTTCTAACATTAGCTGTTTGTTGACCAACTTGTTAGAAAATTGACTCGAATGTTGGTCGTGTCGGTAGTCGAACCCGTGACCACATGGTTAGTAGTCTTACACGCTACAAATTGCGCAACGGCAACCGGTATAAATTTGCAATAGCGCCAAATACATGAAGCCGTTTATACATGTACATAGGAGCCCTTGCGTGAAATTTTCGACCATTTCACAAATGCGTTAAGTGTAGACACTGACCAGCCTGGACAGCTGATTAGGACATTAAGGATGTTTGATGGCCACATAGAGATGCTTTTCGTCTGCACCCATCTATAGAGCGCAAAGTGAAGACTCTGATCAGACTGAGCGGATGCACAGGCTGATCAGAGTCTTTACTTGGCGCACATGGAAAATGGTAAGAAATATCACGTACAGGCTTGTATAAATACAACCCAAAAAGTAGAAAACAAGATTTCCATGTCGAGCTAACTAAGTATCGTTACTAAACTTAAACTAAACCAAACTAAATAGTTACGACGTGTAGGCATCCTGGCGTCAATAAACAGAATATATAAGCATACCATTAGACAACCATCAATTTGTAATGTGGTGAAGTCATCACTAAATGTTGTAGTCGAACATTTCTTGAGGTCGTCTTTCACTTCAGCCATTCTATATTTGGTATTGTCGGGGTTATTGATCACAAAAGATCCATTTGGGCGGCACACTGAAACATCCAAGGAAGATGAAGACTAGAAGATGTATAACGCCATTGCCTCTTTCACGACCATTCAAAAATGTTATCTTAATTTGCTGACCACGCCCACTGAACTCCAACAGGAAGTACCACTTTGATATCAAGCGGCGTTATTTACAACATTTCTGTTCAGTATCACGTGAGAAACAAAAGTGCCTTGATGGTCCTATATTGCTCACCTGAGAATGATGGCTCAAGGATTTGTGAAATACAAAATATTAAAGCTCTAAGCCAAATTAATTTAAAGAAAAACAATTTCTCCTTTGCATGCTTTGGTCCTAGGTATATTTAAGATCCCACAATATAGGGCTTATTTTCAGAGTATAGTAATTAATTGAAGTTCTTTGGTAGAGGGTCAATGGGTAATGATACAGGCCAAATATATAACCTGTGGGCCTTGTGGTTTGTGAGAAGTATATTTTCAAAGAGTTCCTTCTTTATCCATATGTAAAATCAGGGATCACCGAGAAAAGGGATAATTTTCAGAGTACGCTCATTCTTTTGAAGAGTACGGTAATTCTTTGAAGTATTTTGGTAGGACAATGGAAGGTGGTATATACCAAATATCAAATCTCAAGGCCTTTGGGTTTGGGAGGAGAATATTTTCTAAATGTTATGTTTGGATGGTATTGAAGCCAAAGTTCATGGAATTCAATTCTGTTTAGTATTTTGAAAAAGCATGACCTAAGAATCTTTTGTTATGTTTTGTTGAATTCCTTGGTTCATTAAGAGTTTTTATGCAATTGTGAACGGACAGACAGGTGAAAGAACGGATGCCGGACTATGACCGATCACAATAGCACAATCCTGGCATTTCTCACACCAGTACAACCACTACATCTTTTCCGAGTCTTCAGCTGCTCAATTCCACCTAGGTTTACGATAATCCACCACCAATTGGTGAAAATAAGCTGTAATTACGGTGTTAAAGTCGATAAACCAACACAATTTTCGTAATTGTATGACAGTTCTTGATTGTTTGAAAATCCAAAAGCTGCGTGATAAATATTTTCCCACTTACACACGCGCTCTTATTTCTACACAGTGAAAAAAAACCCATGAACATAGAAAGAAAGTGAGAAAATGAGAAATTACTTATAGCAAGCAATTTATCTCCCCCACACAACATGTTCAGGAAAAGCTAGAATCAAGATGTGTATCTCAAATCAGGCAAAGTACCTAGATAGTTGCAGAGTTATTACGGGTATAAAGAACCCAAAGAATAACTGCATATCTTGTCATAGTCAAGTAATAAAGTATTATTTATAGCGAAATCTACTGGGGCATTTGTTGAAAAAAACAACAACAACAACAACAAAAAAAAACAGACTATTCCTGGTGAAATATAAAGCTATTTAGGAATTGATCAATCGCTGGCTCCGCCATCCGACTCCCTAGGGCCCGCCAATTAAATCCGACGGGAGGTTCCGCTTTGATTTTTATTATGCAAAATTTATGGCCAGTAGCATGTAACAAAAAATATTAAGATGGTTGGTTGGTTACATAAATGTCATTACTACTGCTTGATTGACCTGTAGTTACGATATTTAAGTCGGCAAAACAACAAAAGGGGTACAAAAAAATCGGAGTCGAAAGCGCAGGTCCGGGCTGAATTAATGATTTGATTCCTTGGTTAACCATTGCGATTTGTCAATTGCTTGAGTGCAAAGTTATACAGAAACATGCATTAATTTTTGATGATGATTGGTTATTTAACAATCTTTGTCATTTTACCGTTTCTTCTCACTCGTCGTGTTTCTTGCATAATATACAGAACCCTGGACCTAGAAACCAACTAAATCGAGCCATATACCCTGTTTCTGTCGTTTCCCTAACTGTTAGACCTAGAAACTGTAGTACAGTCTGTACCTTAATTGAGGTATATACCTTGATTTTATCTTTTCCCTAAACTTTAAGACCTAGAAACTGTACCTAAATCGAAGTATAAACTTTTCCCGAAACTGCACATTATTGCTACCATAAACGGAACCGCTCTGTTTTTGGTTTTTTCAGTTAATGCACGATATCATTAGTCGTATACGAGATTCTTCCAGTTTCGGGAAGTCCAAAATTTGTCTGCTTCTGAAAAAAATCGCCAACATAACAGCATGATCCGGGCGGTCGAAGAGAAAATTTAGAGGAAATTTCTTGCTAAAAAAAAAAAAAAAAAGGTCAAAGAATAGAAATATGTACAGAGAAATGTACTTACAATAGTCTAGCTGTACTGACGATGGGATGTAACATAAAATCTGTAAAACTGTTAAATGAGTAAACGTCGCCATATCTTTAGTTGTCACCCGTCAGTTGTTAAACCTGGTCTACAACCGCGTGCTCACTTATTTATATAGGGAGAACTGTTCACGTGACACACGTGCGGTATAAATCTTCTCGTTGTAGACAAACCTATAGTCCAACCAGCATACACTGGCACTGATGCAATGGGATTGGCCCCATTGTCCCATACCGGGGATTTTAATACTCATATATTTCCTTGCTGTCCATTTAATTACCTTAAAATGAGACTTGTATGCACTTTGGGCAATTCGCGTTTTTGACTTAAACGCCTTTTGAATGCGTTATCCGTATGTTGATTACAGCGCGCTACAATAACACTTTCAAACACAAAAATCATAAGCGTGTAATATATATTTATGATTGAATGGGGTTTAACGCCACTTTTAATAGTATTTCATTCATATTGTGGCGGCTGGAGCACCTAAAAATGGATTCCTGGTATCTCACACCAGTACTACCACTACATCCTTTCCTAGCCTCCAGCTGCTATCCCACTTAGGTTTACGATTATCCACCCATTGGTGAGAGACAAATGTCGAAAAGAATATGTGCCGCCATCGGGGATCGAACCCATGACATCCCATGAATGAAGATTGGGAGATATTTATGATAGCAGCGTATATCACAAGCACATTAAAACCCTAATAAACATATAAATATCACTTTCTAGTGCCAATATATTCTAACTTTGTTTAAACGTACAAAGCTATGAGATCCTATAAAAATAGTTTTATCTTTATTTCACAAATAAATGAATGTACAACAGATAAGCAGGTCTAAGAGAGCCATTAAAGAACAACTTAACATTGAGAATGATAGGTGATAATGGTTTCTTGAACCTCACTGTGCTTGTGGGTCTATATCAAAATCATCAATAACCCTTTCCTGTATTATCCATGGTTTTTACAGTTATTAGATTTTATATTTGAGAAAACAATATGGAAAAGAAGGAATTGCTTGTAATAAGCATTTTCTTCCTTTTCCACAACATTTTCTACCCCACATGTTAGTTACTTTTCAAATCACACCAGCTTTTAATTTTCATGTGCAACTTCTTTGAATTTTGACAAGTCTAAAATTTTGAAAAACAGGAAAGGGTTAAACCTCTGTCTTTCACATCTCTACGGGAGGGAGTGGTAACATCCAGCTATCTAAGCTTCTAAGTAAGCAAACCAACAAAAATGCTCTACATAAACGGGCGCCAATGTTGGGGTTCAAAGTACACTTCCAGTCTAAATGATTTCATTGGTCGACTGTTTATTTAATTGACAGTCGTGATTGGACAATTATAACGCAGAATTTGTTACATGCCCGACCTCAAATCATGAACTACAGCATATGTAAAGACACACAAATTTACATTAATTGTTCACCTTACTGAGTTCCCAATGCCATGAATAAACCGATCACTTGAACCGCCCACTAAATTCGTTAGCCCTGTCCCTTCACTCCAATCGTAAGTCCGCTTCGATTTTAAACGGCGTTATTTTGCAAAAAACTTTGGTCAGTTGCATGCAACAAAAGTAGAATCGTTGTTTGGCGACCTAAACGTCGTAACTACAGCTTGGATAAGCTGTAGTTACGACATTTAAGTCGCCAAACAACAAATATGAGTCACCAAAATGGCGGCCAATGTTGGAGTTCAAAGTACGCTTCCAGTCTAAATGAATGATTTCATTGGTCGACTTATTTGATTCAACGCCATGATTGGTCAATTATAACGCAGAATTTATTACATGCCCGACCTCAAATTATGTACTAATGCTTCATGCAAAATATCAAGACTCTACGCCTTCTTGGTCAGGAGGGGATACTTTCTAAAGATTTTATTATAATTTCAGTTTTGTTACCATGGCAACCTGAGTTTTCAACGGAATTCAACTTTTTTAGAAATTTATATAGGACACCACCTAAGGAACATTTCTGTTAAATTTGGTTTTATTCGGCATTGGAGGATAAGTCGTTTTTCAAAAACCTTCTGTATATATATGAAAGTCAAAACCTCGGGGTTCCGCATCTGGGGACACGAGGGTTATGCTTTTGGCAATACTGACAGAGGTCAATGTACTGATGCTTCATGCAAAATATCAAGACTCGACGCCTACTGTGTCTGTAGGAGATATTTTACAAAGATTTTTTTTAGAGTTCCGGTTTGTTAACATGGCAACCAGAGTTTTCAACGAATTTCAATTATTTTAGCAATTTTTAAATAGGCCAAATGGTTTTGGAGGAGATGTCAATTTGAAAAATCCTTCTTTGTTTCTATAAAGGGACTTGAAAGAGGTCAATGTACCGATGCTTAAGCAAAATATCAAGGCCTTATGCCCTCTGTGTCAGGAAGAGGTAATTTTATAAGATTTTATTTTGAATTTCAGTTTTCTTGACATGGTAACTAGAGTTTTTAATGGATTTCAATTCATTTAACTATTTTAATGGCTACCACCAAATGAAATTTTCTGCCAAATTTGGTTGAAATTAGCCCAGCGGTTTGGGAGGAGATGTCGTTTTAAAATTGTTGACACACGACGCACGCCGGAGGACGATCAAAAACCTCATCATGAGCACTTCGTGCTTAGGTGGGCTAAAAATCAAAGGTCAAGATGGCTGGTCATAGACAGGGAGTGTCACTGAAGACATGCTTTACTTGTCACTCGGAATGATTATTTAAACTTAAATATCACAGTTTTATCTTTTGATTTTAGTGGATTTTAGGGAAAAAATAAAGGACTGAAGGTCCTTAAAGTCGCCATGATTGAGATGGGATTATAATTTTATTATTCATTGTTATAGGGACTGAATCTAAAATAGCATCCCAACCTTTAGGGGAATGCTACTGCATCACGTTAATTTAGTGAAACTCAAAGTTTAATTCAAGTAACGCAGATCTTCTACATGTATGTATTCTGTTTGCAAATCATTTTATAAAGATTAATGAACGTGAAAATGGATTACTTTTTAGAATAAAACAAACAATTGTTTTATGAAAACACAAAAGTCACATAAATTGTATTTAAAGAAAGTCTCTCAGGTTTGACAACGTATCCATTTTAAATCGAAAATTTTGTTGACAAATAACAAAATATGTGCTTGGTCTATGTTGGAATAAGTTGAAGACGACTTTCTTAAGTATGTATTTTAAATCATGTATATAAAATCATGTAGAAAACATTTGGGGTAAAATAGATGGCGTGGCTTAAGTGAATTGATTAGCATACTTCTTGGGACAAATAAAAAACAAAAGACAAATGGACATTTTCCTTGTGTTTTACATCGTCACCTTTTCAATAAAAGACGTTCTATCTGATTTCATGAGATTTGGCATTATGAAAATGATTGATTTTTTCCATAGAATGAAAATCTGACCAACAAGAAAAGAATAATGGCCCATTTTGAATGCTTCCAGACACATTATCTGAATTTTGAAAAAGATTCATTACTGTGACCATAAAATTGGTTAAAGGTTCAAATATGAATTCAGGTTCCATTTCGCTTATTTTCTCATAATAATTGAAGTTATAAAGAGAGGTAAAATTGGACATACGTTAATGAGTTATGTCTAGCCTTTCATATTGCATCATAGATTGTTTAGGAAAAAATGAAAATAACCATTCCGTAGGTATGGTGTCTCTGGTAATTTCCTCTTTTTTCACAATGCTTTCTCAAGTTTTATATCACAAGGACATAAACACCAGGAAAGGGACATTCACTAAAATTCAAATTATAGACAGGGCGGGCTGAGGGAGGGTATTCATAAATTAAGTCTTAATAATTACTTCGTTGTCATTAAAAATTACTTCACTTTAAATGTTTATTTTTGCTGGCCTTGAAAATAAGATAACTTTTGTTAGTCTAATTAGCCAAGATATTTACATGCCAAAAATGATATGAGATTATGATTAAAGACTAAAGGGAACTTACTACAGCGGGGCATAAAGGGGCTTGGTAGTGTATTATAAATGCTTTAATATTTTTTTCTAAATTTTTAAGGGGTGTTTAATAAAAGGCAATTTTCTACCTTACATAATCTTCAAAATTATCAAGATGATCTGTGGTGATTTAATTCCTATTAACCAATTCCCACACATCCACGCTTCTAGAAGCCCCCCCCCCCGAAAAACATTTGAATAAACACTGAGTAAAATGAAGAAATTGCTTGTAACAAGCAATTTCTTCATTTTACACAATGTTTTGTATCGAGAAAGTCGAAAAAAATCTTGAATTTCAATAACTTTTATTTTTCGTCTGCAACTCCTTTCGCTTTGGACCGGTCTAAAATTTTACCATCGATAATTGGTTAACATAGATTTCTCAGACTCATGGACAGATAGGCCTATTTCTAGGATTAAAGGATGTAATAAACTAGAACTTGTCACGGTATGTGACTTAAAAACCCCGCAAGTGTGATTAGAGCTTTAACAATACAAGGACATATCTACTGATTTTCTTTTCTAGAAAGGAGTTCGCGACACAACAATGGTAGTTGATTGATTGAATGGGGATTAACGCCGCTTTTATCAGTATTTCAGTCATATCGCGGCGGCTGGAGCACCTAACAATGGATTTCTGGCATTTCTCACACTAGTACTACAACCTAATCCTTTCCTAGCCTCCAGCTTCTGTCCATCCTGGGTTTACGATTATCCACCCATTGGTGAGAGACAAATGTCGGAAAGAATATGTGCCGCCGCCGGGGATCGAACCATGACATCCCATGGTTGAAGATTAGGAGTCTGACGCGCTACCGACTGCGCTATGACGGCGGCTCCAAAATTTGTAGTATAATTATCTGTATATGTCTACAAAGCATAAATAATGTCTAATATCATGGGGAGATAATTCTTGAACCAAGGGGAATCAAGACTTCAAAATTGCGTCTTGCAAAACTTCAACATGTGGTTAATCTTTGTATAAAGTTTCAAGCATTGGGTAAATAAGTGATAATATGTACCACGTTGTTCTAAGGTGAGCTAATAATTAATGAAAGTTAATGTTTTTTCCAGGTTTCTGGCTATAAAAAATGAATAAATTGCTATGTTTAACTATTTTCCTAATTCCACACATTTTCCCCCAAATCCTTTTGTTGTGAGGCGTCCAAAGAGGTCATTGTGTGGGAATGGATTAATTTTGACCTATTTGAAATTTTTTTGGCTGGTACTGGGTGAATTAGAATAACTGATTTACTGTTTAGTAATCGCACAAACTAATCAACAAGAAGAAAATACCTTTTTAAATCAACTTTATTTCAAACTTATTATACAAGAAATCTCTAATATCACATAAGTTATGATACATGAAAAACATGAAAAAATGAATGTTTAATGAATCGTACACACTTTATGAAATCCGTACAAAATAAATCAATCATCCGACATCAAAATTTTGGACTGGTCCAAACTAAAATAAGTTCCAAACAACAACTCAAAGTTGTTAAACCCATTACTAGACAAATTTTTGAACTCTTCCAAATTCGAAAACGTTGCAAACAACAATTTCTAGTTAATGAAATCTGATTTTTTTTTTTTTTGAGGTTGAAAACATGACTGATAATGAATAAAGGAGAAATTGCTTGCAACAATTTTTCACATTGTTTACAACCAAGAGAGACAAAGATTTTTTAAAAAAAAATCATGAACTTGAAAATTTTGTCCAACTCTCCTTTGAATTTTGACCAGTCTAAAATTTTCTTGTCTGTTCATGGGTTAAAAGAGACATTAAGATCCTAAGTACACCTTGTATATCGACAATCCCAAAGTGAGCACTACAAACATTTAATTACACACACTTAATTGTAATTGACAGACTGTGGATGTCAATCAAAGAATCAATCAACCAATCAAGGAATCAATTAACCTATCAAATCATTCATTTAGAATGGAAATGAACTATGAACTCCAACATTTTTGCTGGTATAGTGACATGTTGTATCTACAGCTAATTCAATCTGTAGATACAATGTTAAAGTCGCCAACCAACCATTTTAATTCTTCGTTACATGTTACTGATCATAACTTATGCAAAGTAACGCTGAATATGAAATCAGAAGGAAGAGCTGGCATTCCCTCAATTGCACACACAAAATTGTAATTACGCTCATTAACCCTTTCCTATTTTTCGAAATTTTAGACAGGTCAAATTGAAAGAGGTTGCAGAAGAAAATTAAAATTGGATGCAATTAGGAATGAAACCATCCTATGTGGTAGAACATATTGTGGGAAAAGAAGAAATCGCTTATTACGAGCAATTTCTTCTTTTCCCACAATGTTTTCTCAAGTATAGGTTAATTCACAGGTTCGTACAGGAAAGGGTTAAGCTAATATTGCACAGGTTTGGTATTGCACACACTCAATAAATATTACATACACTAAATCCCTGGGTTAGCAAAGGAAGCTTTGTAAAAGCCTATATAAATATAGGCACTTATAATTTTGTTGCACTGGGGCCCTGATGAAAAAGATATTCAGGGTCTTAGTCTTCTATATAGATAGAGACAGGCAGCCTGACAAGAATCAAAGGTCATGTGTTTAACACATTCCCACATGATAAAATTTTAGACCAATCAAAATTAAAAGAAGTTGCAGACCACAATTGTTAAGTAGATGAAATCTTTAAAAACATAGTCTTTTGGGGTAGTAAACATTGTGGATAATGAAGAAATTGCATGTAACAAGCAATTTCTTCATTTTCCACAATTTTTTCCAAAGCTTTTATATTGAGGGGTGTTTGTGCGGGAATGGGTTGGTCCCCAGTTACACTACTGGTAATGTGGGCATGTTCTTTGGCAAGATATTTCAGAGCCCTCAGGCTGGTACTGGTAATATTCCTAAAGCACATGATCAAGTGAACCTTGCTGTGATATAAATCAAAGATAGTTCAAAGTACTTACAACTTAAGTGACAAGTAAGAAAGAAAACAGTGAGACAATGAAAAATTGATTCTTGCAAGTAATTTCTCCTTTTCCTACTAAGTTTTTCATAAACATTTCATCAAGATTTCAAAAAGCAGCATTGTGTGGTAATGTGTTAAACCTCATGAAAAAAACTAAAAAAAACATGAACCTCAGAGACAGATCATGCTCCCCAAATTTAGTCCTGTCACAAAAAGTATAAAAACAAACAAAAAGGGAAAAGGAATCAGATGGACATTGCTACCCAAAAAACTGGAAAATTATGTGAGCGAAATATCATAAGGACTTCACAAGCCATGTTTCATCCAATTTGACCTTGTTGTGGTCAAGTTGTGGAGAAATTGAGGCGGACAGATAGACAGAATGAAGAATGGACAGACGATTGATTGATTGAATGGGGTTTAAGGCTGCTTTTAACAGCATTTCAGTCATATCGCGGGGGCTGGAGCACCAAACAATGGATTCCTGGTATTTCTCACACCAGTACTACCACTACATACTTCCCTAGCCTCCAGCTGATATCCCAATTAGGTTCATTATTATCCACCCATTGGTGAGAGACAAATCAGGGTAAAGGATATGTGCTGCCGTCTGGGATCAAACCCATGAAATCCCATGTTTGAAGATTGGGAGTCTGACCTGCTACCGACAGCGCTTAATGGACAGACGAAGCGCCATCTATATGCTTTCCCTTGGGGAGCATGAAAATAATGATTAAAACACCACAATAGCAATTCAAACATCTAACATGATAGCATTGAAGGAAACTTTAGTAAAGGCCTAAGACCTCAAAATAAACCTGTTGAATATTTTTGATATGACATGGGTGATATTGTTCTTGTGGAATTTTAATGTAAATGAGCTAAAGCAAATAATGCCTCTTTGTAACCATGAAAATGACGTCATATCATGCATGCATTGACATAATTTTTCAAACAGTATTATAAGTTTTGTGAAATATCTTATGTTGATAAAGCTCAAGATTTTATGGATTTATTGCAAAAAAAAAAAGTCAAATTTGAAATAGACTCATAAAATAACAATTTATTAAGCATGTCATCTAAAACAGATAACACTTTCTTGTTCATTCCTGTTTTTTACATCCCTGTGATTCAATAATTGACAAAACATTGTAGAACAAGAAGAAATTGCTTGTTACAAGCAATATCTTCTTTTTCCACAATATTTTCTATCCTACTGAATGGTTACATTTCAAATTAAATCCACTTTAAATTTTCGTCTTCAAACTTGAATTTGGACAAGTCTAAAATTTTGCAAAACAGGAAAGAATTAACAAATTGAATATTTCATTTCCACTCATTCAATATCCCTTTATAAAATCTATAGGCACTTCAGAATTCTGCAATTTTGATTTATATCAATATGTACAAAAAAAAACATAGGTATATTTTGCAGGCAACATTAAATGAAACAAAAATGATAAGGGGAAAAGTTTGAGCAATTTCTCTCTTTATCAACAAGCTTTCTACTCTATTTTGCACTTATTTTCTTTTCTCCTTTTTTTTTTAATTACATTTTGATTTTCTCCTGCAACCTCTTTCAATTTGGACCTGTCTAAAATTTTGTTGTCTGGTAATCTGATAATTAGCAACAGACACTATTTGACAGCCAAATCTCTAACCTGTTCTAAATATTGAAGGGAGATAGGTGTTATATTTGAATGAATTAGCCCTTGTTATGCTGTATAAATTACCTCACTAGAATTCTGCAAATCAAAGGACTGAAAGCACTGATATAACTTATTGTTCAAAAATCAATATTTATTTAAAAATCAACTTCATAAACAACTCTGGCAGGAAAAGTACAAGCAGGAGGTGTAGACTGAGATCAGCCTGCACATAAGTGCAGTCTGATCTTAGTCTACACCCCTGCCAAAACCGGAATATTCCGGGTTCAGCATGACAAGGGTTAAGGTGTGGCATTTTAAAATATTTATCAACTAGCCACTTTTTTGCTGGTCACCATAGAAAGTTCCAAACCAAACTTTCATGTAAAAATATTAAATACTAGAAATGTGTAACAGATACAGATGCCCCATTATAATTGCTTTTCACATGACCTTCAGCTAGCTCATTACCAAATGGCAATCTTTTAGATTTTACACAATGTTTTCCTTATTGTTATTCTTCAGGGGCGTCTGAATGCGTCACTGTGTGGGAATGGGTTAAAACCTTGAATTGGGAGAATCCAACAGAATTTTACACATGAAACTATACCAAGTTATTTTGAAATCCATCAATCAATGAAGAAGATATGCTCCCAACAAGAATTGGACTCACACGCTAGCCATGCAGGCACTCAAACACAAAACAAGGCAACTCTATACGCCTATCCCTATTACATGGTTGTTGCATTAACCCATTCCAACTCAACAAAATTTTAGACTGGTCCAAATTGAAAGAAGACTCAACAAAATTTTAGACTGGTCCAAATTGAAAGAAGCTGCAGACAATATTTTCAAGTTGGTGGAATTTAAATTTTCTTTGTCTTTTTGGATAGAAAACATTGTGGATAATGAAGAAATTGCTTGATACAAGCAATTTCTTCATTTTTCTCAATATTTTCCAAAGTTTTTTTCAGGGGGGGGGGGGGGGCGTAAAAAGGAGGGCTTGTGTGGGAATGTGTTAAAAGTCATCATGTGGAAGCACTACACAAAGGGACAGACAGTACAATACAACAGACAACTGTTCTTGTTGTGGCCCTTTTTACTGAAATGCAGTTTACAAAGTTTTGAATCTCAACAAACAGTTTAGTCTAATGTTGAGGTCCTTGCTTATTCACTTATATGGACATAATCTACATGCCACTTTCTTTCACTAAATAGAATTGACAAATCACGGCTGTCAATCAAAGAATCAATTGACCAATCAAGTCTTTCATTTAGACCAGAAGTGAATATCTAACTCCAGCATTGGCCTTTTTTATGTGAAGCTTTTTTGTTGGATTTGATATTTAAATATCATATCTATATGATATCCATGCCATAGTTATTACATTTAGGTTGCTAACCAACTATTGTGTGTGATGCAAGTTTTTTACAATGAAACATGTATACCATGAATGTAAGAGAGATATAGATGTACAAAATGAGCAGTTCTTCAGATTGTGTCTACATGCTACTAAAAATTATGCATCTTCTTCTCTCACTGAATAATTTGGATTGTCCCAACCAGATGTAGTTGTTGTTGTCTTGATATCATTCATAGCTATAGGTGCTGCACCACTATCACTCAACAATTGTCTAAAATAGAGAAAATGAGTGTATTTAGACAGAATTAGGACAAAGAAGTTGCAAACGACAAGTTGGATTTGGTGGTTTTATAAAAATCTTTGTCTTTAGGGGTAGAAAATATTGTGGATAATGAGTAAATGCTTGTCACAAGCAATTTCATCTATGTCCAAAATTTTTTCCAAAGCTTTTTTTTTTGAGGGGCATCAAAACGCGTAATTGTGTGGTAATAGGTTATAGTTTCAAACAGTTAAGATACAAGTCCATTATCTAAAAAGTTTCAAACCCCCAAAATATCATAAGTCCATGCATGATTTAACCTCTTCCACCAAAAGGACACTTTTTGACCTACTTCCCAAAGAAATTTGGAAAACAATGTGTAACATGAAGGCCATTGACCCTAAAGCACTCACCTGAGTTGATGACTAGAGAAATAAATGGCACAAGTGACCTTATCTTGTCCTAACAAGACTTGTTACCAAAGTCTTGTCTCAGAAATTAAGCTAGAAAGTTTGTTTGAATGGGGTTTTACGGCGCTTTCAACAATCTTTCAGTTATATCGTGGCAGCTGGAGCACCTAACAATGGATTCCTGGTATTTCTCACACCAGTGGTGCCATCACATCCTCTCCTAGCCTCCAGCTGCTATCCCACATAGGTCTACAATTATCGACCCATTGGTGGGAGACAAATAGTCGGAAAGGATGAGTGCCGCCGTCGGGGAATCGAACCTGGGACCTCTAGATTGACAGTCTGACGCTACCAACTGCACTATGACGGCGGCTAAGCTAGAAAGACATTCTTATCATGGCCCTTAGAAACTAAAAAAGAAAGACATACTTATCACGTTTCAAGATATCTATGCAAGAAGTATAGTGACTTCATAGAAAGGAAGGTTATCATAAAATCTGACCTGGTGACCTACTTTATCATCCATGTGCCCCAATATAGAATATGAGATCATGGAAACAAACATTCTGAACTAAAATAAAGACCTTTGATACAAAAAAAAAGGTGTCTACAGTGCACACAATGTCTTCCTAAGATTTGACATATTCACATAGTTTTTGACCCTCATGACCCATTTTTGAACTTGTCAGAGATCTTATGTAGACAAATATTTTGACCACATATCAAGGCATTTAAGCATGTGACTTCTAGAGTGCACACAAGGTTTTTCTTAAGTTTGACCTAGTGACCTTTTTGATGATCCCCCATGATCCATTTTCGAACTCATCTGAGATATTATGTAGATAAACATTAAGACATTTGAGCTAAATATATGACCTCTAGAGTGCACACAAGTTTTTTTCTCAAGCTTGACCTAGTGACCTAGATTTTGATCCTACATGACCTATTTTCAAACTTGTATGAGATCTTATGCTCACAAACAATTTAATTCAAATATCAACCCAAAAATGTGACCTCTAGGAAGCACACAAGTTTTAAGATTTTACCTAGTAACCTAATTCTGGATCCCACATGACCACTTTTTGAACTCGTCCTAGATATCGTTCAGACTAACATTCTGAACAATTTTCAAGACATTTGAGCCAAAAGTGTGACCTCTAGAGTGCACACAAGGTAAGAGTTGACACCAGACACAGCTCAAAATATGTCACAATGACCCATAGTCAGGTGTGCTAAAAAGAAGAAATTGCTTGCAACAAGTAATTTCTTTATTTTCAATGTTTTCTACTCAGACAGTTGAGAAAATCCAATTCTGCTGTCTGGTAATTGGTTGATACATTTCCAATTTAAACATGAGCTTTGCAGTCTGGCAAATTTATGTCCAAAGGCCCTTGTCATTCAAATGTATTTTTTTCACTACGTTTCTCTAGTTTGTCTTATGCACAACTAGACATCACAGAGATCAGTTGTAGTAAGTTTCAGTTCATTCCAAATGAAACTGTAGGAGTTTTGCACACAAAACTTACAAACGGACAGATGGATGGACAGATGATAGGACAACCAAGGCTGTTACATAGTGCACACTTTAGCATATAAAAATTTCAAACTTGTCCAAATATAATTAAGTCAGGAAATGAAACACAATCTATATACACTGAAAATAGAATAAATAAAGTAGTAAATATTGTGAGAAAAGGAAACATTGCTTGTTTCAGCCAATTTTTCCTTTTCCAACAATCATTTCAGAAGTGAGTTCCTTCAGCAAAAATAAGGGCACTTGTTGACAGCAAACTTAATCAACATTGGATGTGTCTTAACCTAGAGTATAACTTAACCCTTTCCTATACAAACCTTGGATATTACGACGCTGTGATTTTATGCTAGAGAAAACATTGTGTAAAAAAGAAATTGCTTGTAACAAGCAAATTCTTCTTTTCCCACAATATTTTCTACCACATAGGATGGTATCATTCCAAATTGCATCCAATTTTCATTGTCATTTGCATCACCTGAGAGGTTTTTCAGAAAGATACTACTTTTCTTGTAATTATTTCTTATTGAGTTTTCTTGTAGAAGCTGCAATTGATTGTCAATAGACACACTTGATTGCTGCAAAATTGCAATACTTGTAACATTGTTCTAGGAAAATGTTGACCAAAGAAACTATTTTATGAATTTCCAATTTGATTAATAAAGCAGACCTGTCAAACATGACATATAAACTCTGTATCAATTAATCCATTACCAGACAGAAAATTTTTAGACTGATTCAAATTGATGAGTTGCAGACTGAAATTTAAAGTTACGATTTTCAACTTTCTTGGTAGAAAACATTGTGGAAAATGAAGAAATTACTACAAGCAATTTCTTTAATTTCCACATTTTTTCCCCCATAGTTTTCCAATAGTTTTTCTTGAGGGGCTTCTAATAGGGTCATGAGGGTTACCCTTCTTGTTATCATTATGTACATATGCACTTGCTTTTAATTGTACTTACAATCTTTTTAAGTACACAAATATTCCACCAATAATGAGAACAATGACAATGACTCCGACCACAACACCCACCACTACAGGTACAGTTGACGATGACGGAGACGAGGACTGGTTCTGTTGTTGTAGCTGACTGGTTTGACCTATTGGTAGATAGAAGTGCAAGTAGAATTTTTTTTTTAAAATTGGTTAACCCATTCCTTATAAATCCTGGTTTCTACGTCACTATGAATTCATATTTGAGAAAATTTTGTAGAAAATGAAGAAATTGCTTTTAACAAGCAATTTCTTCTTTTTCCACAATATTTTCTACCCTACTGAATGCTTATTTTTCAAATCAAATCTAAATCAAATCTTCGTCCACAAAACCTTTGTATTTTGACAGATCTTAAATGTGCAAAACAGGAAAGGATTAAGAGATGAGATTTTGACAGACTAACAAGGTTATGTTAAACTATTATCATATACAAGACAAAAATATTTTGAACTTGTCAAAAATTGGAGGGGTTGCAATTGCAGACGACAAATTTCATGAAATATGATTTCATCTTCTCTAGCAATTTACTCATGTTTTAAGATATTTTCAAAAGTTTTTTTACCTTTTGGGCTATGAAAAGGCAGGACTGTGTTGGAATGGATTAACACATTAATAATGCCCCCCACCTCAAGAAAAAAAGCTTTGGAAAACATTACGGCCATTGAAAAATTACATGCTACAAGCAATTTTTTTAGTGTCAACAATGTTTTCTTCCCTAAAACTAAATGGCAGGACAACTGCTAGAGCCTGCATAGTTTTGTAGGTATCATGCTTCAGATAAGCACAATTTTAGTGCTTGACCTTGAGCTTTGACCTTGAACTTGAAGCTATCCAAAAAATTCTTTTAAATGGCACATCTACTCATGAAGGAGAACAATTGTGCCAAGTTATTTTGAAATCCATCCATCATTGTAGGAGAAATGCTCTGGACAAGCACAATTTTAGAGTTTGACCTTGAGCTGTGACCTTGAACTTGAAGCTATCCAAAAAATTCTTTCAAATAGCACATCTACTCATGATGGAGAATAATTGTGCCAAGTTATTTTAAAATCCATCCATAATTGTAGGAGAAATGCTTTGGACAAGCACAATTCTAGTGTTTGACCTTGAGCTGTGACCTTGATGTTAAAGCTATCCAAAAAATTATTTCAAATGGCACTTTGACTCATGATGGAGAATAATTGTACCAAGTTATTTTGAAATCCTTTCATATATGAAGGAGTAATTGTCTGGACAAATTTGGACGGACGGACAGACTAACAGACTAACGCACTAAAGCACATACATCGACTTGTTATAGTGACAACTATGTCTTGCTCACAACAAGCGGGCACAAAAAAAAATTAATCAACTTGAAATTGTCATCTGCAAATTCTTTCAATTTGAAGCAATCTAATGTTTTGTCTTCTGGTAATGGTTACTTGTGACTTATTTTTGAAAAAAAATAATAAGGGCTACAGTTACGATGACAACACACTATCTCCTTCCAATTTAGCCCATTACGAAACAACTCGAATTCAGATTGGTCTAAATTCAAAGCAGTTGAAGACCACTATTCAAAGTTGATTGAATTCTAAAAACCTTTGGGTTTTTTGGTAAGGAACATTGTGGAAAATGAAGAAATTGCTTGCTCACTTGATATTCTCACTGTTTTATCATCTTAGAATTGTATTCTGTAACTGTTTTGAAATGGGACCTGTCTAAAAAAATTTTTGTAAAAGGGTTAATTCTTATACTTGTATTATCCATTTCCAGATTTACAAAATTTTAGACCTGTCCAAATTCAAAGGTTTTGCAGATACAAATTATGGTGAATTTAATTTGAAAAATAACCATTTAGTAGGATAGAATAAGTTGTGGAAAAAGAAGAAATTGCTTGTCACAAGCAATTTCTTTTTTTTCTACAATTTTTTCTCAAAAGTAAAATCAAAGGACGTAAAAAAGGGTTAAACTAGACTGGCCTTAGTTGTTTTGTTTGCATTTTTTTGATATTGGCCACTTTAATCCAAGTTTGTGTTACCTATTGCTGAATAATAACTTCCTTATGGAGTCAAGGGACTTAATTGACACTCTTGTAAATGATCGGCAAGATTTTATTCCCTTTAAAAAACAAGAGGGCTACAGTAGCCCTAAATTGCACACCTGAGTTGAATATCTCAAATTCTTTAATTTAATTTCATTGATGACAATTGATTGGGCAAAAATGTGGCCTCTAGAGTGCATAAAAGATTTTTCTAAGATTAGACCCTGTGACCTAGTTTTTGATTCTAGTTGACCCAGTTTTGATTTCATACAATATTTCATCACAAAAATCATTCTGACCAAATTTCAGGTTGATTTGGCAAAAAATGTGGCCTCCAGAGTGCATGCAAGAATTTTCTTAAGTTAGACCCTGTGACCTAGTCTCTTCGACTCCAGTTGACCAATTTCGAACTCACACTCGTACAAAAAAGATTGGCAAGATCTAATTCCCTTTGAAAAACAAGAGGGCCAGAGTGGCCCTAAATTGCACACCTGAGTTGATTGTCTCAATTTTTTTTATTTAATTTCATTGATGACAATTTATTGGGGAAAAATGTGGCCTCTAGAGTGCATAAAAGGTTTTTCTATGATTAGACCTTGTGACCTAATATTTGACCCTAGTTGATCAAGTTCCATTTCATACAGTATTTTATCACAACAATCATTCTGACCAAATTTCAGGTTGTCAGAGATTTCATAAAGACAATCATTCTGATCAATTTTCAGATTGATTGGGAAAAAATGTTGCATCTAGAGTGCATACAAGGTTTTTCTAAGCTTTGATCCAGTGACCTAGTTTTTTACCCCAGTTAACCCAGTTTCAAACTGGCACAAGCTTTCACCAAGATAATCATTCTGACCAAATTTCAGGTGGATTGAGCAAAAATGTGGCCTCTAGAGTACATACAAGGTTTTTCTAAGATTTGACCCCATGACCTAGTTTTTGACCCAAGTTGACCCAATTTCAAACTCCTACAAGATTTTACCATGACAATCATTCTACCCTATTTTCAGGTTGAACGGGCAAAAAATGTGGCCTCTAGAGTGCTTTCAAGGTTTTTCTAAGATTTGACCCTGTGACCTAGTTTTTGACCCCAGTTGATCCAGTTTCAAACTGGCACAAGCTTTCATCAAGTAAATCATTCTGACCAAATTTCAGGTCAATTTGGCAAAAAATGTAGCCTCTAGAGTGCATACAAGGTTTTTCTTAGATTTTTACCCTGTGACCTCTTTTTTGACCAAAGTTGACCCAGTTTCAAAATTGTAGAAGATTTGATCAAGACTTTCATTCTAACCTAATTTCAGGTTGAACGGGCAAAAAATGTGGCCTCTAGAGTGCATACAAGGTTTTTCTAAGATTTGACACTGTGACCTAGTTTTTGACCCAAGTTTACCCACTTTCTAAATTGTCTGAATTGTCTGAGATTTCATCAAGTAAATCATTCTGACCAATTTTCAGGTTGATTGGACAAAAATGTAGCCTCTAGAATGCATTCAAGGTAAATGTTGATGACGGACTATGGATGTCTCACGACAGACATCCACCTTATCACAAAAGCTCACCTTGAGCACTTCTTGCTCAGGTGAGCTAAAAGAGTCTTGTAGCATGACTTGTATTTTACATGCAGATATCATTATTCCTACCTGTATTTTGGTTTGAACATGTTAAAGACTGACCAGACCAAGTGCCATCTATTCTACATGTTCTAATACTTGTTCCCTGTACCCTAGTGTAGCCTGTATTACATTGTTGCTGACAGATACTGTTATATTGATAAGGTGGCTGACAACCGAACACAGAGCCATAGTGCGGTTGAGTCAATGCAGGACAAACAACAGCTGCAATATAAACAATAAAAAGTGTGATATATAAACAATTAAAAGTGTAATACAAACCAATAACAGCACCAAGTCAAGGTTAGACAAACTACAGAGCTCTGTAACAGAAAAAATTAGAAATGAAACATGCATAGACCCAAATATGGACATGGTCAAGCAAATGGCAGCTATAACATAAACAAATAATAAGAAATTCAACAAGGCCTCATTATCTGGTTAAGTCAAGACTGGCACTTTACAGCTGTATTATAAAGAATTAGAAATATAACACAGCTCCTGGTATTTGGGTAGATTCAAGGCTGAAACAAGATAGCCATTGGCCCTGAAGCACTCACCTGAGACAATGGCAACCAATGGCTAAAAAAGCACAAGTGGGCTAATCTTTTATCCAAGGTGAGACTATATCTGAATTCTGTCTTGCACATATCATAAAGAACATTTAAACCAAGTTTTAAGATATTTAAGCTGTAAATGTAACCACTATGCTTAATGCAAAGTTATTCAAAGGTTTGACCAAGTGACCTACTTTTTGACCTGAAATAATTAAAATTTGGACATGTGCTAAATATCAAATAGACAAAGATTTCGGTCAAAAATCAAGGTATTTGAGCCTAAAAAAAAGCTTCTAGAGTATATACAAAGTATTATGAAAAACATTCTGTCAAAATATCAATATGAGGCAAAAGTGTACCCTCTAGAGTGCACACAAGGTTGTTTTTTTTTTTTAAGATTTAACCTAGTGACTGACTTTGAACCCCACATGACCTAATATCAAAATTGACATTATGAAGACAAACATTTTTACCAAATATCAAGAAATTCAAGGCAAAAATGTGCCTTCTAGAGTACACAAAAGGTTTTTCTAGAATTTGGCCAAGTGACCTAGTTTTTGACCCCACATGACTCATTTTTTTACTTGTTTGAGGTTTAATGGACACAAACATCTTGACTCAGTTTCATGACATTTGAAGCAAAATTGTGGACTCTAGAGTGCACACAAGGTGTTGACACATGCCAGACCCAGGTAAATCACAAAGCTCATCTTGAACACTACAACTGTAATATAAAAAGACAATTATAAATGCAACACAGACCAAGTTTGGGTAAGATCAAGGCTTGACAAACTATAGCTCTGATATAAATAGACAGTCGCTTAACCCAATTGCACATAGTCCCTCCTTTTGTACGCCCATCAAGAAAAGAGCTTTGGAAAACATTGTGGAAAATGAAGAAATTGCTTGTAACAAGCAATTTCTCCATTATCCACAATGATTTCTAATCAAAAAGACAAAAAATTAAAATTCCAACAACTTGAAATTGTCTTCTGCATCTTCTCTCAGTTTGGACCAATCCAGAATTTTGTTGAGTGGGAATGGGTTAAACTAAGAGAATCATGGTGGCAATATATTGCCAATTACAATATCAACAGAAAACTGCACTCAACATGTTCATCATAACTTAAAAGCAGATACTACAGGGCCCTCCTCTCTTGATTTTGTGAGGTTACCTTGTCCTAAATTGGTACCTTCATGATTGCAATATGAATAAGGGGTTCATGAGGGTCTGTATCACTAACTGGCTCCCAACTTGGGTAATGAGTAGGAATACAAAATTGGTAAAAGACCTCCTTCCTTGAAAACTGACTCAAAATTTAAACAGAACTTAATATTTCAACCCTATAGAGCTCATATTTAAGGATTAATAAAAGTTTCATGTGCTATTTTTCAGCAGCGTCACCAAAGGAAACATGCTATACTTATGGTCGAAGCAAAATCTATTCCAAACAGTGTAAGCAAAAGAAAATCACATTAATCTCTTTGTTTAAATTAGCTTTGTAGTTAACATGAAGTTGTTTTAAGAATTCAATTAAAAGATATTTATGGAACAACTAAAATGTTTTGAATAATTTAAAGAAGGGTTGTTAAGATTACAGAGAAAATGTAATAGAAACAAAAAGGGAAATCTCCCCTGCCCCGCCAAGCCCATATTCATTGGCCAATTAAAATTTCATTCACATTTTTGAGAATGGTCATGAAGTTTGATCCAAAATATTGGTCTTATAGTTTGGAAGAAATTGTTATCAGAAATCAATGTTAAAAACTGCCATGTTAGTATTCATTGGTCAATTAAAATTTGAAAGAAGGAATTGCATGTAATAGTGTTTCAAAGGGCATTGAGAGCCCAGGTCAAAAAATGTTTTAGAAAAGAATTAATCCTACGTCAGATTCAAGTAGACATAAAAAGGATGTACAATAATTATATTGTGTCAGGGATACAGGAAATCTGTATAAGATTGTAAATGAAAGAAATTAATGTTCTGCATAATACAATTTGAGTACTGAGGTACATATGCCTCCCCCAAATTCAGTAGATATCCATTTAAAAATTCCCCTAATTCTTAAATTCATAGGTAGTTCAAAGTGAAAAACAGGCCAGAAAATATTGAAGGGACAATTAATATTTCATGAAAGGTCAGATAAGAAACATTCCTCTGAATTTTGATCCCAACTTGCCAAATAGTTGAGAAGAATATATTCTTAACAAAATTAGAGAAGACTGGCACACTGCTATGACAATAGTCCTGCTTGACCTCTGCCAAAGGAGTTAAAAATCAAATCAAATCAAATGTACTTACCATCCAAACCAAAGGCCCAATGTTAATTTTTTGCAAGGAAGCAATTATGGTATTAATTTACAATGAAAAAAACATTTTAACAGAAGGTTTAATCAGTAGAGGTTTCCTGACCTTGACAAGACAGTGTAGATCCAGACCAGCTTGGTGTTCCTGCATTATCCACATCACATGTTATCTGTCCATTACCAGTGGGATTCAGCATGTAGCCTGTATTACAGCCAAGTGTACATGTAGCCCCATAGTATGTGGGACAAACACCTGAGGCAATATATCCATTCTGCGGGGCTGTTCTTGTAGTGCATCTTAGAACTAAAGTAGATAGAGGACATATCTTCAATTACAGGGACTGATACCGATTTCTTACAGGGAATATAATGATAACAATTTAACACCCTCTATTTTCTTTGAGGAAAGTCTTGAAATTTCATGAGCAGAAGGTCAAGTTGAAAATCAAATTTTTCCTCGCAGCAAGAAGCAAATACAAGATGTCGTATCACAATCATAATATAATATTCCATTTATTTTATATCTTGTGAGAAAGGGATGGACAATCAATTTCTCCATTTCTATTTAAGAAGAAAAATTCTTTCGATGCGATTTACGCAATTTTCGACCCCAGGAGCAGAGACGCTTTTTATCCTAAGAGCATATTTTCCTGGAACATAGTTCAAAATTATTCAGTCATGCTACATACCAAAATATGAATGCCCTTCACCTTATATTTCAGAAGGAGAAGACTTTTGATGTTGCTCTAATTGTTTTTTTTCCAAAGTTTTGGACCTCTGGGGCAGTGCTTTGTTTTATCCCAGGGCTAAGACTTTAGCTAACATGGTAGAGAACCATCTGGTTATGCTTTATACCAAATGTGAATGCCTTAGACCTTATAGATTGGGGGGAGAAGAATGGTCTAGTTGAGCATTTTTTCGAACTTTGGACACCCAGGAAAGGGGTGTTTTTTAACCTACAGGCATATTTTAATCAAAATTGATAGATAACAGCCAGGCTATGATACACTCAAAATATACATGCCCTCTGCCTTAAAATGAAGAATTTTTTTTTTACATATTCAAATTTTGCAATTTTCCAAATTTTGGACTCCTAGTGCAGGGCCGTTTTTGACCCTAGGAGGACAATTTTTAGTGATATAGTGTAAAACCATCTAGTTATGCTACATACTAAATATGAATATCCTAGACCTTATAGAGGAGAAGTCTTTTGAAATTGCTCTAAATAAGCATTTTTCCTAACTTCAAACTTCAGGGGCAGGGCCATTTTTGACCCCAGCTTGATTGGCCTACTGGTTTAGGAGGAGAAGATTTTTACTGATATTTAAAGAATTACTAAAATTTTCCATTTTCATATGCCGCGGTTACAAGAGTTTTTTACAGAATGATATTCTTTTAACAAATTTTGAGGAGCTTCACGTAAGAAACATCCCAGCAAAGTTTCAGCTTGATTGGCCAACTGGTTTAGGAGGAGAAGATTTTTAAAGATATTTAAAGAATCACTAAAGATTCCCATTTTCATATGCCACAGTGACAAGAGTTTTTTACAGAATGAAATTCTGTAAACAACTTTTGTAGAGTTTTACCAAATGAACATCCCTGCAAAGTTTCAGCTTGATTTGCCTACTGGTTTAGGAGGAGAAGATTTTTAAAGATATTATAAGAATTAGAAAAGATTCCCATTTTCATATGCCACATTTTGCAAGAGTTTTTTACTGAATGAAATTCTTTTAACAACTTTTGTAGAACTTTTATCTATTTCTGACCCTGGGGCCATTATCTTAAAGTTTTCACTATATAAGCCTATGTTAAACATGTGATGTTTGGGAGTGAGCTAATTTTGACCCCCAGGCCATAATTTATATGTGTCGCGCTCCAGGAAAACCGGCAACTTTGACATCGCGAGAAATTATTGGAAAAACCCATTCAAAATTGACGTTATGTAAAATGTGAGGTTTAAAGCGTGTCTCGTTAAAAATGCACACAAAAAAATTGTTATCAGCTTACAATACCAGAGAAATATTTTCGTAAAAAGATTTTGAAAAATCAAAACTCATAAGAACATTTTTTAAACAAATTTTAATTAAAGTACATGTTTTTATTGGCTTTAATCAGTCCCATCGACTTATGAGTTTTTCTGGCGGACTTTTTTCAAAAATGAAATTGAGGAAGATTTTTTTGGGGTGTGATTGAATGAATATATTGCTTATAATAAATGTTCATATTTCAAAATCGACTGAAGACGATATGAATAAATGAAAACTTGTTGAAGATTCCCTTTATCGTCGTAAAATTAGGATTTTGCATAAGAGAAGCCCCCCCCCCCCCCGATGTAGCCGCCCGTAGACAAGGCTTTAAAATTGAATGCTTTTTTGATATGCTCAGAAATGAGATCCTAAAAAAGTCTTAGAATTCACAACGAACGTATAAATGAGTTATTTTTCATTATTACCTCACGAAGATCCTAAAAATTGCCTTTCAATGTTGTCTTTTACGATAAGAAAAATCTGTCTATAACTAACTTTCTCGTCTATAAATAACTCAACGTTTCTATGTAAAACTATTTAAATATTTGAAACTTCCATTGTTAAAGACGCTTACTTAGTCGAGTGGATACGGCAGCCGTTGCTTTTTTAGTTTTGATTTATGGATACTGGTTCGATTCTCCAAATAGACGCGTTTTTTTTTTTTTCGTAACAGAAAACGCTTCTTGGTCGGCGATAATGTATCGTTTATTTATTTTTTGACATTCACATTTCTTGCACTTTTCACATTTTATCTAACACCAATCGCATAAAGTTGTAGCTACAATATTTTGGTAAACCACCAATATTGTCGCGTAAAAAATGAGAAGAAAACACACATTGGGAAGAAAAAGAAAGGAACAAGAAGATACAGGAATGATGCTATTTGAAATGAAATTCTAATAATTTTCTAGAAACCTAAATTTAAAAAAGGGCATACGGAACTAATGATTTGGTTCGAATAGGGTTTAATGCCACAATTAACAGTATTTCGGTCATATAGCGGACGGTTGAACACCATACCATTGATTCCTCTATCTTTTACTATCAGCAAGCCCAGCAAATGTATGAAATCAAAATAGAACCAGTTCATGTATACTTAACCACTTCAAATAATCTTTAAGTTTCTTGTGTCTACATATAGCTTAAACTGGTATAAACACGGTATCGTGTGGAATTTACTGCCGGTCGAAGAAATACAGAGAAATATCAAACAAATCCACAAAACTTATTGTTTGTATTTTGAAGAGGGCTGATTACCGCAGGTTTTACGGATATTAATTCTACCCAAGTCCACAGAACAACGTATTTAGGTGAATCATAACTGGTTCACAAGCATTTGTTTCTAGATCTTGGTAATTTAAGTAAGAAAAAAGGCGCATACATATAATACTGTACTGTAACTATGAAACAGGCGCCTGTGCTGATCAGGAAAAAAAGGCAAAGGTCTATCAAAGAAGGACAAGATTAGACGACCGTAAAAATGCTAAAATGCTGTTTGATCTCGTATAAACTGCTATAGAATTACCTTATTACTTAGGTTCAGATTTAACCATTTACAAGAATAGAAGTGATCTTTTACATGTACATGTGAAACTCAAATCTGATCTGTCCAAACCCTTTTATTTCACGTTTTCATATTTTCCTCGACTGCCCATATGAGCAATAACTCTAGCAGACACTCATTCATTTCGTTAATAAGAAACATGGAATACTACACAGAATAGCGCCTATAAAGTTTAAAATTCTATACTGCACAACCTATTGGTTTAGGAATTGCTGTAAATCAAAACTGTTTATTGGTGGTAATAAACAACAGAGACAACAAAACAGAATAATACGTTTGATACACCATTTACATATAATGTATTCTTAGAGCATAACTAGGACTACTATGGAAGTATCTCCAATACCACATGTAAATATGAAAGTTACCTTTAAATTAAAACTTAACGTAATCTGAACACCTAAACAAAAGTCCACCTTCAACAAAGCGTGTACAATAACTCGCGGCTTAAGATAACATACTTGATCTTTTATCTACATTAATTTCACACAAAGCTATCGAAGACAATGGCTGGAACACAAATTCTACGCCAGCTCGAGTCATGCATCACCGAATGAAAATAAAGTTACGCCAATGTACTTCCTTTTGTTCTAACAATGAGAGACACAGAGAAATTAAATGAATTTGAGGATTTCTTATGAAATACATGTGTAATTTACTGTTTACATTTTTACTTGGTAAGTGGGTTATATAATTTCATTAAGGCAACTGTTGCCGACTAAATTTCACACCTGAGAATAAAGTTCAGAATGTATAAACTTAGAACATTTAAGCAGGTCAACAACTTTTAAACAAAACATAAAATAATAAAAATAAATGAATATTCATTTTACTTTTCTGTATGTAGAATTGTTTTTTTTTTTCCCTCTCTATAATTGTGTTGTTTTTTTCTGTGTTCGTTCACCTCGGGTCCTTTTGAAGGGCAATGTACATAGGTACTATTCAATAGAACATTTGACTGAATTACTTAATGGTAATTCAGATAGTATTATCATGGGCTCTTAAAGGTAGAATTCTGTCTTCAGACTTCTTTTCAGCTGCATTTCCGTTCTAGTGGCCTCTTTGATATTGCCGGGGTAAAATGCACGATAATAAAACTTAGATACTCACAGTTTGAGTGTCGTAAACTCTTTACAAAATAATAAATTTGATATTAAAGTGAATGATTTTAGTAAGATTATTAAACTACACTTCGTTTGTACTAATTCATTCTGATCATTGTACAATGTAATCATGCTTTGGTAATGTAGTCATTTACACTAAGCTTGCGTAGCTAACTTTACGGCTCCACGACGTCAAGCGGCAACGTCAACTTGCAATGCCGATTATAACGGAACACCTGATAACTTTAAATGTGTCTAGAACTGCGAATAATCGCGATAGAAATAAACGGTTATCAGTTTCATGCTAGGTAAATCTTGTAATTTATTAAACCAGAAAAAAACGTTTTTTGAAAATTTTGTCAAAGTGGCCGGTTTTTCTGGAGTGGGACACATATAATCTTAAGAGAGTTTCACCAGATGGTACTGTATACCAAATATAAAAGCTCTAGGACCTCCAACGTTTTCTACACTACTAGACAAAGATCTTTAGAATTCCACAAACTTAATACTCTTGTCTGCAAGTTCTTGGAAATTGGACCAGTCAATAATATACCTGTGTAGTGATAGGTACAGCAAAAACTCTTTTTTAAACCAAGAAATCTGGACAAGTTCCTCAGACAAATGGTTGAATGTTTATCCTTGTATGACTGTAGATGTACCTTTAACAGTGACTGTAAAACTACACGAGGAAGGTAGACCTGCTGCGTCTGTAGCAATAACATTGACCCCGTATGTTCCTTCTCGTAGACTTGTACCACTCTGCATACTTTGGAACACGGTCGGCATGAGGCCTGAGTTATCTGAGACTTGTATGTCAGGCCAGGTGGCTATAGCTGTCTGCTGACCTTTAGCTGCAGTGATGGCTATGTTACTTGGACATTGTATGACAGGAGGGGTCACATCTGAAATAATGGTTATGTTGATGTTAAAATAATGGTAATTCTCAATTACAAGCAATTTCTTCACTATTGGCAAATAAATTCAAAAGTTCATAAACTGAAAATTGTTGTCTGCAGTATCTTTGAATTTGGACCAGTTTAAATCTTGTCATCTGGTAATGGGAATGGACCTTGTTTAGGAATGACTAAATTGAATTTATTACACCTTTTATGAAGCATTTTTTTTTTTTAACGAAATAAAGCAAATATCTGCTATATATGCAATATGAAATAGTCCATGAACAAATGAAATTTTAGACTGGTCCAATTTGAAAGAAGATGCAGACAACATTTTCAAGTTGATGGAACTTTAAACTATTACAACTTTTTCGTTGGAAAATATTTTGGACAATGAAGAAATTCCTTGATACAAGCAATTTGTTCATTTTCCACAATGTTTTCCAAAGCTTTTATTCTTGAGGTACATTAGAGGAAGGATTGAATGGAAAATAGGTTAAGAATGTATGAGCTTAAGAATTTTTTGTTACAGAATACCAGTATGTCTTTTATTCTAGGCAGCAATCAAAATGTATAAGATATACATGTATAATGTTACAGTATTGGTATGTCACCCTTTACTTGATCAAAGCCTATATGAACATTTTGATATTTCATGAAACCAAAGGTTAAACTGTTACCATATGACAAAATTTTAAACCAGTCTAAATTGAAAGATGTCGTAGATGTCACCATTTCAAGTTTGTGAAATTCAAGCTTTCTACGTCTTTAAGGGTAGAAATATAGTGGGCATCAAAGAAATTGATTGTTACATGCAATTTCTTCATTGTCCACAAAGTTTTCCAAAGCTTTTTTTCATGAGGCATACAGGGTGTCCACAGTTTGAGCAAAGCAAAATTCCCTGACTTTTTCCTGACTAAAATCAAATTTCCCTGACTTATGTTTACTGTATTTTGCACGTTAATTTATGAAAATGTTGGCCTCCTCCACCCCTAAAGCCAACCCTTTCCACCTCTAACTTTACTAACTGTAACTGTATTACTATTTGTATGCATATTTTTTTCTTTTTTTTTCTTTTTCTTCATACGTACATAATGCATGTTTTATGAACTTAACCTATACTGCTGGGTGTCGGTTTTGAAATAAAATGCATGCAAAAATGGACAAAAAACACAAACTAACCTCATAGAAGCATGTATCTTAATATATTGGACTAATTTTGGTGTGCATCTCAAAATATAAACTTTCATTCATACACCAATTATTTCAAAATTCCCTGACTTTTCCCTGACTTTTGCTTAAACCGTAAAATTCCCTGACCAATTCCAAAATTCCCTGACAATTCCCTGACCTTGAAAAAATATTTTTTTCCCTGACTTTTTCCCTGACAGTGGACACCCTGGCATACATAAGTGGATTTATTGGGAATGGTTTAAGGGAAATATCAAATGTTCCTTCACATTGAGGGTGCAATGCAAAGTTTGGATCAACACTATGTTGCATCATTTTATTTATTATATAGTTATAATGATTTTATGTATTTAAACATAAAAACATGTTCACAAAATTTATGTAAAGACCAACATTTTCTACAACTAACACTACCTCATTTGGAGCCATATTTGACACTTTTGTTTATGTCAAATCAGATTTTGGCTTTGTGCCAGGCACATATACAATCAAGAAATTATCATATTATTCTATACATATTTGAGGTCACCGAAGCCTAGCTGTACATATGGTAAGAGCTCCTTGTGCACTCTACTGTCCATTATTTAGACATGTTAATTTATGACTTCCATTATACTATTATTCAGTATTACATCATAGCTCTCAAACTCACCTTTACAAGTGATAGGAGCTCCTTGGTTACTCCATTGTCCGTTATTTAGACATGTAAGTTTAGGACTTCCATAATACTGATACCCAGTATTACATGTTATAGTACACACTGTGCCTGGAGTGGACTGTGTGCTGGTACAGCTGGCAGGACTGATAGTTCCCGTAGTCATTTTCTGTAGGGCTGGGCATGGACTCACTGCAACATAAATGGGAGGATTTCTAATCTCATCTACAATTTACAAGGCTATATTTCAGTACATAGTTGATAGTTTCTTTGTTTATTTAGATGGAATTTAACACCACTTTAACAGTATTTCAGTCACGTTATGTGGCTGTAGCACCTAACAATGAATTCCTGGTATTTCTCACACCAGTACTACCACATCCTTTCCGAGCCTCCAGCTGCTATTCCACTTAGGTCTACTATTATCCACTCATTGGTGGGAGACAATTGTCAGAAAGGATCAAACCCTGGACTCCCTGATTGAGAGTCTAATGGGCTACTAAATGGGCTATGGCCACAGGCTGATAAATTCTAAAAGTCCAAATATGGACATAAGTCAGTAAGTTTACCTGCCTCAGAGGTAACGGTTAATGATATAATATAAATAATAATTTATTTCATTTTGATTGTGACAAGAGCTGATAGTTGACATAGTTACAAATATCACACAATTTCCTGATTTGATATATTTCCTTGCCTCCCAGATGATCATTGAAAGAGACATGACATGTTACTTAATACAAACACTGTATATTAATCAGCTTTGAATTCTAAATTTTTTGTTCTTTAGGTCTGTTTTGTTTTGTTCTATAAGAAAAATTTGACTTTTAACCTTCTGAACAAATGTTTCAAACAGAAATTCTACTAATATTGAACAATAATTGTGCCAAGGTATTTTGATATGCATCCACATCTGCAGATGTTATAGCCCAAATACAAATGGACGAACACATAAGCTAATTCACTAACAAAACTACATACTTTGTAGTGCCTTTCTGACCACCCTATCTCACTCAACACAAGTGGAACTCAATATAAATGATTCTTATATGATGGTACAGCCATGAAACATGTAGAGAAATCCTACCTTTTCCACAGTTGATTCCATCTGGTAGAAGACTCAATCCTGTAGGACACAGACATTTTCTGTCTCCATTATAAGGTATACAAATGTGGCTACAGCCTCCTTTACCATTTGTACAAGCATTTGTACCTGAAACAATGAAATCAGGTCAGAAAACAGAAACGATGTCTTATAACTGACAGATTGCTGACCACACCCTTTAACCTCTGCCTTCGTCAATTTACCTGAGATATCAAACAATGTTAGTTTGCAAAATACATGGTCGGGAAATTAAAACAAAAGCTAATCATTGTATGGCCACCAAAACATTGTAACTTAACATGTGAATATACTGTAGTAACCATATTTGACCCTTTCCTGTACAAGTCCAGGATTTCACATTGCTGTGATTTTATACTTGAGAAAACATTGAGCAAAAAGAAGAAATTGTATGTAACTAGCAATTCCTTCTTTTTCCACAATATTTCTTTACACATAGGATTTGTTACATTTCAAAATGCATTCAATTTTTATTGTCGTCTACAACCTCTTTTAATTTGGACCAGCCTAAAATTTCAAAAATGGGAAGGGTTAGGTTGCAAATCCAAAGAATTTCTTGTCAATAAATATTAACCCTTGTCATGCTGAATAACATCTTTTTCAAAATTGCAAAAGGCTGAAAGCACTTGAATTACTCACTGTTCAATCGTTAATACTTCTTTTGAAAATTAATTTCATAACCAACTCTGGTTTTAAAAGGACAGACAGAAGGTGTAGACTAAGATCAGACTGCAATATGTGAAGGCTTATCTTAGTCTATACCTCCAGCCAAAATCAGAATATTTCAGGTTCAGCATGACAAGGGTTAAGAGTCCACTTCCAGAAAAAAAAAAGTTGTAAGATCAACTTTTTTCTTTTATATTGACAGCAATGTCAGAAAGTGTTACTCAAGATTGAGCTCAAGCTCTTAACTCTAGGATCAAGAGCACAGTGTATTACCATCTGACCGAACTAGGCTGGGCAGTACGGAGTCAAGGACTGCAAAATTAGAAACTTATTCCAATATAACAATGAAATAAAGTATTTTAACTAGGTTTTGTACAACTTATATGGTGCAGTAAATTCAAATTTGCATTGATTTTTTTTACTCTGTTTTAAACAAATTTCAGTTTCATCACATGGAAAAAACATTGTCTTTTTGGGGTAGAAAATATTGCTGATAAGACAGATTGTTGCTTGCAATAATTAAAATCGATTCTTATGAATTAATATTACCTGAGGGTGCAAAGCTATAATGTATGTGAAGATCATTTAATCTGCCAAAGTCTGGTGGACCAAAAGCTGTATTGTTCTGTCCATTGGTAAGTAACTGCATCACCGTGCTAGAGAATAAATACATACAGGTTAATTGACATTCCTACAAGTGAAATAACATTACCCAAATACAGACATAAACAACAATTAATTTCACAATGAAATTTTGACTGGTCTAAATTTAACTCATCCACAGACAATGACACTTTTTGACACCCCTCAAAAATAGAGAAAACATTGTATAAAATGAAGATTTTTTTTTAATTAAGCAATTTCGTCATTTTGCCACAATGTTGAAAAATATAAACTATCATATTTTTTAACTGCGATCTTCAACTTCTTTCAATTTGGACCAGTCTAAAATTTTGCTATCTTGTAATAGGTTAAAGAAGATGGAGATAACAATCGTAAGTTTGTGAAATTTATTTATTTTGCTTTTCAGAGAGGAAATTATTGAAGGAAATAAAGACATTGCTAGTAGCAAGCAATTTCTTCTTTTTCCAAAATGTTTTCCAAAGCGTTCTCATGAGGTGAGAGATATAGGGGGATTAACTTAGAATGAGTAAACAAAGAATTTTGATATTTCTCAAAAATGCAAAGTGAGTTAACAGTATCAAGATTGGATCAACCCAATTCTAATGACTAAGAGAAAAGAGAACAGTAATTTATAATGTTAACTCATTCCCACACAATCACTTATTTTGATGCCCTTCAAAAACAAAGCTTTGGAAAACATTAGAGAACTTGAAGAAAAGCTTGTCACATGCAATTTCTTCATTATCAACGTTTTCTACCGAAAAATACTAAAAAATTTTAATAATCCATGAACTAAATACTGTTGTCTGCATCATCTTTGAAGAAGAAAAGGCAAGGATATTTAAGTCAGCATCTGGTTGGAGAGTCCATAATAAAGACCTAAAGCCTGTGTAGAGGCCAATCAAAATCTTATATCAAGTATCGGCTGAAATTTTATACTCACTTTGTTCTCCAGTTTGTATAGAACAAGTAGTTTTGATAGAGAGCCAAACCAAAGAAGTGACCCGCTGGGTCAGTAAACAGGGTCCGTCTGTTGGATCCGTCAAGAAATGAAACCTCGATCTTGTCAGTGCCACCATCAGCCCAAAATATTTGACCCCCTGTAGTATAAGATACTTTGTTCTCTAAGGGAATTTAACATGATCCTAAACAAACCTGCTTTTTACGCACCTCAATAAAAAGCTTAAGAAAACACTGGAAAATACAGTAATTAATTTGCCAATTCAAGCAGTGTGGCTTGTACCATTATCAAACCTGAGACAAGCACTGATGACACCTAGGAAAGACTGTTTGAAAAGGGAAAAATGCTTATTTCAAGCCTTTTTTCTATTCTAGCAATGTTTTCTTCTCTTTCTGGCACATTTTTCCTCCAAACAGAATGCAATTAACCAATTTCCAGACAGAGGCGCTTTTGAAGCCCCTCAAGATTAAACAATTGGGAAAACATTGTGTAAACTGAAGAAATTGCATGTTACAAGCAATTTCTGCATTTAATACAATATTTTCTGTCCAGAAAGTTGAAAAAATCTGAAATTTCAAAAACTTTAAATTGGCGTCTGCAACTCCTTTCAATTTGGACCAGTCTAAAATTTTGCCATCTAGTAATGAGTTTAATTGACCTTTTAGTTGGGAAAAGTCCAATATTTTATTGTTTGGAAATAAGTGTATCCAGCCTATCATATCATTTTACCATTACTACATAATCCTTCTTTATCATGCCAGAAAAAATACTTCTAAAAATATTGTGAAAAATACGGAAATTCATCGTAATAAAAAGCAATTTCTTTATTGTCTACTGAGCTAGGCACTCAATTTCAATTTACCATTTCCCACATAATTACACATTTTAATTAACACTTATCGAGAAAAGACTAAAAAAAACCAAAAAAAAAACCAAGGATTAAAATGAAGAAATTGCTTGTAAAAACAAGGTTGAAATTGAAGAAATACATTTTTTCATTTTCAACCTTATTTTCTATCCAAAAAGTCCTAGTTACTCAAATTTCTCTCAAATTGGAATTATTGTCTGCAACTTATTTGAATTTGGACCAGTTTAAGATATTTCAGTGTTAATGGGTTAAGTATGATTGTTGATATCTACTGATGGTCTAAAGAAGTTTTGAGTCAGTATTTATCCATATAAGGCATAATTAACCTTTGTCATGTTGAACAAATATCTTTCTCAGAATTGCATTAAAATTAAAGAACTGAAAACAATGGATTGCTTAATTGTGGGTCCATTATTGCTTAACCCTTGTCATGCTGCATAAATTACCTTACTGAATTGCTGTAGAATCAAAGGGCCAAAAGCACTGATAGAACTTGTTGTTCAAAATTAAATATTTCTTTTAGAAACAATTTCAATAACAAACTCTGGTAGGAAAAATACAAGCAGGAGGTGTAGACTAAGATCAGGCTGCACTTAAGTGCAGGCTGATCTTGGTCTACACCTCCTGCCAAAAACGGAATATTCCGGGCTCAGCATGACAAGGGTTAAAGAGGATAAACAGGTGGTGTATACTGAGATCAGACTGCACATATGTCAATACTGATCTTTGTCTATGCCTCCTGCCAAAATAGGAATATTCCTGGTTCAGCATGGCAATGGTAAAAAGAGACTAGATGGTGCAGATACACAGGCTGATTAGTTTTTTACAAGGCATACAGGTCAAACTATCACACTCAGCCTTGTTTATAGAAGGAGGATGTATTTGTTTACATGTATTTAGTGCCTGAAACCTAAAATTATAGAACATCTGTCTAAAATATGGAAAGTAAATATCAAAAAGATTGATTTATTACTCTTATCCACGAATCACTGCTGTTGATAAAAGAATGAATCTACCAATAACAATCTACATGAACTTTGAACTCTGATATTAGTGGAGAATATTTTGTTAGTTTGGAGTCTTAAAGATCAAAACTTGAGTATATTGAAGCTGTAGTAACAACATTTAGGGTCACAAACCATTTTGTTGTTTTGATACATATTACTGCCAAAGATTTCGCAAAATAAACACTGTTCAATATCAAAGTGAAGCTGCCTATCAAAGTCAGTGGGTATGTCCAGTGGAGTCAGTTTGTGTGTGTTTCGGGGGGTGTCAGCAATCCTTCAATTATTAAAACCATTCTAATATCTGAAAACACTGAGAAACAGGGAAACCTTTCCTGAATATCCCTTTTTATACAGCCAATTTCTTCTTTTCAAATGATGTTTTCTCTAAGAAAATTATTTCTCGGTTCACTCCATCTTTGATTTGTTGCCTCAACCTCTAACGATGGCAACACACAATCCAACATTTTTACATTTCAAAGAGATAGAGCTTTCGAAAAAATGCGAGAAAGAAAAAAATTGCTTATATCAATATATTATATTAAGCTTTAAATTAAAATCCAATGGTCATCTGCAACCTCATTCGAATTGGACCAGTCTAAAATTTTGTTGTTTCGGAATGAATTAAATGATTTCAGACCTGAGATATCCAGTGCAACAGCATTAGGCCATTTTAGTCCTGTAGTAATTATATCCCTCAGTCCACTGCCATTATAGCCTGCTGTAGAAATCTTAGGGTTGGCACCCCAGTCTGTCCAATAAATCTGTCTAAAAGAATTATACAAACATCAAATTATATGAGAAACTTTACTCATCAATAACCATCTTTTAATGTTGATTTTGATAAAAAAATTAATGTTTTTCATATGCCCAGACCAATTTCAAGAAATGCAACACCTGAAAAACAAGAGATAAAATATTCACAAAACCAGGTTTACGACTGCATCATCAAAATCCTACAAGGATTATAGGAGTTGTTGTTCATACAAGTTTGACAATAAGTCTTCTTTTTCATGACCCAGTATTGGTCACTGATATTACTTGAGACTAAGGTCACATTAAAACAAACATTTGTGGAAAATTTCTACAATTCTTGATGTTGCACACACAAGGGATGTTAGCATCTACAAAGCCACTCACCTTCTTGCCACAGGCATTACCAATCTATTATCAGACTTATCCCTGGTTAAAAATAGCATAGTAAAGTGCACTTTCCCTTGAAAGGATCTCTAAACCTAAGCCGTTTCACATTGATATCCATTATACATTCAGAGATACGATCTGAGAAAAAGAATCAATTCTTAGGATTATACAATGATTCTATGAAAGTTTAAAGCGAATTCAATAAAAACTATGGATTTCATTTTGTTACAGAATTTCCATAAGGTCCCTTTTCTCATCATCAGGTTCTTGACTGATCAGTTTCATAAGGTCTCATTTTGTGTGATACTTGACAGATCAGATTCACTGTCAAAATCAACAAAGGGCAATAACTAAAAAATTAAGGCATGTAGATAATGTTTTTAGCGGTTTTGT
This sequence comes from Fragum fragum, assembly GCA_946902895.1. NCBI lineage: Eukaryota > Metazoa > Mollusca > Bivalvia > Cardiida > Cardiidae > Fragum > Fragum fragum. The sequence continues at coordinate 35,917,110 of OX336380.1, forward strand.
AGGACAAAACCGGTATTTCACATCGATCAACCGGAAACAAGTTTTCACGAACTTTCCACTCATTTCCATGCATGCTCTTATACTTGAAGTGAAAATCTATGTGATCGCCTCCATCTTGTTTCATCGCTGATGGAGAAAATAACTTACTTGCTGAATGCCAACAGCCTGCTTTTAGTCATAAATATTAAGGAAAATGGTTTAAAATTTTGACTTGATATATCCATAGTGAATTGTCTAATGAACTGTCTAACCGAGAGAAATAATCTCCTCGCGTTTCAAGATAGAATCTAGGTCAGTGGTTAGCGGAGTAGGCGAATACATGTAAACAAACTCCTGGTTTTGACCTGGCAGGGCTGAGCAAATTTACACTCAGTACATGTATAAGCAGTATATGTTACAAGTTACAACCCTGTTATAGTCGCGGTTCAAGCGCCTATTTAACCCCACCAAATAAAACACACTTTTACCTCTCGAATTCGACTATATCTTTGAAACAAACATGTAGTTCTGTACTTCAATTGTAATAATAATATGCTCAATACAAAAAGAATTGAATATTAGCTTTGATTGCTTTACCTTTTACCATTTAACCTTTTACCACACAACTACAAATTTTCACACGCTGATGAAATAATATTAAATAAAACGTTGTGATTAAATCAATATAGCGATTTCGGTTAACAGTTAAAGGGTCATGATTAATTGTATGGGGTTTTAACGCCACTTTTAATAGTATTTCACTTATATTGGGGCGGCTGGAGCTCCTTACCATGGGTTCCTGGTAGTTCACACACAAGTATTATCATCCTTATCGAGAACCCAGCTGCTCATCCCACTTAGTAGTACGATTTATTTACGCATCTTGATAATACATGTTGGCATTATTGAGCACGGTTACTGATAAGCCAGCAAAAACACTCCCAGGACTTTCAGTCCTTTGATTTGTAAACTGCACTTCCCCTTGATAGGATCTATACACCCTTGAAGTTTAACAAAGTTAAAATCATTACCAGACCAATAAATCTAAGACCTGTCAAAATTGACAGTAGTTGCAGATGACAATTTAAAAGTTCTTAAAATTTTTGGATTTTTTTTCCTTTTAACTTTTGGGGTAGAAAAAATTGTGGATAATGAAGAAATTGGTTGTTACAGGCAATTTCTTCATTTGCACAATGTTTTCTAAAGCTTTTTGTCTTGGGGGTGTCTAAAAGCGTCTTTGAGTGGGAATGGATTAAGAGATGTACTCTGAACAAAATACAAGTCTGAAAAACAACAACCAATGCTACAAAATTAGCAGGGTAGAGTTATGGTCCTTGCACAATACTGGAGAAAACATTGTGGAAAAAAAATTGCTTGTGACAAGAGATTTCTCCTTTACCCATAATACTTTCTATCACATAGGATGATTTCATTACAAACTACACCCAATTTTCAATGTTGTCTGCAACCTCTCCCAATTTGGACTAGTCCAAAATTTAAAACAAGGTGCCAAATTGTCACAAGATACGCCCGTCACACTGCTTAATATGAACTGGGGGTTTGAATAGAACTGAGGTTATTTTGAATTAATATTTTTTGTCAAACAAAGTATGAAAAACAACAAAGGGCAATAACTATGAAAAATAGGCTAGGTAGAGTTATGGTTCTTGTACACTGCACTCCCACTTGGTGAGCTCTATCCATCCATGAAGTTTCATGATTCTAGCTATTATACTTTTAGAGATATACTCCGGACAAGATTCAAGTATGAAAAACAACAAAGGGCAATAACTCAAAAAATAGGCTAAGTAGAATAATGGTTCTTGTACACTACACTCCCACTTGGTGAGCTCTATCCATCCATGAAGTTTCATGATTCTAGCTATTATACTTTTAGAGATATACTCCGGACAAGATCAAGTATGAAAAACAACAAAGGGCAATAACTCAAAAAATAGGCTAGGTAGAGTTATGGTTCTTGTACACTGCCCTCCCACTTGGTGAGCTCTATCCATCCATGAAATTTCATAATTCTAGCTATTATACTTTTAGAGATATACTCCGGAAAAGATTCAAGTATGAAAAACAACAAAGGGCAATAACTCAAAAAAAAGGCCAGGTAGAATTATGGTTCTTGTGCACTGCACTCCCCCTTGGTGAGATCTATACACCCATGAAGTTTCATGATCCTAGCTATAATACTTTTAGAGATATACTCTGGACAAGATTCAAGTATAAAAAACAACAAAGGGCAATAACTCAATTAATAGGCTAGGTAGAGTTATGGTTCTTGTACACTGCACTCCCACTTGGTGAGCTCTATCCATCCATGAAATTTCATGATTCTAGCTATTATACTTTTAGAGATATACTCCGGACAAGATTCAAGTATGAAAAACAACAAAGGGCAATTACTCAAAAAATAGGCCAGGTAGAGTTATGGTTCTTGTGCACTGCACTCCCCCTTGGTGAGATCTATACATCCATGAAGTTTCATGATCCTAGCTATAATACTTTTAGAGATATACTCCGGACAAGATTTAAGTATGAAAAACAACAAAGGGCAATAACTCAAAAAATAGGCTAGGTAGAGTTATGGTTCTTGTGCACTGCACTCCCCCTTGGTGAGATCTATACACCCATGACGTTTCATGATCCTAGCTATAATACTTTTAGAGATATACTCCGGACAAGATTCAAGTATGAAAAAAAACAAAGGGCAATAACTCAAAAAATAGGCCAGGTAGAGTTACGGTTATTGCGCACTGCACTCCATATTGATGAGAAGAATATAACTGCCAAGTTTAAAGTCAATCGGACTTACGGTGACAGAGTTATGCTCCGGACAAAGAAGTGGACACCGCCCGGACGCCCGGACAACCGGACGCCCGGACACCACGGGTGATCCCATAATACGTCCCGTCTTTGACGGGCGTATAAAAAGAAAAAGAAAAATGGGAAAAGGTTATATACCTTCATTTGTAGCACAGATATAATGGGATGTCAAATATTTAAACAAGGAAGAGACAGCAATGAGATGAAAGGCAATTAGCACTCTTCCTTGTTATGACAAAAAAACTTCAAGCTAAAAAATTATGAACTTACCCTTGGAGTACATCTAGAGTAATTGCCCTTGGTTCATCGAGTCCAGAGTTAACAAGTATTGCCTGATCTGAGCCATCAATTGTAAGGACAGCTATAAAATCATATCCTGTATCTGTGTAGAATATTAGCCGAGAGATTGGGTCCACAGCGATACCATCTGCTATAGAACCTGCAGAATCAGTGAGGATTATTACCGTAATTTGTCCATATATTCGGACACAATTAATTAATTATTTTTTTTCATGTCCGAATACATAGATAATTACTCAAGCCAGAGTCCGAATTCATAGATAAATCGTCACGCGGCCGGGAACAACCATTGCCGATTTTCATGAGTCACTAACTGTTTTGCTCAGACACTGAATTTATTTCAACAGTAAATAAACTGGATATGTGTTACGCATTACGTTCGTAAGTTCATTTATTATTATTTTTTTTTTTTTTTTCAGATTGTTTCAAGATACCGGCGAAGACGACATGAAATTAATGATCATTCACTGATTAAAAACCTTAACAAACTATTTACTTTTCTAAAATGATGTTTTTCTTCGTTTTAACGATTGATAGAATCCCACATATCACCGTAAGAATAGACTAGATCGTAACTGCAGCATGTTCAGGCAAAATTGTTACGACCTTTCGGTAGTGAAAGTCCAATTTTTAGAGGATGGTAAATTCTTTTCTGTCATTTATATACAATCATCGTCCGTTGAATTGAAAAAAAGGGATATTAATATGGGGAGCTAAACAATATTTTCTCATTTTAATTGTTCATGTATTAAAGTCACGAAAGAATAAGAAGTAATTTGTCAGAATAAAATCACGGCATCGGTTAATTACGACAGTTTTTCTCTGATCTGCTTCAATTAAATCATCGCGTAATATTCCCCGCAAATTTAAAGTAAATGCGGTGGCCTACCTGTGAGAAAAAATCCTTTTTTTAAATCATATCCTTAATATTTGAAGAGTATTCAGACAGTCGATTAAACCATGTAAACTTTCGGCATAATGACAAGGGTAAAAATTCGGTCACAAAGAATTCTCACAGGGTACGCGTCTGGCACGTGCCAACTCCAGAAACTCTCCCAAATATAGCTGAACATCTGGCGGCGGCGCCTTTGATCACCTTTCCTCCCTCGTAGTAAAATAAACTGTACCCGAAAACCTTTACTTTATATTTGTCGAACGAGACTTGTTACGTGTGTTTTATTGAACAGTATGAGATTTAATTTTCGGATTATTAAAAGAAGCGGGGATAAAAAAGGTAATTTATTTGAATCTACTATATTATATATCGGATGAGGAGTTAATAATTTTGTGACAAATTAACAATTAAAATTCTCGCATTTTCCGTATTTAGGGAAAACGTCGTAGCTACAACTGATTCTTTTCAAAGCATATCATTGCATTTTTTTCTTGATTTGATACGGCCGATGACAATACCCTCGATGAGCTCCGGATACGAGGAAAGTGTAGTAAAATCGAAAGTAGGTTCAGGTGAATTTGACTAATTTCATAGGGTCGCACATGTTAATCGTAGCCATGCTTTCAGAGCAGGTCATTTCGGGGATAGAAAACTAAGAAATCAGATAGAGAAACCAAGCGTGATATTTTAATTGCATCACCTTCACGGTTCGAAGCTTAAGCATTTCGAGGTGCATGCCTATTCTCGGTCAATGTTATAAACAATAAACACCTGTTGACACTTAACCCAGACAGTTTTGATATACTGATTGCCAAGATTCCAAATTACCGATAATGGATGTGGTATTTGTTAACCTTGTTTAACTGCCAACTTCCATTGATGGAACAACAAATGCTGTATTTTCATGAAAGACAGAGTCATGTGTTAACCCATTACCATACAACAAAATTTTAGACTGTTCCAAATTGAAAGGAGTTGCAGATGCCAATTTAAAGCTTATGAAATTTTGGTTATTTCTACCTTTTGCTTGTAACAAGCAATTTATTCATTTTCCAAAATGTTTTCCCAAAGCTATTTTTCTTTGGGCATCTAATGGGTTGAAATGCCTTCTACTATTCACTCAATCAAAGATTTCTTGAAAGTAGGCAAGTTTTGAATGATAAACTATATGGTTGTCCCATGACAACTACCGTCGAGCCCGGAATGTTTTGTAGGTATCATGCTCCAGATAAGCACAATTTTAGTGTTTGACTTTGAGCTTTGACCTTGAACTTGAAGCTATCCAAAAAATTCTTTCAAATGGCACATCTACTCATGATGGAGAACAACTGTGCAATTATATTTTGAAATCCATACATAATTGTAGGAGAAATGCTCTTGAAAATCACAATTTTAGTGTATGACCTTGAGCTGTGACCTTGAACTTGAAGCTATCCAAAAAATTCTTTCAAATGGCACATCTACTCATGATGGAGACTATTCTGCCAAATTATTTTGAAATAAATCCATAAATGTAGGAGTAATTGTCTGGACAAATTTGGACAGAAAGATGGACTGACGACGAACAGACTAACTCACATACACCGACTTGTCATAGTGACAACTATGTCTCGCTCACTGCAAGCAGGCTCGACAAAAATATTGAAGTTTTCATCATTTTTCACAGACCAATCAGTGGCCATAGATTACCAATTAAGATTTCAAGATATTTCAATAAAACATTTATTTGTTTGAATTGGGTTTAACGCCGCTTTCAACAATCTTTCAGTTATATCGTGGCATCTGGAGCACCTAACAATGGAATCCTGGTATTTCTCACACCAGTACTACCATTACATCCTTTCCTAGCCCCCAGCTGCTATCCCACATAGGTCTAAGATTATCAACCCATTGGTGGGAGACAAATAGTCGGAAAGGATGAGTGCCGCTGTCGATGGATTGGTGACCTCTAGATTGACAGTCCGACGCACTACCAACGGCGCTATGACGGCGGGAACTAAAAAAAATAAACAAATTTTCAGAATTCCATTTCAACAGAATCCCAATTAACCTTTTGAAAAATGTCTTACATTAACATAAAGATAGACCCATTATTAGACAAAAATTTTATACCGGGCCAAATCAATGAAGTTGCAGATGACTATTTAAACGTAGTGAAATTTTTGTATGTCTTTGTCTTTTTGGGAAGAATACATTGTGGATAATAAAGAAACTGCTGGTCACAAGCTTTTTTTCATTTTTGTCTTCAAAAGGGTTTTCTTTTAAATAAGGGGTTTAAAAAGGTGTGATTGTGTGAGAATGGGCCAACATGATTATGTTAGAATGGGTTTACACAAGGACTCAAAAGTGACTCATCAAAAATAAAGATCATACCTTAGTCCATAAACAACAAAAAATCTTATGTGAAAGGCCAATAAGAATCAAAGGACTGAAAGTCCTGAGAGCAGTTTTACTGGCTTATCAGTAACAGCGCTCAATAATGCCAACATGTATCATCAAGATGAGTAAAAATAAATCGTACACCTAAGAGGGATGAGCAGCTGGATGCTCGATAAGGATGTAGTGGTAATACTGGTGTAGGAACTACCTGGAATCTATGGTTAGGAGCTCCAGCCACCCCAATATAACTGAAACACTGTTGAAAGTTGCGTTAAAACCACATTAAATTAATCATTACCATTTTACTGTTTACCGAAATCGCTATTTTGATTTAATCACAACGTTTTCTTTAATATTATTTCATCAGTGCGCGAAAGTTTGTGGATGTGTGGTAAAAGGTTAAATGATAAAGGGTAAAGCAATCAAATCTAACATTAAATTCTCTTTGCTTTGGGCATATCATTATTACGTACTACATGTTCATTTCAAAGTTATAGTCGAATTCGAGAGGTAAAAGGGTGTTTTATTCGGTGGGGTTATATATGTGCTTGAATCGCGACTATAACAGGGTTGTAACTTGTAGCACATACTGCGTACACGGGGTGTAAATTTGCTCAGTCCTGCCAGGTCAAAACTAACAGACAGGGTTAGGAGCTTGTTTACTCCACTAACCACTGACTTAGATTCTATCTTGAAACGCAAGGAGATTATTTCTCTCATTTAGACAGTTCATTGGACAATTTACTATGGATATATTAAGTCGAAATTTTAAACTATTTTCCTTGATATTCATGACTAAAAGGAGTCTGTTGACATTCAGCAAGTAAGTTATTTTCTTCATCAGCGATGAAACAAGATGGAGGCAATCAAATAGATCATCACTTCAAGTTTATGAGCATGCATGGAAATGAGTAGAAATTTCGTAAAAACTTGTTTCCGGTTGATCGATGTGAAATACCGGTTTTGTCCTACAAAACCGCTAAAAATCATATATATTTGTTTTGGACAGTTTTAGCAGTCTTCAAGGCAGAAAAGAACATTCATTAAGTAGAAAGGGATTTTACCTATGACCTTATTCCTACTTTGCACAAATTGGAACATCTTTATTTTCAAAGCAAGAATTCTCCATTTTGCATGGGACAGTTCTGAAACTTTACCAATTCCTCCTTGAGACTTTCCCTCTTTTCAAAATTAAAGACTGACCAAAATTGAAAAAAAGTTGCAGATGACAAGAAGGGCGCGCAATTTGAAAAGAAACCATCCTATTTGAAAGAAATACCTTGTCAAAAGGAAAAATTGCTTGTTACAAGCAATTTCTTCTTTCATAACAATATTTTGTAAAGCATAAAAACACAAGGACATAAAATATCGGGATTCTATAGGAAAGGGTTAATCAATTCCTGCACGATATAGCATGCTTTTTCATGACCCTTAAGAATAAAATATTGTGGAAAATGAAGAAATAAAGACAAACAATGTCTTCATTCTTTTATAAGTTTTTCTATCCTGAGATTTCAGAAATTGTACCAGCTTAACCCTTGTCATGCTGTCATTGCTGAATTGCTGTCAAATCAAAGGGTTGAAAATACTGATAGAACATGTTGTTCAAAAATAAATATTTTTTTAGAAATCAACTTCATAAACAACTCTAGCAGGAAAAGTACAAGCAGGAGGTATAGACTAAGATCAGCCTGCACATGAGTGCAGTCTGATCTTAGTCTATACCTCCTGCCGAAACCGGAGCATTAAGGGATCAGCATGACAAGGGTTAAATTTTGTCTACAAGACCTTTCAATTTTGACCAGAATTGCGGTTAGATTATGGGTAAACATAGAACATATATAATGTTACCGTTCCCCAGCAGTCTGATAGTTTTCTCACTATTCCCGTTGATTGATGCTCGTCTTATCTCCTTCAATCCAACATCAGTCCAGTAGATATCACCATCTATCGGGTCATATTCTATAGCTATAGGATTGTTAGCACGACTCACAGGAATGGGGACATAACTTTGTGTATTGATGTCCATTCTGAATAAAGACTGATTCTTTGTATCCGTGAATATCAGGAAATTGTCTGGAAGCTGAGCTAAAATTAAAAAAAAATTGGAATTTTTGAGAAGCAGATCAGCTTAAAATACCAAACACTGGCCCGATGGACTGACTCCATTGGCTCCACCCATTGACTCCGGCTGGAAGTTTCCGCTTCGATTTTTTTGGTGGCCAATGTAGGAATTCAAAACTCACTTCCAGTCTAAATGAATGATTTCATCAGTCAACTGCTTCTTTGATTGACAGCCCAAAATTGGTCAATTAGTAACCCAACATGTAAATAAGTCACTTCAACAAATGTTTATTCATTGCCTCTCTTTTACTTATGAGACTACATGTGACATCTGTTATGATTTCAGATATTTCTAAAGGTCAGAAATATAGCAACCTGGACAGCCACACATTGCATTTAGAATATTCATTGTTTGTCTAAAGAGCAAAGAAATTCTAATAACTACATGCATATAATAATCCCTTACACAAGCGTATTGCCTACAGATTCTTGACACTCTGCTATTTGGTTGATAAGAAATCTATGTCAAAAAAAGTCATAATGCACAAAAAATGCATTCAGAGTTACCTTTTTTGGAAAGGTAAGGTTGATCTTTTAATAGTAAACATGTATTCAACATTTCAAATGAATGGCATCAGTATACGAGATATAACAAAATGTCAAAGTTTTTGTACTATGACAACAACTAAGCAGATGACTTCAAGACCATGGCAATACTTCCTGTTACACCTTGCAAACAGCGAGATAAAATAGGAAGTTGTGCAGGGACAACATATCCAGCCCCATAAAATTTTGACCTTGAGCAGATGTGACCTTGGAGCTTTACAAAAATGGTAAGTGTTGATGTACAAGTGATGATGTAACTATATTTTTTCAAGATGGGAACAAATCATGGAAGTAGACGACTTCAAAATAAAATCAAATTAAAATATAAATGCCATATGGTAGACAAGAGGGGCATAGGCACTATATATACCACCCCATTAAGGTCGCTTTTTCTGTGACACAATCTAGAATCGTATGAAGCTCATTATATGCACAAGGTCAGGTGACTAGAAAAAATTCATGCAAATCTGTCCAGAAATGGAGATGACATTGAGAAGAAATTTTGCATTAAGCCCCATTTTTCTGTGACAAAGCATGAAGTCGCAAAACCAAACATTATGCACAAGGTCAGGTGGATAGAAACAGATTAGAAAATTCCTTTCAAATTTGTGAATAAATGTAGGAGAAGATGTATTAACAAGATGTTGATGTATGGATGGACAGACTGCTGGCTAAACAGACAGAAAAGATGAAACAAATATACATCCACCTTTGGTGGCATATAAAAACTATGAAACTCTTTTCCAAAACATTTTATCTAACCCATTACCAGTCACCAAAATTTTAGACTGGTTTAAATTGAAAAGAGTTGCAGACATCAACTTACAGTTTATGAATTTCCAGATTTTTTCAACTTTCTTGGTAGAAAACATTGTAGAAAATTGAGAAATTGCTTGTAACAAGCAATTTCTTCATTATCCACAGTGTTTTCCAAAGTTTTAATTTCTTGGGGGCATCAAAAGGTGTGGTTGTGTGGGAATGGGTTAATATGTCTAAATGTGGTAATCGCTAAAACAAGTCTTTTCTCCTAATACTAATTTTGACGATACAAGGCAGGTATATTTGATCAGAATCAGGCTTATACATACATGTTGAGCAGCTGACCCCTGCGTCCTCATTATGACCACAGTTAGATGTACCCCATCCAGCATTAGAACACGCAGCAATACTTGTCTCTCCACCCTGACACGAAACATCATCCAGCAAGATTTGTCCAGATCCTGGACCAAAAGCTGCATTAGGGTAAGGAATTGCACCATACCTACATAATCAAATATTTAACCGATAACCAGACAGCAAAATTCTACACTAGTCCAAATTGAAAGGAGTTGCAGACAACAATTTTAAGCTAATAAAAGTTAAGATTTTTTCAGCTTTCTGGGTAGAAAACATTGTGGAAAATGAAGAAACACAATGTTTACAAAAGCTTTTTTTGTAAGGGGCATCTAAAAGCGTAATTGTGTGGGAATGGGTTAACTCGTTACTAAGACATTCTATCAAACTTATAATAATAATATAAAAATATGAATAAAGCACATACCAGGGTCAATTAATTAAGATACTTAAAAACTTGAAAGATTTGTGTTTTAAAATTAGTAAAAAATGCCTTTTTAAGTAATCAACAACTGCTTTTATATTTTACAGTCAGGTTAGGCTTTGATTTTCATCTGACTTGTGAGATAAAGTTCTAAGATTTCAGAACTTTATAATCTTAGCTTTGATAGTTAAAAGCAGGATTTCCAATTTTGAATAGCCTGGCATTTGACAGGTAATAACATCACCTCTCACCTTGACCAACTCAGTATTCAACAAATAGCGTGAGCATTTTTCATCTTGAATATCAAAATATTTTGACAGGCATCTTACTTTCCAACTCTAACTATTCCAGCATTTGACAGATAATACAAGCATTTTTTACTGTGACTGTTCCAGCATTTAACAGATAATACCAGCATTTATCACCCAGACTGGTCAAGCATTAACAATTACAACATTTCAGATACCAACAGCCTTTCTACCCTGGACAATCCAAGTACTTGACAGATGACAAGATCACTTCTCAATTTGAACAAGAAGTCTGCAAGTCAAAACCCAATGAAAAATTGCAACAACAATATCAAGTGTTAAGAGCAACACTGTTGTAAGTGCATATGGGCAGTTACAACAGTTTTGTGATAAGTCCTCAATACATATATATGTCAATCACAGTCTGAAAATAAGTTTTCAACCTTCTGAATGTGTGGGTAAAATAATTAGATAACCCAGCTCTCAGTAAATACAGTTGTCATCACATACTGTGCCCCACTTACCCTTGTAATAAAAGTTTACAATTTTAACCTTGAACATCAAAAATTTGACAGCTAACACAGTTATTTTTCATTTTCGATACCCCATCATTTGACAGGTAACCCCAGCACTCAGAACATCCCAGTTATCATCGAATATTCTACTGACCCTTGTACTACAAGGGTACATTTCTCACCTTGAATATCAAACAATTTTGGCAGATAACATGGTAATTTCTAATCTTGAATGTTTGTATTTCCGTTTATTTATCGTCGCTACCGTAGCACATGCCCATATGAGCGACGCCCCCAGAAGATGGTTAGTTGTTATGGGGGATAGTGCAAGGATACAGGACGAAACTACTGAGAGCCCCGCCTGGTTCTTTAACATGCTCGATGGATAGCATTGTCACACAGGGCCTCGGTTTAACGTCTCATCCGAAAAACAGTTAGTTAGTTAGTTGTTATGGTCAGCCCAGGGCTCAAACCCGTGATCTTGAGGTTTGAAGTCAAGTGCTCTACCAACTGAGCTAATCGGGCTGACAATCTTGAATAACGCAGCATTTGTACCTCAATGACCCTTGTGATACAAGTATACAATCCTCTCATTGAATATACAAACTTTGACAGTATTTTCTCACCTTGAATATCCCAACATTTGACAGATAACCCCAGCATTCAGTATATCCCAGTTATCATCGGATATTCTACTGACCCTTGTACTACAAGGGTACATTTCTCACCTTGAATATCAAACAATTTTGGCAGATAACATGGTAATTTCTAATCTTGAATAATCCAGCATTTGTACCTCAATGACCCTTGTGATACAAGTATACAATCCTCTCATTGAATATACAAACTTTGACAGTATTTTCTCACCTTGAATATCCCAACATTTGACAGATAACCCCAGCATTCAGTATATCCCAGTTATCATCACACACTGTTCCCCACTGACCCTGGTAATACACCTCAACACGACCTTCATAAGCAGAATGACCTCCGACAAGTCGTACGTACACACTGGGATAGGAAGTTTGGGTTGGTATGGTTGGGATTAATGTTGGTACTGAAAAACACAATTTGTATGAGGCTGTATAGGCACATATAAAAAGTAATCTAAGGATTGTTTGAATCATTACCAATAGAAAATATTTTAGACTGGTCCAAATTCAAAGACATAGTAGATGACAGTTTTCAGTTGTTGATTTTTTTCTTTTTTTTGTCCTTTGAGGTAGAAAACATTGTGGATAATGAAGAAATTGCTTATACCAAGCAATTTCTTCATTTTCCAAAATATTTTTCCAAAGCTTTGGGGAGAATGGCATCAAAAAGCGTTATTGTGTGAGAATGTGTAAGAAATAATTGAACAAAGGTGATGCATTCTGTCAATAAATTGACAGATACTATTGAGATTCATGGACTTTATCAGTCTGTAAAGGACTTCTGCTGAAAATTGATTCCTCTCTACTTATTACCAGGCCACAATTTTTAGATGCCTTGAAGTTGAAGAAATTCATTTCGGAAAGGATGTAGTGGTAGTATTGGTGTAAGGAATACAAGGAATCCATTGTAAGGTACTACAGCCACAGCAATATGACTGAAATACTGTTAAAAGTAGCGTTAAACCCTATTCAAACATCAATTGTTTTATTTCATTAAATTCCTCTACAATGTTGATGTTATGTGAAAAGTTCTATAACAAGAGGGCTATATTTGCCCTAAATCCCTCTATCAAGTCAAACAACCTCATCCATTTTCAGACTATTTGAGCAAAAAATGTGATTAAAGCCTTAATAAGGTACAGACTTAGCCACTCTTCTCTATGAAAAAATTTATCAACACTCCATGGATTATGTACAAAGTTATCATAATTTTGTTGTACATGTATTATATCAAGACAAAAGTCTAAGTTTATACATACATGTCAGCCCGATTAGCTCAGTTGGTAGAGCACTTGACTTCAAACCTCAAGATCACGGGTTCCAGCCCTGGGCTGACCATATCAACTGACAAAACTAATTGTCTTTACGATGAGACGTTAAACCGAGGCCCTGTGTGACGTTGCTATTCATTGAGCATGTTAAAGGACCAGGCGGAGCTCTCAGCAATTTCGTCCTGTATCCTTGCCCCATCCCCCGTAACAACTAACTGTCTTCTGTCGGCATCGCTCATATGGATATATGCTACAGTAGCGACAATAAATAAATACACATTTATACATACATGTGGTGTATGGACAGGCTACAGCTACATCCTCTCTATGGGCACAATCATTGACACCCCATGGATTATGTAAACAGTCATCTAAGTTTAGTTCTGTGCCTGTACATCGTACTTCATCCAGCCAAATCTGAGCAGGGGCTGTATTTACTGTACCTACAGGGTTAGGCAGACTGATCACTTGGGCTCCAATTCTGTAAGTACAAGAAAACTTTTCTCTTGAAATCTAACAACCATTATGTATGATCCATAACACAGGAATATTTGCCTTAACCCTTTCCTGTTTTTTAAAATTTTAGACTAATCCAAATTCAAAGAAGTTGCGGATGACAATTATAAGTGAGTGCAATTTTAAAAGCAACCAACCTACAAGCAATTTCTTCTTTTCCCATAATATTTTCTTTAGTATAAAAACTCAGGGACATAAAATCCAGGGATTAACCAGAAAAGGGTTAATGACAAACAATCTGATTCTTGAATTTTTTTCAAATTTTAGAACATACAACCTTTCTAATTCAAAAAAGGCACCCAATTCAGATGCCAACTCTGTTAAAGAGTTTAACAGTGGGTCAAGTTTCTAAGTAAAAAAGGGGCATAATTCTATTAAAAATCCATTCCCCTTGTTGATTCAATGGTGGAAATATGTTCATAGTTTCAGTTGAAAGTGTTCAGTAATATTAGAGATATTATAAAAAGTCAAAATTTTTGGTTCATGCAGACCAGGCTAAAGTAATATCCAATAATCCGGGCTTAGTCCAAAACAGCCAAGCTAATAAAATGAAGAAAAAGATATGTCAACAGTTCTATTTACACCATTACAACACAATATAAGTTTAGGCTGGTCGAATTTCAAAGAACAACACTTTTTAGTTTAAACAAGAGGCCCATAGGGCCTTGTCGGTCACCTGAGTCCAAAAACAAATAAAAGTCCACCAAATTATGCTACATACTAAATATCAAAGCCTTAAGCCTTTTAGTTTGGGAGAAGAAGAGTTTTAATTTTCATTATGTAAGCCATATGTAAAATCTGTGACGTCCGTGAATGGGCTAATTATGAACATCTGGCCATAATTAATACCATATTGATAGAGATCCACCAGATGATGCTACATACCAAATAGCAAAGCTCTAGGTCTATCTGTTTGAGAGAAGAAGATTTTTAAAGATTTCACTAAAAAAGCCTATGTTAGATTTGTGACATCTGGGAATAGGCTTATTCTAATCCTGAGTCAATAATTTTTAAAATCTTGATAAATGTCCACCAGATGATGCTGTAAACCAAATATCAAAGTTCTAGGCCCTAGTGTTTAGGAGAAGTAAATTTTTACAAATTTCACTATATAAGCCTTTGTTAAATTTGTGACATCCAGGAATGGGCTTATTCTAATCTGGAGGCAATATTTTTTAAAATGTTGATAGAGGTCCACCAGATGATGCTGTATACCAAATATCAATATTCTAGGCCCTCCAGTATGGGAAAAGTAGATTTTTACAAATTTCACTATATAAGCCTTTGTTAAATTTCTGACATCCGGGAATGGGCTAATTTTAATCCTAAGGCAATAATTTGTACAATCTTGATAAAGGTCAACCAGATGATGATGTATACCAAATATCAAAATTCTAGGCCCTCCTGTTTGGGAGAAGAAGATTTTTACAAATTTCACTATATAAGCCTTTGTTAAATTTGTGACATCCTGGAATGAGCTAATTCTAATCTGGAGGCAATAATTTTTATAATCTTGATAGAGATGATGCTGTATACCAAATAGGCCCTCCTATTTGGGAGAAGACGATTTTTAACATATTTCACTGTATAAGGCCTTTGTGAAACTTGCAGGCCTCCTAATGACCCTTTTGAAAAATATAGGTTTTTTTATAGGTTCCCTTTAACAACAAGACAAGAGGCCCAGTGGGCCTTAACGGTCACCTGAGTAAAAGAGCACCAAGACAAGTGATTTTGTTTGAAAGAATTAGAAAAAGGTTTGGTTGAAATCCACCCAGTAGTTCTTGAGAAGAAGATGAAATATTTAAAAGTTACCAAAAATTACCCCTTTTGGGCCCCATTTTAGAGCCCCCTGACCCAACAGCCTTTTTATTTTCACAAATCCAAATAACCATTACCAAATGATGCTTTTCACCAAGTTAGTTTGAAATTGGCTTTGTACTTCATCAGAAGAAGATGAAAATGTGAATTTTTTAACATATTGAACTTTAACCTCTGGGTGTGGCCCCATACATGACACAAGGGGCATGAAATTCACAATTTATAATATACCTGTCCTAGTTGTCATGCACACAAAATATTTAAGCTCTGGCATTAACGGTTTATTAGAAGAAGATTTTTAAAGAAGAACCAAAAATTACCCCTTTTTGGCCCCGATTGGGGCCCCTATGACCCCCGAACCACTATTTTCACAAACTTGAATTGGCATCCCCTAATGATGCTTTCTACCAAGTTTGGTTGAAATCCGCCCGGTAGTTCTTGAGAAGAAGATGAAATATTTAAAATTTTCCAAAAATTACCCCCTTTTGATCCCAATTTTAGGGCCCCCTGACCCCCCAGCCTTTTAATTTTCACAAATCCGAATAACCATTACCAAATGATGCTTTTCACCAAGTTAGTTTGAAATTGGCTTAGTACTTCATCAGAAGAAGATAAAACTGTGAATTTTTTAACATGATGAACTTTGACCTCTGGGTGTGGCCCCATACATGACCCCAGGGGCATGAATTTCACAATTTATAATTTACCTGTCCTAGTTGTCATGCACACAAAATATTTAAGCTCTGGCATTAAAGGTTCATTAGAAGAAGATTTTTAAAGAAGAACCAAAAATTACCCCTTTTTGCTCCCGATTGGGGCCCCTATGACCCCCAGAACCCCTTTTTTCACAAACTTGAATTGGCATCCCCTAATGATGCTTTCTACCAAGTTTGGTTGAAATCCGCCCGGTAGTTCTTGAGAAGAAGATGAAAATGTTTAAAAGTTAACGGACGACGGCGGACAAACGATGATTGCAATAGGTCACCATGACCATTCGGTCAGGTGACCTAAAAAAAATTTGAAATGTGTATTTTTAGGTAGAAAACATTGAGAATAACATTTTCTATCTTAAAAGACAAAGTTCTTTTCAACTTCAAATTTTGGTATAAAACTGCTTTCAATTCAGTCTTAAGACAAGCTTAAGTTTTGACGTCTGGTAATAGGTTAATGAATATTGCATTAAATATTGACTATCATCAGAGCAAACTTTTACCTTGTAAAGTTCATCATTCCACACACAACTTGTGCTGCAGCATTTGTAAATTTGTCGTTACACACTGTACCCCATGTACCATTATGGAATACTTCTACACGCCCTCGGTAATGATCCGGTCCAGCTGCTAGTCTAATGTTGTTGATTGACACTGAATTATACAGTTTGTTATGAGCATTTAATTCATGACCACACCAAAATTTAGACTGGTACTAATTCAAAGAAGTTGCAGACAATAATTTATTAATGATGAAATTTTAAATGTCTGTATATTGGGTAAGAAAATATTGTGGATAATGAAGTAATTACTTGTTACAACCAATTTTTTTCATTTTTTCATTTTCCACTTTTCTAAAGCATTTTTGAAGGGGGGGATGAGTTAATCAATTGCCACATGGCAATATTTCACACTGGTCCATATTGAAAGAAATTTCTCACATTTTTCTATCCTTCGACAATTTCAAAATGCACTTAAACTAGTAAATACAGTCAGGCCGCGATACACCGACCATCGTTATACCCGCAAACACAGTTAATGACAATGTAATTTTGACCCGTTTGAATGGCATATTCAAGTACCGACACCGACGGACATTTATCGGAACAAATCTTCGAAATTTAATGAATTTTGCTTCAGTTTATCGGAATTTTCTCAGCCCATGTTTTAGGGTTGTTGACATGCCGTAAAGGGTGTCGTAAAATCCTTTATCTGCAGTTGTCGTAAACAATATAGGTTACACAATAGACTCGATTATCGATTTTTTACACCTTCTGATTAATAGTGTTTAATGTAAATAAAATGCCTTTGGCAAGTTTTTCACACTTAAATTTAACTATGTACCGGTGTTGTATGTTTTATTGAATTCGGTTGTCTATATTTGAGATGTTTCAGCAATTTGAGAAGTTTGAGAAATCAGAGAAGTTTGAGAAGTGTCCTTAATAAATGCGAGAAACAATTTTCTTCGTTATTTTTATTATCATTACCAAAACTGAAAAAATGTCGCAGCAACCGCCAGCCAAATGTAAGAGAACGCTATAGTCATTTGCTGAGAAGAAAGAGATCGTCGAGTACAAGAAAACACACCAAAAAGCCACATAAAATTCGTAGAGCAGAACCCGGCCATGCAGACCAATCTCGACATTTTGTGGAAAGTCATGCAAAGTTTTGACAGTTACAGTGGTTCTACAGTCCAGAAAACATTGTTTGACTTTATGAAATAAAAAAATGACACTTGATGTTTTGGGATTGAGTGGGAAAGGACTAATAAAATAAGGAAAATTTGTCTGCAAACAATAAATTTCGTTTAGTACTATACAAAATATGCGTTCTTTTTGTGTAATTGTTAAACCACGGCTTGTATATGAATATGTTTGCTGCAAATACATGCACATGTTAATAAATATTTATTTTCAATTGTGTTTTTAACGCAAAAATTGCCGACTTGTCCCAATCCGTAACGTAATACATAAACTTCCCAGCTTTAAGCCTGTTCCTGTTTACAACTTTCACTTCCTGTCTAGTACGTCATTTCTCGCCGACATCCCGAAAAATCTCCTGGTACCCAAAATCTCCTGCTCCATTACAACGACTGACTCAGTTACCGACAGGAATTGTGTGGGGACAAAGTACGTCGTTATAACGGGGTTTGACTGTAAATACCAACTAGGATAGGAAAAATTGTGAGAAGAGATAAATTATTTTCCAAATTTTTTTTTTCTTCAGCACTTAATAACATGTCATGGTTTGATATAGGTTAAGGACCATATCATTTCACATCTATCCTTGATTGACAGATGGCTTCCATCAACAAAAATCAATTTACAAATCAAGTAACCTAATTTAAGTTAAACTTTTTTTTGCCAGTGACTTAAAAATTGTAAATACCTAGGTTACTCACTCTGTAGTTACATTGTTTAGGTCATCCAACCGAGATCTGCCTTAGTTTTATGCTCCTGATCAAATATTTTGCAAACTAATGTCATTTGATACTTAACCCATTTCCAGATGGCAAAATTTTAGACTGGTCCAAATTACAGACAACAATTAACTCTTGTCCTGCTGAATAATTTTCCTCTTTTCACTACATTTGAAAACAATATAAGATTGATCTTGTGTTCAAAGATTCTCTCACAACAACGAGTAGGTAGTCTAGGCTAAAATCCGACTGCAAATCTGTGCAGGCTGGTCTTAGTCTATTCACCTACCAAAGCTATTGTCAAAGCAGGAATATTCCAGGATCAGCATGACAAGGGTTAAAAGTGCATAAAATTTAAGATTTTTCAACTTTCTGGGTATAAAACATGGAAAATGTAGAAACTGCTCATTTCAAGCAGTTTCTTCATTTTGCACAATTTTTTCTCAAATGTTTTTCTTCAGAGGCGTCAAGAAGTGTCACTATGTGGGAATAGGTTTATCAGTCAATCTACCTTGTCATGATCAGAGAAGGGGGAAAGACCAGCAATCTATAATTTTTTTCTATCCACAAAGACAGATGTTTTAGGAATTCACTTACATTACATTGCATTGCCAGTCTAAATTTTGTTTTATTGTAATGGGTTAAGTATATCTGAGAGATATGTAAAGTGCGGTATAAAAAGGGAACATTTTGAGAGGACAAAAATCTATCAATACTGGTCAGACTGCGTAGATTATGCAAGCTGACCGAAAATAAAACTTTTCAATTTAACAGTTTCTCTGAATAGATAAAGGCCATTTTACCTTTATATTTATATATTTTCTAAATACCAATCCTGACCGACCTATGCTGAATTTTATTGATAATTTGTTTTATCCAATTATCAAAATAACTGAAATTTAAACTGGTCCAAAGTGAAAGAGGTTGCAGTCAACAAATCAAAGTGATTGTATGATGAAAATAATGTTTCTTGTAAGGTAGGAAACATTGTAAGACTAGGAAATTGCTTGTTAAAAGCATTGTTTCCTTTTCCAACATTGTTTTCCAAAACCTTGTCTTTGGTACATCAAAATACAGAGTTATTTACATTCATGTAACAGATCAACCATAAACCATCAACCATAAACTTACCTCCTCCACAAATAACTCCGACATCCTCGGAGTGGTCACAGTTATTTGAGCCCCATGGCTTGCCATTACATTCTAAAATATTGGATTCTGTCCCTAAACAGACCAAGTCATCTAGAAATATTTGGCCAGATCCCTGGCCGAAAAATGCATTGCCTTTCGCTATAGCCCCAACTCTGAAATGGAGAAAAGTTAGAAAATATAAAAGCAAAATTATCAATTATTCAGGAAAAAGTGGCCTAAATGACAAAAAAAATGGTTTTGACCCATTACTGAACAACAGAATTTTAGACTAGTCCAATGTGAAAGAAGTTGCAGACAACAAAACAATGTTGGTTTGAATTGAAGATTAAGGGATACATGAGGTAGAAAACATTGTGATAAAAGAAGAAATTGCTTGTTACAAGCATTTCTTCATTTTTTTGTCACATTTTTTCCATATCTATATTTTTTTTTTTTCCCTGAGATTGGGATTGTAATGGGATAATATTTCTAAAATATTTGAGTGGATCATCTCACACATATGCACACACAAATGCAGTCCAACATCTTAAAACCTGACAAAGCTACAACTGTTGTTGTACTTCAACCCACAACCAGAAAACAAACGTTTGACTCATCCAATTAAAAGACATTGCAGACAATTTTTAAATGATAGATTTTTAAAAAGCTGAATCTTAGGCTGGAAATTATTGGGGATAATGAAGAAATTTCTTTTAACCAATTCCAACACAGTGAAATTTTTTACTGGCCCAAATTGAAAGAAGTTGCAGACGACAATTTTAAAAGTTAATGAAATTTTGAATTTTTTCAACTTTCTGGGTAGAAAACATTGTGGAAAATGAAGAAATTGCTTGTGACAAGCAATTTCTTCATTTTCCACATTGTTTTCCGAAGTTTTTTTCCTTGGGGGCGTTTATAGGCATCACTGAGTGGTAATGGGTTAATGGTTGTAGCAATGATCTGACAATAGTAACATCATCAAAACCTCTGAACTTTTTCACAAATTAATATCATTCAGGCAAGTCTTCCTGAATTACAATCATATATAAAACAGTAACAGATCATACTTAAAACAAAGTAAGAGTTTTAACAAAAGTCCACAAACTATAAATGAAAATAATCTTGGGCCTTTGAAGCATTAATAAAATTTCATTAGACCTTTTAGTAGAATGGCAAGTACTTTAACAAATGCAAAGATATTTCCTTTATGTGACAACACCATGAACTCCAAAGTTACAGGTGGCCAAAAGTGGCCAATGGCAGCTGTCTATCCACTAATCAATCATCCAATCAAATCATTTGTTTAAACTGGAGGTGACATTTGAATACCTTCATTGGTTGACATTCACATGCAGCATTTTTGTTGGTTTCAAAAACATAACTTATTCACGCAGTAGTTACAATGTTTAAGTTGTCAACAAACCAATTTATTTTTCATTAAATGATACTGGCCATAATTTTTGATGAATAACACTATGTAATATCAAAGTGGAACTTCCTGTCAGAGCTCAGTGGGTGGGGTAGGCTTTCCATTAATACTAATGAGTTCCCAAAAACCTAGGCTGATTAACCCATTCCAACATAAAGTCGCTTTTTGACACCCCTTTAGAAAAGTAATTGGGAAAACACTATTTAAAATGAAAAAATTACTTGTAACTAGATGATTGTCCCAGGACATCTGCTGTTGAGGCCGCAAAGTTTTGTAGGCATTATGCTCCGGACAAGCACAACTTTAGTGTTTGACCTTGAGCTTTGACCTTGAACTTGAAGATATTCAAAAAATTATTTCAAATTTCAAATAGCACATCTACTCATGATGGAGAATAACTGTGCCAATTTATTTTGAAATCAATCCATAATTTTAGGAGAAGTGCTCTTGACAATCACAATTTTAGTGTTTGACCTTGAGCTGTGACCTTGACATTAGAACTATCCAAAATTCTTTCAAATGGCACATCCACTCATAACGGAGAATATTTGTGGCAAGTTGATTTGAAATCCATCCAAATACGTAGGAGTAATTGTTCAGACAAATTCGGACACACGACTAACTAACGTACTTACGCTCATAGTGACAACTATGTCTTGGTCACCACAAGCGGGCTGTCCAAAAAGCAAATTTTTTTCATTTTCCACAAATGTTTTCTAACCAATGATTTGAAAAAATCTAGAGAATTTTGTAGTCTGCAACTTCTTTCAGTTTGGACCAGTCTCAAATTTTTTCGTCTGGGAATGGGTTAACCTTATCATTGTCCTCTTACCGAGGGTATCCTAGCATCGAGCACACTACACCCGCAGCTTTACTGTCAAAACTGTCATCACAGACCGTACCCCAGGTGTTGTTATAGAATATCTCCAAACGACCTTGACTTGTTGACCTTCCATTGGGTGACACTAATCGGATCTTGGCAGATGGAACTGTAAAAAAGGTTCCATATTTATCAATATCATGTAGAATATAATTTTGGGGTTACTTTTAACTTAACCCAATCCCTGGTTTTTACGTCCTTGTGATTACATATTTGAAAAATAAAACAATGTAGAAAAAGATGAAATTCCTTGTAACAAGCAATCTCTTCTTTTTCCACAACATTTTCTACCCTACCAAATGGTTGGTTTCAAATAAAATCCACTTTAAGGTTTTGTCTGCAAATTCTTTGAATTTGGACTTGTCTAAAAATTTGCAAAACAGGAAAGTTTTAAAACACTCAGTACAAGTAGTTCCTCCTCTACTGATCACATAAAGAAATATTTACAATTACATGAAGTGGAAAACATCTATTTTTATTTATGCACTTATGAAGTTGCATGATTTATACTCAGAACTTGCATAATCATCTCTCTCTCGCCCAGTGTCACACTATGTGGGAGTCAGTTTGAAATGACACTTGAGTGGGAAGGCTGCTTTCCATTTTGACAGAAAAGAATGTTGTCACTGTACTAATGTTAATATGGGAAGATGCATTTTATACCTTGCAAGGGGTAGGATAGTTAAGTTGTATGAATTTGTCAAGTGTTTTGAGGACCTTACAAGAACTACTTTCAAGATCTATGCATGCAGGGTGCCCCTGTGCTTACAGACAAGCAGTAACAAAGTTGGGTTAGACTTGCATTGCAGGTAATAGAAAAATATAATAAATGTAAGAATGTGTCAAAGAAAAGTTTTAAATATTTCTTCCATTTTTGTTTTTTTTTTTTCAACCAGAGTTAAGGGTAGATTTCAATATTTAGAACAACGTTTTGACAGAGCTTCACACAAGGAACATTCCTCATGAGATTGACCAACTAGTTCAGGAAGAGATGTTTAAGAAATTGTCGACAGACATCCAACACAAATTGGGAAATTACGATGGCTCAACATGAGCCCTTATTTCTCAGGTGAGCTAAAAGTGGCATCCACTTTAATTACCAGTTATTGATGCCCTATGGTCTGCATACACATGGTCTGTGCACACAAGGTTTTCTTTAACCTATTCTCACACAATTTTGAAATTCCATTCAACTTAAATTTGTCGTCTGCAACTTCTTTCAATTCGGACCAGTCTAAAATGTTGTTGTGTGGGAATGGGATTAGAACATACCTAACCACAAGACATCCTGATTGTTTCCAAAACTATTGTTGCCCTATTATCTGTTCATACCATCATCTATATCGCACATACCTGAACATAACACACTTGCGTCCTCATTATGACCACAGTTATTGTTGCCCCATGGTCGGTAAACACAGTTATCTATTGCTGTTTCGTCCCCAGCACAGCTCACATCATCTAACCAAATAGGCCCAGTACCAGGTCCATAGAAAGAGTTAGTTCTTACAGCTACACTTGTTCTAGAATGAATAAATAGAGAGAATTTGATTTCAGTGAAGAATTACATAGAAGTTTAACTTAGAATTTCATCGCAGTTTAAACTATCTATAGAAACGTCTGTTTTATGAATTCTGTGCTAGGTATCAATCAACGTTTCATAGACAATATTGAATGATCTGTCATAGAATACCAAATTTATTAAAAGAGTCATGTATGAACAGATAAAAACAAGGCTTTGTTGAGTCCTTTTCTTTAGGATCTCAAGTTTGATCATTTCAGTATCTTATGAACAAAAGGTTGAAATTCTGTTTGTAACATTACCACATTGGTCCAAATAAAGATCCTGAAGAACAAAAAACTTTGATTGATCAAATTTTCAAAATGTTTCACATTCTAGATAGAAAACATTGTGAATAGTAAAGAAATTGCTTATAACATACAATTCCTTCATATTCCACAATGTTTTCTTGACCCTTTTCCTTGAAATGTGTAAAAAGTAAGTGTTTAGGAATGGGCTTAGCAAAGGCTACCATATGCCCTTCTTTGCCAGGGACCTAGTAATAGAGAGAATTATTATGAACTCTTTAACCCATTCCCACTCGATCCCTCCTTTTTACGCCCCTCAACAAAAAAGATTTGGAAAACATTGTGGAAATGAAGAAATTGCTTAGATCAAGCAATTTCTTCATTATCCACAATGTTTTCTATCCAGAAAGATGAAACAATGAAAAAATCAACTTGAAATTGTCGTCTGCAGCTTCTTTCAATTTGGACCAGTCTAAAATTCCACTGTGTTGGAATGGGTTAAGTACTTATAGATTAAGTGAGCCCTTGAAATATTAATAACATTGTAAAAAAGGAAGCCATAACTGTGGAATCCTGTTAATTACAACAATAATTTGTCAGCACTGTTGATGCAATTAACCAAAAGTTGCTATTAAAAGGTTCTGTTCTTTGTATCTAAGGTTTGTGCATAAAGTCAGTTGCAATTAACCCATTCCAACACAGCAAAATTTTAGACTTGTCCAAATTGAGAGAAGCTGCAGATGACAATTTCAAGTTGATGAATTTTCACATTTCTCCATCTTTTTGGATAGAAAACATTGTGGATAATGAAGAAATTGCTTGATCCAAGCAATTTCTTCATTTTCCTAAATGTTTTCCAAAGCTTTTTTATTGGGGAGCAAAAAAAGGAGGGATTGTGTGGGAATGGGTTAAGCAGTGAACTGCTATTATCAGGGTTTCAATTAAGAGGATTCCACTGTACCATTTTTAGCGGTTTTGTAGGACAAAACCGGTATTTCACATCGATCAACCGGAAACAAGTTCTCACAAATTTTCCACTCATTTCCACGCATGCTCATAAACTTGAAGTGAAAATCTATGTGATTGCCTCCTTCTTGTTTCATCGCTGATGAAGAAAACAACTTACTTGCTGAATGCCAATAGCCTCCTTTTAGTCATGAATATCAAGGAAAAAGGTTTAAACATTCGACTTAATATGTCCGTAGTAAATTGTCTAATGAACTGTCTAAATGAGAGAAATAATCTCCTCTCGCGTTTCAAGATAGAATCTAGGTCAGTCATTAGTGGAGTAGGCGAATACATGTAAACAAACTCCTAACCCTGTCTGTTAGTTTTGACCTAGTAGGACTAAGCAAATTTTCACCCCTGTATACGCAGTATATGCTACAAGTTACAACCCTGTTATAGTCGCGATTCAAGCGCCTATCTAACCCCACCGAATAAAACACCCTTTTACCTCTCGAATTCGACTATATCTTTGAATGTAGTACTGTACTTCAATTGTAAAATTAATATGCTCAAAGCAAAACAGATTGAATGACAGCTTTAGTTGCTTTAACATTTATCATTTAAAGGTAGGTATCGATGTTTTTTTCATGTCACAGATTTTAATTATTTTTATTTCCTATCATAAACTATTTGAAAACAATATGTCGAAAAGTAATTTTGCAAAAATATGAGGTCGCTTATCAGAAAAAAGCAGGGTATTCCCTTAATAGCCTACGTAGACTATTAACCTATTTTTAGATTAATCCGAGACAGTTACGTAGATTATAGGGCATTCACGTGGCGCGAATAACCATTAGAACCTTGCATCTAGTTCAAATTACATCAAACCAATGTCATCATTACGTCATCAGGAGTAATGTTCGCTAGCCGGTCTGTAAAAATCGGTCCTTTCATGTCACATTATTTAGGACGTTGCCTTTTTCGCTAGTAAATTTGTTACCTTCATTTGACTGGGTCATATGCAAATAAGGTCATCCGATGTCGACAGCCGAATTCCGTGATATCTTAAAATAACCTGGAATTCCGCAGAACCTTTCCGATATAACCAGAAAAAACCACTTTAGGTCTATTAGATAACCACCAAGACAATACCTGACCTAACTTAAAGTATTAAATGTTCATTGGAGTCTATTTTTCGGCACTTGGTAATTTTTCTTATCTAGGTTTCAGAAACATTGATACGTCCTTTTAACCTTTTACCACATAATCACAAATTTTCACGCGCTGATGAAATAATTATAAAGAAAACGTTGGGATTAAATCAAAATAGCGATTTCGGTAACCAGTAAAAGGGTCATGATTAATTGAATGGGGTTTTAACACAACTTTTAATTGTATTTCAGTTTTATCGGGCGGCTGGAGCTCCTAACCATGGATTCCTGGTAGTTCTCACACCAGTATTACCAATACATCCTTATCGAGCATCCAGCTGCTCATCCCACTTAGTTGTACGCTTTATTTACTCATCTTGATGATACATGTTGGCATTATTGAGCGCGGCTACTGATAAGCCAGCAAAACCACTCTCAGGACTATCAGTCCTTTGATTCTTGTTATTTTTAACTGGATTATATTTTTAATCATCCTTTGATGGTTAACTTCACTAATTCTTGTGCATCCTGTGTATCATTGTTTTTTTATATAACACACTTTATTTTCAAGAAATATGTCAGTTAAACTTTGTGCAAAGTGACGCTTTTTGACATCCCCTAAGAATGACAGCTTTGGAAAACATAGTAGAAAAAGACAAAATTGCTTGATACAAGCAATTTCTCAATTTTACACAATACTTTCTATCCAAAGTATTGAAATATCTAGAATTTCATACACTTTTATTGTCATCTGAAACACCTTTCAATTTGGACCAGCCTGAAATTTTGCGGTCTGATAATTGGATAACACATTTTTTTAATACAAAAAATATGTCAAATAGCACAGGTCATATCTACTTTTATTGTATCAATTTCTTCCAGTTTAAAGAGGCTCTTGAGCATAATTTCACACAAATTTGTTATAGGAAAATTATCTGCTTATGAACACTCATTTTTTATTAAAGTCAAAAATTTGTAAACTGAGAGCCAAAATTTTCCTTCATATTCTGTGCAAGGGCCTACTTGAATAATTTTAAGTAATATGTATCATGACAGGAAAACTGTTTAAAATTTGTCATTTGTAGATATAAACATTTTCTAAAGCCTGCAAATTATATCATCAAGAAATATGCAAGGTCAAAATTTGACCTTTGAACTTAGGAGTAGGTGTCTGAATGAAGCCAAGTGCACTACCTTTCATCAAAATGTACAACTGGGATGAAGAGATATAGGGCAAGGTCAAAATTTAACCTTTGGCCTTCTGTTGTTACCTTGATTTAACAGTAGGAGTCTAAATGCTTTTTATCCAGATGTACAAGGGTGAAAAATTTGATAAGTATCCACCCATAGGATCTGACCCTTTCACCTTCTGAAGTGACCTTAAACTTTAGAGTAGCTAGGAGCTTGACCTACAGTTGCTCTTTTCCAGATGAACAACAGTGAGTAATATTGAGACTTGGTCAATCGCTGCTGCAATCAAAGAATTAATCAACCAATCAAATAATCCATTTAGACTGGAAATAAACTTTAAACTCTGACATTGGCAGACATTTATTTGAAGCATTTTTTGTTGGTTTGGCAACTTAATCGTCATAACTGCAGCTTAGGATGAATACTTTTTGAATTGTACTTGTAGTCTATGATGTTGCCTGGACAAAATAAAAATTGAGAAATAGTAAATGGTTGAGATAGTTCACGAACTACCACATAACCCTGCTTTTTAACACCCTGAAGAAATATCACTATGGAAAACTGTGGGGAATGTTGAAAAAGCGATTTCTCCTTTGTCAGAATGTTTCCTACCATATTTTCATTTATTTTCGAATCTTTGCAAAATTTGTAATTTTGCCTGCTACTCCCTTCAATTTTGGACTAGTCTGATTTTTCATTGTCTGTGATGGGTTCAGCAAGTCATTAGTTATGCCAACAAGAATTCCCATGTAATACAAATTATGTTGCCTTACGTAGGAAGTCCAAGCTGGCGACAAACAACAACAGCAAAGTTATGGTTGACATTATCATCACAGATTGTACCCCATGTCTTGTTATGGTACACCTCTACACGACCTTCACTTCTGGTTGTTCCCCCGCGCAGACGGAGTGTACTCTTATGGGCTGGAGCTGCAAACAAATATAAAACAAAATGGAAACTAGCTGTTGTGATTTTTAAATCAACACCATTCTATTTCTCCTAACAAGCATGTCAGGCACCATGCAAAATGCCAAAGAGCTCTTACTTTTTATCCAATTTTCTAAAATCTGTTAGGTGGTAATACCCTACCCAAATCATCTAGTCAAATAAAGGTTTTTGATCTATGGTAGATTTCTGAAGGTGAATCTAGGTCTGAATCCAATGAAAATGCGTCTTGAGGGGTTGAAAATATGATGGACAATGATGACATTGCTTCATTTTCCACAATGTTTTCTATAGTTTTTTTTTTTTTCTTAAGGGACATAAAAAGGCGAAATTGAGTTGATTAAAGATAATATTGAATGTCTAGTGTTAGAAGTTAGCAAAGAGGAATTATGAATACTTTAGAAAAAATGTAACATATATACAGTTGGTGTCAAGCATCTCTGCAGATAATCCATTTCAACCTAATATACAGTGGATGCTACGATATCTGTACAGATATTTCAGTGGATAATTCCAAATATAGTGATGAAATTCTGTTTTCAAATTTTCAAAAATAATCAGATCCAGCATGGGTCAACAAATGGTATTTCAAATACAAATCAATGGTTAATGGTAAGTAGCATTCTACATTTAGTAATTCTACAAAAAGAAATTTCAATTGACCAAACACAGTTGTAAATAAAAAAAAAACAGTTGACCAATGAAATTATTCATTTAGATAAGAAATGAGTTTTAATTCTAACATTGGTTGCCATGCTTGTTTACCTTTTTTGTTGGTTTGGCGACTTAAACATCGTAACTATAGGTTATTCAAGCTGTGGTTACATTTAGGTCGCCAACCAACCATTTTACTTTTTTGCTCTATGCTACTGGCCATAAATTTTGCCAATTAACGCCATTTAAAATCAAAGAGAAACTTCCTTGGCCAACAGAGTAAGTGGGTGTGGCAAGCAATTGGTCTATTGACCTTAGTCAGTCTGCATACACAATCTGATCTATTTTGATACTTTTAAAATTTCAAGACTGTCTGTTTAAGCAAAGTTGGTCACATTTTAGTACTACCTCCACAAACAACTCCTGCGTCCTCTGTATGCCCGCAGTTATTTACACCCCATCCTGCGTGACCACAAGTTGATAGTGACGTCTCATTTCCAACACAGTTCACATCATCAAGCCAAATTGTTCCGTTACCATTTGAGAAAAATCCTCCCATTCTAGGTACAGCAGCAACTCTGAAACAATTGTATATGAAACTGAGGATTCTTCACAAGTCAACCACATGGTATCCATTAACCCTTGTCATGCTGAATAAAATCACTCTACAAAATTATGTGAAAGTCAAAACACTGAAAGCATAGAAAACTCTCATTTTGGCTTGATAATTATTTAGAAAATTAATGGTATAGACAATGCTAGCTTTAAAGTGACAAGCAGGAGGTCAAGACTAAGA
Source organism: Fragum fragum (assembly GCA_946902895.1). Classification (NCBI taxonomy): domain Eukaryota; kingdom Metazoa; phylum Mollusca; class Bivalvia; order Cardiida; family Cardiidae; genus Fragum; species Fragum fragum. Next base: position 35,946,790 of record OX336380.1, read on the forward strand.
TCAGGCTGCACATATGTGCTGCCTGATCTTTGTCTAGACCTTCTACCCAAACAGGAATATTCAAGGTCCAGCACGACAAGGGTTAATTTTTATTCATAATCCTATATGAAATTATATTGATCTTTCTCCAATAATAAAAAAATTCATAGACTTGTGAAAAAGTAATTTCAATTTTCAAGCAATGTTTTGTAAAGATTCTTTTTTTCAATAAAAACAAAGCTAGTTTCAAAATTTACTCAAGATAACCTGCCTCATCAAAAAGCTTATTCAAAAATTTAGTTACCCATAATAGCTTGCCATACCATTGTTGCATGTTAAAAGTTATTGGATTCAGTTACTCTATCAAACACAGATCATTTGTATTTCAACAATTACCCATAACAACCTGGCATACAACAGAGTCAGCTTTAGAGTTTGATAATTTGGTTATTCTAACAAAACAAAGGTTAACTCAAAAATTTAGACTGGTCCAAATTGAAAGGAATTGCAGGTTACAATTCAAAATTTATGAAATTTTTATAATTTATCAACTTTCTGGATAGAAAACATTGTGTAAAATGAAAACAAGAGCCGTCGGAATTTTATCGGGGAGCATAAAAATTACTTGCTACAAGCAATGCCTTCATGTTACACAATGTTTTTCCAATTATTTTTCAGGGGGGGAAGAGTCCAAAAAAAAGCTTCACTGTGTGGGAATGGGTCCTGTTATATAACCCATTACCACACAGAAGAATTTTAGACTGGTCCAAATTGAAAGGAGTTGCAGACAACAATTTAAAGTTTATGAAATTTGGTTGTTTTTTTTCAACTTTCTGGGTATATAACATTGTACAAAATAAAGAAATTGTTTGTTACAATGTTTTCCGAATAGTTTATCTTGAGGGGGTCCCAAAGCATCATTGTCTTGGAATGGGATAAGTGACAGATTGCCAGCCCCATCCACTGACTTCCTATAGGAAGCTTGTCTAAGATATTCAAATAAATTTATTTTGTTAACCTTTTCCCGTTTTTCAAAATTTTAGACTGATCCAAATTGGGTTCCACTTGAAATGAAACCATCCTATGTGTGGAGAAAATATTGTGGGAAAAGGAGAAATTGCTTGTTACAAGCAACTTCTCCTTTTTCCACAATATTTTTTCAAGTATATAATCTCATTTATGTAAAATCCCAGGTTTGTATAGGAAAGGGTTAAATAACTGCCATTATCATGTTACAAAATAGTAAAAATTCAGTTGAACAAGATGTAGTTACAAAGTTTAAGTCTCAAAATCATCAAAAATGCTTCACATAAATGTCCCCAAATGTTGGAGTTCAAAGTTCTCTTAACTGTTGTCATGCTGGACCGAGATTATTTCTGTTTAGCAGGAAGTGTTAACAAAGATCATTCTACGTAAATGTGCAGTCTGAATTTAGACTGCATCACCAGCTTGTCCCTTTTAAATCCACGTGTTTTATATATTATAAATTCACAAAATTAATTTTGACCTAAAGCAAGTACTTTCATTGCTTTCTGTCCTTTGATTTTTATGCAATTCTGGAAAGGATTTTATTAATCATGACATGGGTTAAGATCTAAATGGAGGATTGGAGTGAATGATTGAATTAATCAATTGATTCATTCATTGATTGACAGCTGTGATCCTTTAATTGAGGCAGAATTAACCCATTACTACCTGACAAAATTTAAGACTGGTCCAGAAGGTCAAGACAACATTTTCAAGTTTGGTGGGATTAAGAAAATCTTTGTCTTTTAGTGTAGAAAAACATTGAAGACACTGAAGAAATTTCTTGTTACAAGCAATTTCTTCAATGTCCACAATTTTTTCTAAAGCTGTTTTATTGAGGGGCATAAAAGAGCAGGATTGTATTGGAATGGGTTAATTCAGCTAATCAAACATTTACCCACGATAGCCGGCCATGCTACAAACCACTTTGGCAGCATTAGAGTTCCAGTTGTCATCACAAATTGTTCCCCATGTGTTGTTATAGAAAACTTCTACTCGACCTTCATTTGGGTTACTACCACCAACTAATCGTACCTTCAGATTGGTCACCTGACCTGTATACACAAAGGTCGTTAGCCCATTACCAGATGACAAAATGTTAGACAGGTCAGAATTTGAGTAAATAAAAAGGATAAGTATCTATCCATGCATCCCAAAATAAAGACAGATCAGACTGTCTGTAGGCACAGGCTCGTCTCAGTCTTAGCCCATTACCAGACAAAAAAATTTAAACTAGTCTTAATTGAAGGAAACTGCAGACAACAATTTTCAGTTGATGGATTTTATAAAATCTTTGTCTTTTGGGGTAGGAAATATTGCAGATAATGAGATACTTACTTGTAACAAGCAATTTCTTTATTTTCCACATTTTTAAAAAAAAAAAAACTTTCTTCTTTGGGGCATCAAAAAGCGGGATTGTGTCAAAATGAATTTAGCAATTACCACACAATCCCATATAGTTATGTGATAGAGAACAAGAGCTGCGCCTACGGATGCCTAAGCTCGGTTATCGGGTGCTGAATAGTGGATAAAGCTCAAAAAGCATCTAGAGTTAACCCCCTTGATAGTATAGGTTGCTCTTTTGATAGTGAACAAGTGTGCCAAGTTTCAAGTGAATGCCTTAAGAAAAACCAGAGATATCACAAAATGTCAAAGTTTTGCACGACAATAACAACAAAGACGACCACAACAACACCAAGGCTATAGCAATACCTCAAATTTTCTCCGAAAACAGCCGAAGCTAAAATAGCTCTAGAAAACAGTGTGAGAAAAGAAGAAATTGCTTGAAACAAGCAACTTTTCGTCTTCTTACAATGTTTCCCACTCTATATGGTAATTATTTTCAAATATTACTACACTTTGAAGTGTCGTCTACAAAAATCTCTAAATTTGGACCAGTCTAAAAGTATTTGATGTATGTTACAGGCTAGGGAGACACAGAAGTGAAACAGTTTGTAAAGTCAATCACTCTTGGTCCTTTGCATGATGATAAACTTTCATGATAAACCAATCACACTATATGAATACACAAAGGGATTCATATACAGTGTGATTAGGTTTTTCTGTTCATACCTCCATGAAAACAAAACATATTCTCTGCATTTCTTTTAACTTGACAGCATTGAGCAAAAAAAGCAACAATTTTACAAATTTGACACTTTTATGTATGAACTATTTTGTGCAAAGGCATACAAGATAGTGTCAAATTTTGTTCATAGAGGTATAATTCTTTTTTAGACAAATCAGAACGCGCTTTTTTGATAAACCTAACTAAAAATTAAATCATTTCATCATGATCCTCAACATCATTTAACCCTTTCCTGTACAAACACGGGATTTTACGTTGCTGCTATTTTCTACTTGAGAAAACATTGTGGAAAAAGGAGAAATTGCTTGTTACAAGCAATTTCTCCTTTTTCCACAATATTTTCTACCACATATGATGGTATCATTTCAACCACATCCAACTTTTATCGTCGTCTGCAACTTCTTTCAATTTGGACCAGTCTAAAATTTCAAGAAATGGGAAAGGGTTAAACAATGAACAAGTGTTTGACTTATAACAATGGTGTGAAAAAACAGGTTTTCTCCACTTGTCCCCACTTGATTTCCTGCTTGTCCAGAATTGAAATGAACTTGTCCACAAACAATTGAAAGATAAATTTTGAGAGAGCATTGTCCATGACCAATCAAATCATACATTTAGACTGATGGTGATCTTCCGTTTGATTGCAGAAGTATAAAGTTTCTTCCATGCTTTTGTTGAAATTTTCTTAGAACCTTAGGAAGCCTGCTAGACTGTAAAGAAATGAATCTTTAGGCTATAATTTTCAATGAACCCTTTCCTGTACAAACCTAGAATTTTACGTCACTGTGATCTTATACCTGAGAAAACTTTGTGGAAATAGAAAAAATGCTTGTAACAAATGATTTATGCTTTTCCTACAATATTTTCATAAAGGATGGTTTCATTTCAATTGCATTCATTTTTGTCAGCAATCTCTTTCAAATGAACAAGTCTAAGCTTTAAAACAAGCACCGCCAATGGGTGCCAAGGCTCGGCTGTAGGTGCTTGATAATGCTATTTCTAAGTTGAAAAAGGGGCATAACTCTTACAAAAACCCTCTTAAAGTTATCCCCCTTGATAGTCTAGATAGCCCTTGTGATGGTCAGTATACATGACAAGTTTCATGAGGATATCTTCAATAACAATAGAGATATGAACAAGGTTAAAGTTTATCACGCCAATGCCAACATCAATGACGCTAACTCAGGTGATCACAATACCTAGGGTTTTCTACGAAAACAGCCAAGCTAAAAAACAGGAATGTATTTATTAACCTACCACCCTGACAAATGACTCCAGCATCCTCCGAATGATCACAATTACTCAATCCTGCAGCATTGGCCGTACACTGACCAAGGTTTGATTCTGTACCAATACACTGTACATCATCAAGTAGAATTCTTCCAGTACCCTGACCATATCGCTTTGTCGCTGCAGATCCAAGGACTGCCCTAGCACCATCTCTGAAATATAGCAAGTTTAAAAATTATTCAACAGAGGCAGAAACATTAAGAATGACATTAACACATTACCAGTTGGCAAAATGTTAGACTGGTCCTAATTGAAAGGAGTTGCAGAGGACAATTTTAAGTTTAAATTGTGGAAAATGGTCGGTTCAAGCAGTTTCTTCATTTCACACAATGTTTTCCCAATTCTTTTCTTTAGAGGCATCAAAAAGTGTCATTGAGTGGGAGTTGGTCATTAACATGACAAAAGCTTAATAGAGCAGGATATATACATCTGAAGGGACTTGTCAGAGAAAAAAAAAATAAGCTATTTTGCAAAGTCAAGGGCAGATAATTTCAAAACAACTTCAGATCAAAATAATATTTTTTTCTTGCACAAATAAATATATCAAACAGATTAATTGTGGTAAGTTTCATTTCATTCCAACTGAACATGCAGAAGGGTTATGTACATAAAAATTGCCAATGAACAGATGGATGGACAACTGGGCCACAACATATATATGACCCTTTGTGAGTATAAAAAGAGCAGCAAAAACAATTTTTCATGATTTAAACTAGTCACACCAGTTTTAAATAACACCTTCTTGCGCAGCTTATCTGAAATGTCTTGGGCATTGAAAACAAAACATAAATCATTATATGGTGATTTTACACATTTCATCATCACAAAATTTTAGGTTGGTCTGAATTGAGAGAAGCTGCAGACTACAATTTCAAAACAATTAAATTTTAAAAAAACTTTTTCTTCTTGGTAGAAAACATAGTGGGAAATGAAGAAATTACTTGTGACAAGCAATTTCTTCATTTTCCACAATGTTTTCCAAAGACTTTCTCTTGAAGGGTATTAAAAATCTTGATTGTGTGGGACTGGGTAAAACATTGACCTTTAGCTGTGACCTTGAAGTTGAGTGTGCCCAAAAGAACTTTAAGCATGACAATAGTGTACTCATCAAGGAGCCCAGCCAAGTAATTTAAAAATCCATCAATCATTGAAGAAGATATTCTCTGGAAAAGAAATTGACGCACAAACTATGCAGACCACACACTCACATAGGGACATACATAATTCTATATACCTGTTACCATTACATGCTTGCTACAAGCAATTTCTCCTTTTCTCACAAAGCTTTCCAGAAAGTTACTCTTTAATGCATCAAAAAGTGGAATTGTTTGGTAATGGTTTAATACATTGAGTTCAAAGTCACTTCCAACATAATTTCAGTCATATCATGGAAGCTGGAGCACCTTAACCTATTATTGCACAATCCCTCCATATTATGCTTCCAAAGAATATTATTCTGGAAAAAAATCTGGAAAATGAAGAAATTGCTTGTTACAAGCAATTTCTGCATTTTCTAGACCGTTTCTACCCAGAGAGATATTGATCTCAAACATTTCAATAATTTCGAATCGTCTGCAATTTCTTTCAATCTGGATTGACCTAAAATTTCATTATGTGGGAATAGGTTAACTTTGGATTCCTGTTATTTCTCACACCAGTACAATGATAACAACCTAAATGCTAAATGCTACATTCTTGAGCTGCGATCTTGACCTTGGAGGTATCTGAAAATTTGTTTTAAAGGGCACATCTACTCATGCTAGAGAAAAATTGTGTAAAGTTATTTCGAAATCCATCCATAATTGAAGGAGCTATACTCTGGAAATGCTTAATTTCAACATATGACCTTGAACCATGACCATGACCTTGGAGTTATCTGATTTTTTTTCACATGGTTTATTTTTTGTTCATGATAGAGAATAATTAAGTCAATTGAGCCAAGTGTTTTGAAATAATTAAAGAAGTTATGAGCAATACAATAAGGAATTCACAAGTGAAGTTTCACCCTATTTGGCAAAGGGTTGTGAAGATAATGGGTGGATGGACAGAAAATGGAAGGACAGACAAACAGACAGAGGCATAATTAAACCCATATCTCCCATAATTGGCAGTGTAAATCAACGTAACCTGCCATATTGCTTAGCCTTGGTCAATTGATGTATCAAGACTGTTGACCAAAAAATCTATTGACTAATCAAATCAAATTATTAAGACGTGAAGTGTTTGAACTCCAGCATTTATGCAATACTTTTAACTTTCCCTGACCAATTTCAAAATTCCCTGATTTTTCCCTGTCCTTGAATATTTTTTTTTCATTTTTCCCTGACTTTTCCCTGACCATGGAAACCCTGAGCAATCTATCAATTGAACATCAAGTGGTACAAATACTTGTATCAACTTACGTTGAAAATCCTAGCATTCGGCAGGCAACAGCAGCATCGCTGTTTGTCCAGTGATCGTCACACACAGTGCCCCATACAGTGCTCGTATTGGCCTTGACCTCTATACGACCTTCATGGTCTGTTGTTCCTCCAATCAATCGAACACTGTAACCAATAGCCTGGGCTGTTGACAAAAAATAAAATCATCAACTAAATAGTAGATAATTTTTTTTTAGGTTTGTTCAAATGGAAAAAACTGCAGACCTCTATATTAAGCTTGTAAGTGGCATTCGACGCCGATGGGTGCCCACTTATACTCACTGTAAAAGATGCATAATGTTAACAAACAATAGCTGTCCTGGTCGAAACATGACCTCGTGGTCATCATATATACAACATTATAAAGGTCTTCTACGTGATGCTACATACCAAATATTTTTTATTGCTAAGATAAAGAATTTTAATGATGATGTCATTTTGCTATTTTTGTTGTCTTTGCAAGAGTTATTTGTGGATTTCAATCATTTAAACATAGATTAACCCAATCCCACACAATCCTTATGCCCCTCAAGTAAAAAGCTTTGGAAAACATAAAGGAAAATAAAAAGTTGCTTGTTACCAGCAATTTCTTCATTATTCACAATGTCTTTTACCCGTATGACAAAAAATATTTAAGATTTCATCAACTTAATATTGTTGTCTGCAACTTCTTTCAATTTGGACCAGTCTGAAATTTTGTTGAGTTGAAATTGGTTAAGATAAATCCCTAACAAGTTTTATCCAGATTGGCTAATTGGTTCAGAAGATGTCAGATGCCAATGGGATGATGAACACTGGGTATTACAAATTAAATTGGATATTAAAATATGCTTGTTTCAATGATAGATCAGGTTCTCTTTCATTGGATGAATAACAAAAGCTTTATTTCAACAAGTTCCAAAGCCTCAAAAAGATATCACTTTTTTGTTGTTCAAAAAATGAAAGATCAACTGATCTTTCACCAATACAAACAAATGAGACTGTGTGACATTGGTATAATTATCACATGAACAACCATTAAAGACTCAAATCAGTATGTGCAGTCCATTACTTGGATCAGCCTATGCATCCACAGCCTTATCAGAGTTTTTACTGTGCTCTCTGATGATAATCACTGCCTCAAAGTTTCTGTAGACAACCATCAAATATTCTGAAGACAATATACAGCTGTCCAGACTGCTCAACATCTGCACTTAATGTACATGTGAAATTGACTGAGAATTTTGAGCACCACATTATCCCACTTTTACCCCCCCCCCACCACCTCACACAGCCTAAAGGGTTCAAGAAACAATGTGAAAAACGGCGAAATTGCTGGTACATTTTCCACATTCTTTTCTACCAAAAAAGTCATAGATTTAAAATTCTCCTTACTAGGCATTGCTGTCTACAACTTCTTTCAATTTCTTCTTTAAGTCTAAAATTTTGTCATCTGATATGGGTTAATGCATCTCAAAGTTTTTAGAAAGTCCCCTTGATTTCAAAATATCAAGAATAGGTTTTGTTTGTATGGGGTTTGACTATATTTACAACAATATTTCAGTTATATTCAGTCAACTGGTGCATCTAACCATTGGTTCCTGTAATTTCTCAAAGTAGCACAATTGCTACATTTGATCAAAGCAATTTACCCACACAACAAAATTCTAGACTGGTCCAAATTGAAAGAAAATTGAAAACTGATGAAATTTTATTTTTTTTCATCTTTTTAGAAAAAAACAACATATTGGATAATGAAGAAATTGCGTGATTCAAGCAGTTTCTTCATTATCTAAATTGCTTTTCAAACCCTATTCCTGTTGGGCGTAAAAAGGGGGATTGTGTTGGATGGGTTAACCCATAATCAGTGGACAAAATTTTACACATGTCAGAAGTAGATTGTACTCTTAACCCTTTCCTGTTTCATTTCTAATTTTTAGAGTGGTCCAAAATTTTTTTTAAAAATTACCATTCATTAGGGTAGAATGCTTTCCCAAGTTTACAAACACAAAGACGTAAAAACCAGGGGATAAAAAAGGAAAGGGTTAAACTTGCATGAGTCATGAATAACCTACTGTCAGTACAGGCCACACCAACATCTTCTTCAAAGTTATGCTTTTTTAGAAATATTATATATAATGTGGATAAAAAGAAAATAGTTTATAACAAGCAATTTTTCTGTTTTCAAAGCTTTTACATGAAGGGTCATAAAAAAGTGGGATTGTCTCGAAATTGGTTAAGAGAAGACTGTATTCTTAACCCATTCCCACACAATGACGCTTTTTGATGCTCCTCAAGAGTATCATTTGGGAAACATTGTAGAAAATGAAGAAATTGCTTGTGAGAAGCAATTTCTTCATTTTCTGCAATGTTTTCTACCCAGAAAGTTGAACAAATCTATAATTACATCTTCTATGAATTGTCGTCTGCAACTCCTATCAATTTGGACTAGTCTAAAATTTTGCTGTTTGGTAATGGGTTAACATGCATGAATCATAAAATAACCTACAGTCAGTACAGGCCACCCCCACATCTTCTCCATGAGCACAATTATTGATGGCCCAGCCTCGAAATGGACAGTTAGCTAGACTCAACTCAATACCCGCACATTTAACATCGTCCATCCATATAGGTCCTCGCCCAGCCCCTACACCCATCACAGCTCGACCTCCTCTGTAGAAATGTGAGATAATAATTTAATTTCTGTAACAACTTTAACCTATTAAACTTATCCAAATTGGATTGATTGAATGGGGTTTAACGCCACTTTTAACAGTATTTCAGTCATATTGTGGCGGCTGGAGCACCTAACAATGGGTTCCTGTTATTTCTCACACCAGTTCTACCACTACATCCTTTCCTAGCCTTGGAAAAAGTTGCAGAAAACAATTTCAAGTTGATAGAATTTTAATTATATATATCTGCCTGGGTAGAAAATAATGTTGAACTAGAACTTGTCATAATGTGTGACTTAATACCCCCGCAAGTGCTTTCAGTGTAATGAGAGCTTTAACAATACAAGGACATAGCTACTGACTTTGTTTTTCTTGAAAGGAAGTGTTTGCGAAACAAAATTGGTAGTATAATAAGCTGTATATGTCTACAAAGCATAAATAATGTCTAAGTTTAAGATTTAATTCTCCAACCAAGGGGAATTCAGACTTCAAAATTGCGTCTTGCAAAACTTCAACATTTTGTTAATCTTTGAATAAAGTTTCAATGGTATTGATGCAAACTGAAGGAGGAGTTTGCAACACAAAATTGGTAGTATTTTGTACACAGACGGACACACGGACAGACAGGCTGATTCCAGTATACCCCAAAAAACATTCATTTTGCGGGGGTATGAAAAGAAGAAATTTCTTAAATCAAGCAATTTCAGCATTTATTCCACATTGTTTTCTAGAACTCTCTTCTTGAGGGTTGAAGGCAAAGAAGGTTCATGTTGGAATTAATTAAATTGTAAGAACAACAGACCTAAAGTAAGCACTGCATCAGTAAAAACCAATTAAGACATAAAGAGAATATTTTTTGTTTTCATGGAGTTATGAACCGAAAAACCTAATTACACTGTATGAATACGCAAAGTAGATTCATGCATTGTGTGATTAGGTTTTTCGGTTCATACATCCATGAAAACAAAAATATTTACTTCATTTCTTATAATTTAACAGCATCGGGAAAAAAACAAAAGCTTTACAAATTTTGATACCTATTTGTATGGGACTATTTTGTGCCGAATCATACAAAATTGCTGTGTGCTCAAAATTTTGTTCATGTAGTTATGAATAATTTTTTTACTAATCAGAACGCCCAATTATGATAGACGAAACTGAGAATTAAATTATACAGTAATGCATATGATTGTAATGTTTTTTCAAAGAAACATTTTTGCATCAGTACTTTTGAATAGTGAAGAAATTGCTTATTCACTACTTTCACTACAAAGACTTTTTGAAATTGTCATCTCCAGTCTAAAATGTTATCATCTGGTAATGGGTTAAATAGAGGGCAATTTTGTAGTGTCAATAGTTGGTAGCCCTATATATTAAATGACACCTCTAAGCCTGGTGACTTATAAGAAAATTTTAAATATGACTTTCTTCTCTGTTTCTATTACAGTTAAGCTGCGCTCTGGATGAGTCCACTAATCATTTCTCTTTTAATTTCTGTGTAAACAGAAAGCAGCCAAAGGGTGAGTACAAATATGACCAAAGGAGCATAACATGAACAAATTTTGCAAAAGTTCACTTGGAAATTCTACATACAATATATCAATGTTCTACAGTTTCTGGTTTTGGAGGAGAAGACTATGTAAGACAGGTGAACAGGTTGAGATGAATTTTTAAGATTTTTTACTGTTTCTATATAAAAAAAGGTTGCACCTGGGCTGAGCCCAAATATGACCAAAGGGGATCACATGCACAACCTTACAGTGTTTACCTAGGAGATTCTGCTTACCAAAAATTAATGTTAAAGGTGTTATGGTTTCGAGGAAGATTTTTCAAGTTTTCCCTCTTTGTATATTAAAATAGGGTGCACCAGAGTATAGCCCAAATATAACCAAAAGGGCATCACATGAACAAATGGGAGCTTTGTTATATGAAATACAAATGCTCTGTCAGAGGAGGATTTCTTTAAGGTTTTCCTTCTCTTTATCTATGTAAAATGGGGTGCACATGGGTGGAGTGGGACCAAATTATGACCCAAGGGGCATCATTTGAATAAACATGATAGATATTCTCTAGAAGGTGCTGCATATAAAATGTCATAGAAGATTAAATATTCTTAAAGATTTCATTATTTTCATCCTTTTTGGTTGCCAAGGCAACCAGAGTAGATGGTGGATATCAATCATTTGAACAATTTTAGAAGAGCTTCGAAAAAGGAATATCCCTGTCAAGTTTAATCAGGATTGGCCCCCTTGTTGAGCAGGAGAAACTATTGGCAGATGCAAAACAACAAGGACACTAGAGACAGGATAATGGAAATCACAATAGCTAACCTTGAGCACTTCATGCTCTGGTGAGCTAAAAGGGACCTATTGAATGGTGCATGTCATTTTATAATGTATATATTGAAGTCTATAGATCATAAATACAAATCACTGTACAGGAAGGTTTATTTGTTAACAATTTCCTGTTTTGAAGAATTCAAGATGTGTCCAAATTAAAAGGTTTTTCAGTCGATAATTGAAAGTGGATTTTATTTGGAAAAATAACCATTCCGTAGGATAGAAAATATTGTGGAAAAAGAAGAAATTGCTTTTTACAAGCAATTTCTTCTTTTTCTACAATGTTTTCTCAGTTATAGATTCATAGAGACGTAAAAACCTGGAATTGAAAGGGTTGAAAGATTATGAATCGTTGATTACATACGTATATCCAAGTTGTTGACAAACAACTCTTGCGTCAACATCATCAAATGAGTCATCACAGACCGTCCCCCAAACACCCTGGTATTGGACTTCCAGTCTACCCTGACTACGAGTGATACCTCCAGCCAGTCTAAGATTAAATCCTGCTACACCCCTCTCTGCAATGTACAGAAATTCTTATAAAATGTTTTAACTCAACATTAAAAGGTCAAAATTTTAGACTGGGCCAAATTGAAAGGAGTTGCAGATGACTATTTAAAGTTTATGAAATTTCAGATTTCTTCAATTTTCTGGGCAGAAAACATTGTCGATAATGAAGAAATTACTTGATGCAAGCAATTTTTTTCATTTTATACAATGTTTTCCCAAATGTTATTCTTGAGGAGCGTCAAACAGTGTTATCGTTTCGGACTTGGTTACGAAACAAACTTGATGATTTCTCATGATTTCTTCAGAGTTCTTTGCTGATACAGATAAACTTACTAAACACATTATATGTGTACATGTTATCTGTCTGACCCAAGAGTAAAAAAGAGCATGAAATGCTGATGCCTTACATTAGGTTATAGGATGCTGAATTATGAACAAAAAATTATTAAACCTTTATCAGGCAGCAAAATCTTAGACAGGTCCAAATTCAAAGATGTCGCAGATAAATATTTTTTAGAAATCTTTGCCTTTTTGGGTACAAGCAACATATTCATTTTCGACAATGTTTTCAAAAGTTTTTTTTTTCTTGAAGGCATAAAAAATGGTAATGAAATGGAATGGGTTTAAAAGGGGAATAATTTTGAAAAAAGGCCTTCAGAGTCCTGCCATTTGTGGCACTAATTTTAAAAAAAATTGAAATGTCATCTGCAACTTCTTTCAATTTGGACCGGTCTAAAATTTTGTTGTGAGTTAATGGTTAAGTCTTGCTCCAGGAACTTCTGTCCATTTGCACTAGACTTAAAATCTGTTTCAACTTGCACATCTACTAATGTTAAAAAGAATCCTGTTAAAAGTTAATGAAAACTATCCAGAAATCTAGGCGTAATGGTCTAGCTATAATTTGAGCTTGAAATGAGACCTTGACATGACCTTATGGAGGAACAGACAAACTTTCTAATGCACACAAATATACAGCTAACTGACCAATCAAGGCTGTCAATCAATGAATCAAACCACCAATCAAATCTTTTTTTGTTGGTAAGGTGACTTAGTCAAAACTATAGCTTGAATAAATTTGGAAAATAAGTCCCTTTAACATATCGAAGTAGAACTTCCTGTGTAGCCAGCAAAGTAAGTAGGCAGGGCTAGCAATCTGATAATTGTCACTCTGAGCAAGTTGGTTCTACAAAAATCATAATCTTCTGTTAGACTGATTACTCCAAGATCCATTTATAGACTAAACATTTCTATTAACTCAATTACTCACGTAAACACATGACACCGGCATCCTCGGAGTGTTCACAGTCATTCACACCAATTGGTTTATGGTCACACTGTCCAATATTGGTCTCTGATCCATTACAGTGCACATTGTCCAGTAGGATCTGGCCTGTCCCTTGACCATAATAGGCACTTGGTAATGGAACTGCTACAGATCTACAACACAAAAAAGTTCTTCTTTTTTCTTTACATGGTGAAAAACCACTCTCAAATATATCAACTTTGTTGCATCAAATTTAACATATTCTTATTACATGAAAATGTGCTTCATAAATCCATGCATTTTTTTAAAAACTAGGAGCTCTGTCTTGTTCTTTATCATAATGTCTAGTATTTAAGTTGGGTCAGCTCGGGACTTGAAACTTCCATTGCAAGGTTTATAGTCAAGTGTTCTAGACCAAATGAGCAAACCATGTTAAATATGTTATGGTGTTATAAATGTCAATGTTAATTATAAAGGCACATATAATTTCAATTTTAAAATAACACAGTTTATTTCTTGGCTGGTTTAAATACAAAACAAATCTTTCAATTAAAGATAATTACAAAAAAATCTGTTGACAACAAATAACACTCATCCTTAAAACCATAGATACATGTTACAGGCATTAATCAGTCTTTATATAGAGTTTAGTTACAGTTCTAGTTTCTTGCCAGAGTATATGACAATTTATTCCTGGCTTCTAAAATGTTGTCTCCCATACCACAGTCGGAAAAAAATTGTAATATACCCTGGCAAGAAACTGTACAACTCTCTTTAAGGTTTATGTTATATCTAATAACACAAGTAGTGTTTACATTCATTTATGCATTGTAAACAAACATAATATTCATCCACTCCTACAAAATCCCACTTTTTAACACCACTCAGCTCAAAAGCTTTAGAAAACATTTTCTAAAATGAAGAAATTGCTTGTTTAAAGCAATTTCTTAATTATTCACTAAATCTACTACAAAAAAAAAAACAAAACAAAAAAACAAGATTTTTAAATTGTATCAACTAAATCTGCTGTCTACAGCTTCTTTGACTTTAAACCAGCCCAGATTTTGAACACAATCCCTGATTGCATTCCCCTTTTCTAAAATCAACTTAACCTTTAGTTTCTGGCAGCTTAACCCATTACCAGATGACAAAATTTTAGACTGGTCCAGATTGAAGATCTTGCAGAGTACACATTTAAGTTGATGAAATTTTGAACTCTTTTCAATTTTGGCGGTAGAAAATGTTGAGGATGATGAAGAAGTTGCTTCTAACAAGCAATTCCTTCATTTTCCATAATGTTTCATAAAGCTTTTTCTCTTGTGGGTGTCAAATAGCACCATTGTGTAGGAATGGGTAAATTACAACTCACCCTTTATATCCGAGCTGATTACAGATAACAGAAGCCTCATTCATACTCCATCCATCGTCACAGACTGTACCCCAGTTACCTGACGAGTCCTGAACCTCAACACGACCTTTCCTTGGCACTGGACCTCCCATTAGTCTTACATTGAGAGCCACTTGGGCAGCTATGTACATCATCAAAATAATAAAGGTTTGTATAATAATTTGGTAAGTCATAAAATCTCATATTACTTGTTTGAATATAGGGTTAAACCATTCCCATAAAATCCTGCATTTTTACATGCTTAATGAAAAGACATTAGTAAGTATTGTGAGAAAAGTAATTGCTTGTTGCACCCAATCTTTTCCTTTTCTTTCAATATTTAACATTTAATACCCTATGCGTCATTTTCTTTTAAACAATCTTTGAAATGAATTATTGCATATAACCTTGTTCAATTTGGACAGGTCTAAAAATTTGTCTCCTGTTAACCCATTACAAGATGGCAAAATTTTGGACTGGTCCAAATTGAAAGGAGTTGAAGACAAGAGATTAAAAGTTTTTGAAATTTTAGGGTTTTTCAACTTTCCAAGTAGTAAACATTGTGTAAAATGAAGAAATTGCTTGTAACAAGCAATTTCTTCATTTTACACAATGTTTTTCTACTTCTTTCTCTTATGGGGGCATCCAAAAGCGTCACTGTGTGGGAATGGGTTAATTTATGGGTTGAAATTCCTTTTGAACAATATTTCAGTTACATCAAAGTGAAGCAGGGATCTGCCCAGAAGTCTAGTTTATGGTGACAAATGGCTCACTGGGTTTGAAAAAAAAGTTGGCCGATTCAGAAAATATGAGTCCCTACAAATAACCTTCCAATATTCTCAATAATAGGGTGTATAACCACCAGCGTTGCCACTATTCAAGGTTTAGTAAGCATGTTACTTTCCTATCACAAGTTCTAAAATTCAAAGATGTATATTGAAACTACTAGTTTACTTTCTACATGTTTTCAATCTACACATTTCCTTTCGTATTTCATTTGCAATCTTCAACTTTCAGGATACACAATAGTAGTGCTCAACTTTCAATTTGTCTAAGTAGGTGAATATGGTTTAGATTTCTGGTCACACTACAACCAGTTATATTTGACAAGTTATGGGTATTAGAACTGAGTTTTTCTCTATTTTTCTGGTCGGCCGAGCCGTTTACTTTGGGTGCTTTGTCCTGTGAAAACTCACTGGAACAGATTTCTTGAGAATCTGTGACTTGGGAGGGTGACAAAGCCATAACAGACCCATCAGAACTCTGCCCAGACTCAGGAGAATCAATGTCATCATTTACCTTCGCGTAAAAACTTTGAAAAAAGACTAAGGTTACCTTTTAGTTTATTCCGTCGCTTATAAACATGTACTTATGAAATGGTACCCAAAGCACTGAATTTCAATAGCTAAACACTGATTTACATTGTGTAACGTTTGGAACTATATCAATTTTATTTTGGATTAGGCTAAATGGCTACTGTAACATCAGAAAATCAAATTCTTGCCGATGTTACATTTCAAAACATATAAATCAACCCTCTCCTGAGCCCACCCATTTATTTTTTTAGGCAAATTGCAGGTCCTGGGCAGAAACGTGCTTAAGGTTTTTTTTCTTGTGGTTGGTAGGTATCTCCATCTGAATGTCTTAATCCATTATGAGATTGCAAAATTTTAAATTGGTCCAGATTGATAGGAGGCAATAATTTAAAGTTTATGAAATTTTAGATATTTTTAACTTTCTGGGTAGAAAACATTAAGAAAAATGAAGAAATTTCTTGTTGCAAGCAATTTCTTCATTTTACACTATGTTTACCCAATTGTTTTTCTTCAGGAGAGTCAAAAAGTGTCATTGTGTTGGAATGAGTTAATTGATTACCAGATGAAAGAATATAAGAGTAGTCAAAATTGAAACAAGAAACAGACAATATTTCAAATATTTCGAATTGCATATAACCAACTGCCAAAAAACAGCATTTTGAACTGGTTCAAATGGAAAGAATTTGCAGGTGACATTTCAAAGTGAGTGTAATTTGAAAAACAAGATATGTTTGTGAAACACTATGACCCCGAAACAGGAATTCTTTTGAAACGGGTAAAGGGTTAAAATCTTGACCATGACCTTGATGAAATGACCTTCCCTAGTTGCGCCTTGTTGGGACATATCTACATACCAAATATTAGCATTGTAACTTAATCAGGATTGAAGTTATAGGAAAATGTTTAGTTGGCATATTAAGTTTTGCAGACAGACAAACAGACAGACAGCAGACAGATAGATGGACACGGTAAAACAATATGCCCCCAATCTTATCGATGCGGGGGCATAAAAATGTCTGAATATGGTATAAAATAATGTCAGAAATGGAGAAATGGCTTCATATTTTCCAACAATGATTTCCTTTGCAATATTTTAAACAGGTATCAAAAAAAAAAAAAAATTAGAGTGGCAATAGGTTAAATTGAAAACTAGAGGCTGTTCTGTGTAGCTGTATCAGCCTGAATTTACTTATATTAGTATACAGTAGGCCCCTTTTTAATTCTATTACCAGACAGCAAATAATTCAAAAAGTTGCAGGCAACAATTTAAAGTTCATGAAATTTTGGATTTTTTTCTTAACTTTCTCTGTAGAAAACATGTTGTTAAATGAAGAATCTGCTTGTTACAAATAATTTCTTTATTTTCCACCATGCTTTGCCTGTTGTTTTTCATGAGGGGCACTAAAAAGCCTCACTGTGTGGGAATTGGCATGGGAAGCCACCCTACAGCCACAAGTTACTATAAAAATGTGTTTTAGTGAATTTTTGTGAATTTTTTCTTCAGCAAAATGTCTCAAGTAGTACAATAGAATCCCATTTTCTGAAACCCTCATATAAGCAATTCACTGCTCATCTGCAACTGATACAACCATCAGATTTGAAGATCAAAATAGCTTCTTCAACTCATTACATGACAAAATTTTAAACTGGTCCAAATTCAAAGAAGTTGCAGGTGAAATTTCAGAGATGACGGAATTTCAAAAATGTTTACCTTTTGGACAGAGAAAACTGTGGATAATGAAGAAACTGCTTATGAATGTGTTTTCCAAACCTTTGTTCTCGATGAATGTAAAATAAGGGATTGGTTGAAATGGATGAAATAGTATCTTCTGAATAATTGCAAAAAAAGTGTTTACAAATTGATGTTGCCATTAACAGGAATTCACTATATCAAAAACAAACTATAGCTTCTTGGTATGTCCCACAAACTGTTTTATCAGGATCAAGTGGTCATGGCTAGCTATTTGTCAACTGACTGCCAATCAAAAGACGGTACAACCAATCAAATTGGTAAATCATACAGTAAATGAGCTTTGAACTCTGGCATTTGCTGAAAATCATGTGAGGCACTTTTTGTTGGCTTGGGGACTTAAGACTTAGTAACTACAGTTTATTCAAGCCAACCATTTCAAGTTGCAAAATAACGGCATTTGATATCTAAATGGAACTTCCTATTGGATCTCAGTGGGCTGTGCCAGTGATTCATCAATTATCCCAAAACTCACCATTTTGACAGATAACACCAACGTCCTCTGAGTGTACGCAATCTGTCAGCCCAAATGAACTATGAGCGCAGCTAGCAAGATCTGTCTCATTCCCCATACAAGTCACATCATCCAGCCAGATAGGACCAGTACCAGCACCATATTTACCAGAGGAACTTACAATAGCTTTTGTACTGAAAATAACAGAGCAGATTTTACAATAACTAGTATTGAACAGAACAAATTAAGTAATTTATTACAAAAGAATCACGCGTCTCTTTGCATCCTGTCTTTATCTTGATGTAAAGTATTATAGCATGTTACTAAATGTGACTTGAAACACCTAAAAGTACTTTCAGTACCAGAACCAGAGCAAATAACAATAGCTTTTGTATTAAAATAACAAAGCAGATCTTATATAACTTTTGTATTAAACAGAGCAAATTAAGTTATTACTTAAAAATCATACCTTTCTTCAATGTTAAAGAGCTTGTTAATAAATATGACTTAACCCAATACCATTATACCAGACCACAAGCTTTTACACTGGTTCAAACTGAAAGAAGTTGCTGACAACATTTCAAATTGTGCTAAATTTGGAAAATAAGTGCCAAACAAAATACAAAGCATTGCAAGAAAAGGAGAAGTTGCATGTTACAAGCAATTGCTCCTTTTCCCACAAAGTTTTCCATGATCATACTTCTTCAGGGCATCAGACAGTATACTGGTTTTGTAATGGTTTAATACTTTCATAGAAATAGGGCACTTGTTATTCTCACAATATCTATATTTTATGAAAAATGTCTAAGTTCAATGGAAGATGATTTTTGAACCAGGCAGAAAGACCTTTTGGCCAGTAGAGCTAAAAACAAAAAGTTTCTTGCAACAAGGAGAGTCTTCATTTTCACATTGTTCTCCTTTACTCCTTACAGTTGTAAAAAATTTGTGATTGTGATGGAGTAGATTAAAAATGGACAATAAAACTAGCATATAAAGTGACTTACTATGTAATATTTAGACTGTTACAAACCACTTTGGCAGCTTGGTTATCAAAGTTATCATCACAGACAGTACCCCATTTACCAGAATAGAACATCTCTACACGACCTTCAGACGGTCCAGGACCATTGCTTAATCTATACTGAATGGTGCCGTTTGCAGCAGCTGAAATTATTGTTTTGGAAATAATACAATAGATCCCTGCTATCTTTCATAAACTTCTGACCACCTAGGATCATCACTTAGTCAAACCTTAAAGGTAATCTTGGCTGTTGTTGCAAACATCAACCCATTCCCACACTATCCAGTTTTTTTAAGCTTCCAACGAAAAATGTTTGGAAAACATTGTTGAAAATAAATTATTAGCCACAAGAAAAGTATTTCCAAAATTCAATCAACCATAAATTGCAGTGTAAATTCTGTCATCTGATGATGAGTTTGAAAGTTTATATATAATGTTATCAATCAACCCATTACCAGACCTCAAAATTTTAAACTCGACCAAATTCAGAGAGGTTGCACATGACATCTCAAACAATGTTACGTTTTGAAATTATGTGTCATTAACCCATTACCAGATGACAAAATTTTAGACAGGTCGAAATTAAAAGGAGATGCAGACGAAAATTAAGGCTTATGAAATTTTGCATTTTTTTAACCTTTGGGGTAGAAAACATTGTGGATAATGAAGAAATTGCTTGTAACAAGCAATTTCTTCTTTTCCCACAACGTTTTCCAAAGCTTTTTATCTTAGGGGTGTTTAAAAGCGTCACTGTGTGGGAATAGGTTAAGGAGAGAAATCTTCTGAGAATGTCTAAAATTTTGTCTGTTTGGGAATTGGTTAACACTAGTCATGCTTAACAAAACCTCTCCTAAAATTGTATTCAAAGAAAAGGGCCAAAAGCACTGAAAGGCATGATTTTGGAAAATGAGTGGAAATTTGAAAATGAGTTTCATAAATAACCCTGGCTAAACCCATTACCAGACGGCAATATTTTCGACTGGTCCGATTGAAAGGATTTGCAGACGACAATTATAAGTTTATGAAATTTTAGATTTTTTCGACTTTTTGGGTAGAAAACATTACGTAAAATGAAGAAATTGCTTGTTACAATTGTTTTTCATGAGGGGCATCTAAAAGGGGCACTGTGTGGGAATGGGTTAAAATAGTCAAACAGGTAGTCTTAACCCATTCCCACACGTCAAAATTTCAGACTGGTCCAAATTGATAGGAGTTGCAGACGAAAATTTGAAGTTTATGAAATTTTAGATTTTTTTAACTTACTTGGTGGAAAATATTGTGTAAAATGAAGAAATTTCTTGTTACAAGCAATTTCTTTATTTTACATAATGTTTTTCCAAATGTTTCTCTTGAGGGGCGTCAAAAAGCGTCATTGTGCGGGAACAGGTTAACTAAAATCAGACTGCACATATAAGCAAGCTGATCTTTGACAATGCCTCCATACCAAAAGGGAAATACTTCAGGCTTAATTTGTCTGAAATATTTAATCAAATATTATGTGACTTGTATGTATGATGTTTCATTCTACTTTGAACATCCTTTCAATTTTGTAATTGTGAAGTTTGATTCTTTAAATGCTTTTAGGATGTAAAACATAATTGGCGGTCGAATATAAACAAGAGCTTATCCACATGACACACAGTACAGCCAGGATTTAACCTGATTCCCAAACAACAAAATTTTGGACTAGCCCAAGTTGAAAGAAGTTGCAGACAACATTTTAAAGTGAGTGTAATTGAAAAATGATAACTGAATATAGGAGAAAACATTATGGGAAAATGAGAAATGGCTTGTTACAGGCAATTTCTCTTTTTTCCATAAAAGTTTTCCTTAGTAGTATTTTACAGGGGCATCAAAAGAAGTTATTGAGTGGTAATGGTTTAACCTATTCCCACACCATGACACTTTTTGATGGCCCTCAAGAAAAACAATCAAGACAACATTTTTCTTCTTTTTCACAATGTTTTCGACCCAGAAAGATAAACAAAGATAAATAAATCTGAAAGTTTCATTAGCTTCAAATTGTCATCTGCAACTCCTTTGAACCAGTCTTAACCCATTCCAAACAGTGACGCTTTTGGACACCCCTCATGAAAAACAATTGTGGAAAACATTGTGTAAAATGAAGAAATTGCTTGTAACAAGCAATTTCTTCATTTAACACAATGTTTTTTACCCAGAAAGTTGAAAAAATCTAGAATTTCATAAACCTAAAATTGTCGTCTGCACCTCCTTTCAATTTGGACCAGTCTGTGTGGGAATGGGTTAAATGTTGTGGTCTGGGGCCAGCGATCAGTCAATTAAATCACTGGTACAAGTATAAGTATAAAAGTATAGGAAAACATAATTGGCTGGTGACCAAAATCTTGTTACTATAGCTTTATTGACCATTTACCTACCAAAATTTTTTAGACCAGTCCAAATTGAAAGTGGTTGTACACAACAATACAAAGTTGGTTTTAATTGAATAATAAGGGACTTATGACTTAAAAAATATTTTGGGATAGAAGAAATTGCTTGTTATAAGCAATTCATCTTTTCTCACAATGTTAATTATTTCTTTGATGAGTAAAAATGCAGGATTGTGTTGGAAGGGTTAAGCTGTAGTCAAAAAATTTTGGTCGCCAAACGAAGCTATACATACCATCGCTACAAATAACTCCTACATCTTCTGCGTGGGTACAATCATTATCACCGGGAGCATTTGTATCACACAGTAATAATGAAGTTTCGTTGCCAAAGCAAGTTGTCTGATCCAACCAAATCTGTCCTGTACCTGGACCAAAACTGGCACCTGACAGTGCTAGAGCACTATGACTGAAAGAAAGATATCAATGCAATTAACATTTATTGGTCTAGAATATTCAAGATCTAAGTACATAAATGGTTATATTTTTCTTTCTAATTTTTCGAAGTTCTGATGCAAAATGACAGCAAACTAATATATTCTTGCATTCTTGCATCCTGGAAAGCTGCAGTTATGATGTTAAAGTCGCCATACCATCAAAAATACTTAATGTAATTGTTGAACAATATCAGCGCTCAAAGTTCAAATATATAATTTGATAGATCAATAATTTTTTTTTAAATGACAGCCACAATATTTTATTATCCTATTTCAGTAGTCAAAAAAGAATAGCTGAAAAATGATTGGTTGAATGGGGTTTAACGCCATTTTTAACAGTATTCCAGTCATATCACGGTGGCTGGAGTGCCTAAACATAGATTCCTGGTATTTCACACACCAGTACTACCACTGCATCCTGTCTGAGCCACCAGCTGCTCATCCCACTTAGATTAATGATTATCCACCAATTGGTGAGCTGAAAAGTTTTGGAGGAACTTTAATTGGTTAACCCATTCCCACACAATCCTTTTTCTTCACATATCGAAAGAAAAGCTTTGGAAACCATTGTGTTAAATGAACCAATTGATTGTATCTAGCAATTTCTTCAGTATCCTCAATGTTTCCTGTCCAAATGACAAGAAAAAACCGACTTTAAATTGTGGTCTACATCTTTCTATTTGAACCGGTCTAATACTTTATTGTGTTGGAATGGGTTATACAAATTCTTCTTTACAGACTCCATCCCTCTGGGGCTTTGCCCCTTAGGATCAGAGGGTAATGATTTTAGCAATTTTGAAAGAGGCAAATGCTTCAAGTAAGATTTCAAAGCTGTAGGCTTATTGGATCAGGAAAAGATTTTCTAACAATTTAGATTTTCAAATTTCTTGCCATTGCTACCAGGAATTTTAATTTATACCGATTCTTTTAGCTATTTTGAAAGAAGACAATCCATGGAATATTTCCACAAAATTTAGCTAGTTTATACAAATTTTAGTTCAAATGTGATGAAAGCTTTAAGCTTATAGAGTTGCTCTTGAACACTCACAATCCAGATATTTTCACATCCCTGAAAGAGAGGCAGTGGCTTTAAACCCACTGTTACCCAATTTTACAGCTGGTACTGACTAAGGCTGACTATGTCTTAAAAACACCCTGGTGATGGTGGAGCACAAACTTGTGACCTTCAGATCACAATTCAAGCACCTATATCACTTGGCCATTAAGGCAGTCAGTTTGGTTTGATTTGGTTCAAACTGGCTCAGTGGTTTAGATGAAAAGGGATTTCTTAGTAATTTTTGACTGAGGAAAGAAGATACACAGATATCAAATATAGGGCTTTCACAAAAGCTCACTTGAGCAGGTTGTATTAACCCTTTCCTATTTCTTGAAATTTTTTACTGGTCTGAATTGAAAGAGGTTGCAGATCTCAATGAAAATATTGTGGTAAAAGGAAAAATTGCTTGTGACAACTATGATTTCATAGTGACGTAAAATTCCAAGTTTAAACAGGAAAGGGTTAATACTAAAATGTCAGTTTTTGTGCAACAATTTATCCTATCCCACACAATGACCCTTTTGACACCCTTAAAGAAAAATAAATGGGAAAACTTTGTGTAAAATGAGCTACATGCAATTTCTTCATTTGCCACAATGTTTTCTAACCAAAAATTGGAAAAAATCTTAAATTTTAGAAACTTCAAATTGTCGCCTGCAATTCCTTTCAATTTGGACCTGTCTAAAAGATTTCCTCTCTGGTAATGGGTTAACTGACCTAATTATCACAGCTGAGGAAAACACAGGATGAAAATGATAGCTAATATTTTTTCCTGAAAATCTGACCTGAACATGTTCTGAAATATGAATTTTACAAAAAATTACAAAACAAGAAGAAAAGTAAAGATTATAACCAAAAGACCTCATCACACTGTATGTATACGCGAAGCGGACTCAAACATTGTGTGATTAGGTTTTCGGTTCATACCTCCATGAAAACAAAAAATATTCTCTTCATTTCTTATAATTTAATAGCATCAAGCGAAAAAAACAAACATTTACAAATTTTGATACCTTTTTGTATGGTGCTATTTTGTGCAGAAGCATACGAAATAGCTGCCTGCTCAAAATTTTGTTCATGGAGTTATGAATAATTTTTTTCCACCAATTAGAACTCCCTTTTTTGATAGACAAAACTAAAGATTAAATTATAATATATACAGAAAGGTTTTTACTTACTATGGTAGATTAAGTGCCTTACACACCACGACCGCAGCTTTATTATCAAACTTGTCATCACATACAGTTCCCCATTGACCATTCAGATAAACTTCCACACGGCCACTCTTGCTGTTTGTTCCATTTACAAGGCGATACCTCACAGGAGCTAAAACAAGGTTAACGAATAATTGTATGCATTATACATGATATAGATTTGAAGGTTCGTATCCTAAGAAATTTTCCTTTCAAAAGCTAGCTATCCTTATTGCTAATTCTTTTGTAATAATTTCAATACTATATGATCAAATGGTAGGAGATAAAAATGATATGAATCTATAATCCTTTCTGATCAAGAAAACCATCATGGAACAAAATTGCTAATACGAGTTCTGTGTTGATGAACAATCTGCATCATTTCCATTTGAGCAGAAGATTAGTCTGATAAGCCAAGCTCTGAAACACACCTCATATTTTTTGTGAATAAAAAATTCATGAACATAATTTCATAAAGGTTGCCATAAGGCACTTTCCTGCTCAGGTTTCCATAAGGAACTTTCCTGCTTTGTGGCCCAGTTACAGGTTTTAGGTGAGACGATTTTAAGATAATAATTTCATGACTTCTTCAAGACCTATCCCCCCCCCCAAATTTTTGAGAATCAAAATTTCAGTAACAAGTTTTGAAAAGAGTCACCCAAATATCATTCCTGCCAAGTTAAGTCCAAGTGGTTTAGGAGAAGATTTTTAATGAATAATTTAATCATTCCTCCAAGTCTAATATGAATAGCCCCATTACATCCTAATTTTCTTGGAAAAGTTACAAAAAAGGTCACCCAAGGAACATTCTTACAAAGTTTTGTCCAAATTAGCCCAGTGGATAAGGATGAGAAGTTTCTTGATTTATTTCATGATATCTACCAGTCTGATAACTAAACCCGTCCTGCCATGCCCAATTTTTCACATTGTTTTCCAAATTGTTTTCTTTCGGGCATCCAAAAGCGTCATTGTGTTGGAATTGGTTAAATATTACCTTTCCTCAGAATATATTGCTTAATTCAAAGCCAATTTAATTTTTGCTTGCAACCCTTTGAATTGGGACCAGTCTAATATGTTGTAATGGGTAATAAACAAACAAATCAATACCTGAATTACAGACAACTCCCACATCTTCATTATGTTGACAATCATGATTATAGAACCCCTTATTGGCACACTGTGTTATACTTCTCTCTGATCCCAGACAGCTCACATCATCCAACAATATAGGGCCAGATCCTGAACCATAGAAAGCTCCAGCAATTGGTAATGCATGAGACCTACAATGGATAAATGTACAATATAAACATGACGCATTAAAACAGTTACAATTATAATTTGCTTGTAAACCAATTACCAGACAACAAAATTTTTGACTTGTCCAAATTCAAAGAAGTTGCAGAGGACAAATGTCAGTTGATAAAATTTTAATAATCATTATTGCTTTGGGTAGAACATATTGTGGGCAATGAAGAAATTGCTTGTTACAAGCAATTCCTTTATTGTCCAAAATGTTTTCAAAAGCCTTTGCCTTAAGGTGCATAAAAAGGCAGGATTATGTGGGAATGGATTAAATATCATTGTTCTTTAACTACAATTATTTAAACAAGGTAAATATAGTAAAGAGTTGTCCTTTACCAGCCTGCACATTTAGGAAGTCTAAATTTTCATCACTTTTTCAAAACAAATCAATAACAATTCTGTAATATGATAAGCCATGTATAAATCTTACGTTTGAAATCCAAGCATTCTGCAAGCTACTTGAGCATCTTTACCACTAAAGCTGTCATCACAGACTGTCCCCCAAGTGTTGTTATAAAACAGCTCTAGTCTACCAGACGAGGTGGAGCTACCATTGACCAGACGGGCCCGCACCTTGGTAGCTGAAAAAACATATCAATATTATATTATCTAGGTGAATCATGGTGACATTCCTTTCCTCTTGTAAAGGGCTAAAAAAAACAAGAGGCCCATAAGGGCCTGAGACGCTCTACTGGTTATCAAGATTTCCGTTAAATCTAATATTTAAGGAAGTTAATTACTCAAAGAAGAATGCATAAAGAAAAAAAAACAAGACTTTATTATCCCCTTTATTATTTAAGCAACAATCCTCAAGGCCCCTTTTCCCGTGTTTCATGATGGATCCGACCCATTTCCAAAAGAATGTTACCTTATGACCCTACAATCATCCTGTCAAATTTTCATCAGAATCTGACAAGAATTGTGGACTTTATCACATAAACAGGATTGTTTTGAATGAAAATCAATAAGGCCCCTGTTCCTGTGTTTTCTGAGGGATCAATTTCATTCCAAAAGGAACTTTCCTTACAACCGTACAATTGTCCTTTGAAATTTAAAAGACAATTTGATAATGATTGTGATCTTCATCACATACACAAGAATGTTTTGTATGATACTCTGTAAGGCCCCTTTTCCTGTGTTTCAAATGCCATAATCATTCAATGCATCTTTGAAGAGAATCCAATAAAACTGTTGACTTTATTGTGTTAACAAAGATATTAAAATCAAGTTCTCATAAGGCCCCTTTTCCAGTGATATTTTACTGTTGGTTTTATCATTGTGTGAAAGTTAAAAGTGAATCTGATGAAATATTGGGAGTTCATTATGTTTATTAGAATATTTAAAAAAAAAATCATTTGGCCCCTTTTTACATGATACTTGATGGATTGTACCCAGTTCTGAAAAGAACCATTTAAGTGATTGTACAATCATGCAGTGAATTTTTTAAGTGAATCTGGAAAATCAAGGGACATCATTGTGTTAACCAGAATATTTAAGAAAGTTTTTCATAAGGCCCTTTTTTATGTGACACTTGCCATAATCAGATCCACTGTCAAAATCAACAATTGGAATGATGGTGCAATCAATCTGTGTAATCTGTGGATTTTATTGTGTCAATGAGTTTATAGTGAAATCTTCATAGGACCCCTTTTCTCATGATACTTCACAGAACAAACCAAATTTCAAAAGGAACAATTCTAATGAAGGTACAATCATTCTTTAAAAGTTAAAGAGAATCAATGAAAACAGTGGACTGAATTGTGTCAAGAATTTTTGTTACAAAATTTTCATTTTTCAGTGAAACTTAACAATCAGACCCAATGTACAAAGGAACAATCCTAATGATAGTTTGAAGAAAATGGTAAAGACTGAGGACTTTATTGTAATAATGATGTTTTGTAATAAATTTTTTATAATGTCACTTTTCTTGTATCACTTAACCAATCAGACCTAATTTACAAAGGAACAATCCAAATGATGGTACAATCATTCTATTAAAGTTTGAAGAGATTCTGATAAAGACTGAGGACATTCTTTTGTTTATGAGGATTTGGTAGTAATTTTTCATACAGCCCCTTTTCCTATGATACTAGACATATCAGTCCCAATTTGGAAAGAAATAATCCTAATGTTGGTACAAACATTCTGTGAAAGTTTGAACAGAATCCGATGAAAACTGCAGATTTTATCTTGGTGTAAAGATTTTAAAATAAAATTTTCATAAGGCTACTTTTCCTGTGACACTTGATCAGGATCAGGTCTCATGTCAGCATCAACAATCATGATTATTGTACAATGATTCTGTGAAGGTTTGAAGAAAATCGAATGAAAGCTCTGGACTTGGTTACAAGGATTATAGATAAAATTCTCAAAAGGCCCCTTTTCCCATGATACTAGACAGATCACGCCTTATTTGAAAAGAAAGAATCCTCATGATGGAATATTCATTCTGTGAAAGTTTAAACAGAATCTGATGAAAACTGTTGACTTTATTGTGGTACAAGGATTTTAAAATTAAATTTCATAATGCTCCTTTTCCTGTGATACTTATGGGATCAGATCTAATGCAAACATCAACAATCATTATTATTTTACAATTATTCTGTGAATGTTTGAAGAAAATCTGATGAAAGCTCTGGACTTGGTTACAAGGATTTATAAATGAAATTTTCATAAGGCCCCTTTTCCTGTGTTTCTTGACAGTTCAAACCCTGTTATGAAAAGAATGTTTGTTATGACCTTCCAATAATTCTGTGAAACTTTCAACAAAATCTGATCAAAACTTTTGGATTCATTGTGTTAACAGGGGTTTATTAATTGAATTTTCATTTAGCCCCTTTTCCCATATTACTTGATGGATCTGAACCAATTCCAAAGGGAACTCTACTTACAAAAGTATAATTATTCTGTTTGAGTATAAAGACAACCCCATCTCATCTGTGGACAAATTTAGAAAGAACAATCCTTATGTTGGTACAATCATTCTGTGAAAGTTTGAATTGAATCTGATGAAAACTGTGGACTTTAGAGTGTTAACAAGATTTTTGAATTAAATTTTCATAAGGCCCCTTTTCCGGTGTTTCTTGTCAGATCATACCCATCTTCAAAAGGGACGATCCTTATGATAATACGATTGTTCTGAGAAAGTTTGAAAAGAATCCAATGAAAACTGTGGACTCTTGAGTGTTAACAAGGATTTTTAATGGAATTTTTTAATCAAATTTTCATGAGGCCCCTTTTCCGATGGTTCTTGACGGATCATACCCAATTTCGAAAGGAAAGATCCTTATGGTGGTACAATCATTCTGTGAAAGTTTGAATACAATCTGACAAAAACTGGGGACTCTAGTGTTAACAAGGATTTTTAATTAAATTTTCATAAAGCCCCTTTTCTTGTATTTCTTGACGGATCATACCCGTTATCGAAAGGAACGATCCTTATGATGGTACAATCACTCTGAGAAAGTTTGAAGAGAATCCAAAGAGAACTGTGGACTCTAGAGTGTTAACGACGATTTTTAATGGAATTTTTAATCAAATTTTCATAAGGCCCCTTTTCCCATGGTTCTTGACGGTTCATACCCAATTTCGAAAGGAACCATCCTTATGGTGGTAAAATCATTCTGTGAAAGTTTGAATACAATTTGATGAAAACTGTGGACTCTAGAGTGTTAACGAGGATTTTTTAATTAAATTTCTATTAGGTCCCTTTTCCCATGTTTCTTGACGGATCTGACCCAATTTCGAAAGGAACGATCCTTATGATGGTTCAATCATTCTGTGAAAGTTTGAAGGGAATCCGATGAAAACTGTGAACTATAGAGTTATAGACGCCCGACAGGAAAAAGCCATCACAATAGCTCTAGTGGCCTTCTGCCAGTAGAGCTAAAAACTATGACTCTTGGACAGCTGACTTATATCCCCCTCAATCATTTTGCCGCTCAAGTTGCAAAGATTTGATCTATGTGAGCAAAAAATAACAATGCAACGTCATGGACAATATTTGTATAAAGTTTCAAAGCTCTCGGTCAAATGGCTTTTGAGCTAGAGCACAGAAACAGTTATCAAAAAAGTTTAATAGTGACCTTAACTTATGGCTTGTGTAACCCAAAAACAATAGGGCAATTCCTTGGAACCTTATACCCCCTTCTACTTCTTAGGTTGGGTGTATAATTAAATTACAAACTTTAAAACTTTGTAGATAAATGTTTTTGGAAAGGAATCATTAAAGGCAGTCTAACTACTTTCTCATAAGCTCTCATGACAGTAAACAGAAAGCTAGTAGGAATACAGATACAACAACTTGATTGATTGATTGACTTTTAATAGTACTTCGGTCATATTGCAGCGGCTGAAGCATCCAACAATGGATTCCTGGTATTTCTCACACCAATACTACTAATACATCCTTTCCTAGTCTGCAACTGTTATCCCTCTTAGGTGTACAATTTTCGAACCCATTGGTGAGAGATAAATATCGTGAAGACTATGTGCTGCGGCCAGGGATCGAACCCATGACACCCCATGATTGAAGAATGGGGTTCTGGTGCGCTACCAACTGCACTATGACGGGGCATACAACAACTTGAATGTAAAATTTAACAAAGCAATTTGCTATTATAGTCATCTGATAAACTTTCATTCTTAGTATAGTTGGGCTCATATTAATAATTTTAAAAGGTTGTTCTTGAATATTTTCATTAATTTACATTCAGTTTCTAATAGGAAAAGCTGAATTTAATTTGTAAAAGAAAAAATCCTAAAATTAGATGCCTTTATCAGACAGTACACATACAAAATTAAATGTGATGCTTGAATAAAAGATTCACACCTACACTAAATCAGAAAAGTACACAAAGACTGAATACATATTATATACTCAAATCAAAATTTACATCTAAACTTTAGATAACTGAATCAGGAAAGTAAATGACCGCAACTAAACATGAAATACTTAACCTATTTACACTCAGAAACGCTTTTAAACCTGTCTCAATATAAAAGCTCTCGAAAACATCATGGAAAATGAAAAAATTGGTTGTCCATCATACATATCTACATTAAATAGACAGTTACCTGTAACATTAAATAATCATACAAATCTACATATCACAGACATTAATCTGTATCACAAAGAACTCTTACAAAGAACCTGTTAAAAAAGTACTTTTATAAATCTTCAGTACTCTTACAAATCTATATATTACAGACAGTTACCTGTATCACAAAGTACTCTTACAAAGCTATATATCACAGACAGTTACCTGTATCACAAAGTACTCCTCCAAAGCTATATATCACAGACATTCACCTGTATCACAAGGTACTCTAACAAATCTATATATCACAGACAGTTACCTGTATCACAAAGTACTCTTACAAATCTATATATCACAGACAGTTACCTGAATCACAAAGTACTCTTTCAAATCTACACATCACAGACATGAATCTGTATCATAAAGTACTCTTACAAAACTATGTGGTTCAGACATTAACCTGTATCACTCAGTACCCTTTAAAATCTACACATCACAGACATGAACCTGTATCATGAAGTGCTCTTTCAAATCTACACTACATAGACAGTAACCTGTGTCACAAAGTACTCTTACAAGTCTACATAGCACAGCATGAACCTGTATCATAAAGTACCCTTTCAAATTAACATATCACAGACATTTACCTCTATCACAAAGTACTCTTACAAATCTACACATCTCAAACATTTACCTGTTTTAGATAATACTCCCCTAAAAACAACATATCACAGTCAAATACCTGTATCACAAAATAGTCTTACAAATCTACACATCACAGACAGTTACCTGTGTCATAAAGTTCTCCTTCAAATCTATATATCACAGACAGTAACCTGTATCACAAAGTACTTTTACAAATCAACATATCACAGTCAATTACCTTTATCATAAAGTATTCTTTCAAATTAACATATCACAGACAGTTACCTGTATCACAAAGTACTCTTACAAATCTATATACCACAAAAAGTTACCTGTATCTCAAAGTATTCTTAAAAATTCAAATATCACAGATAGTTACCTGTATCACAAGTACTCTTACAAATCTACATATCACAGACAAGTACCTGTATCACAAAGTACTTTTACAAATCTATATATCTCAGAGAGTTGCCTGTATCACAAAGTACCTTTATTAATTCACATTTCACAGACAGTTACCTGTATCACAAAGTACTCTTACAAATCTACATATCACAGACAGTTACCTGTATCACAAAGTACTCCAACATCCTCTGTATGATCACAGTTACTAACCCCCCATGGCTGACGGTCACATACATCAATGTTAGGCTCACTTCCTGTGCAGTGTACATTATCCAGCCATACTGTACCGGTACCTTGTCCATAATAAGCTTTAGGTCTAGGTTGGGCTCCAGCACTGTAAACAAAAAAAGCAAATTATCCCACTCCAACACAATGACGCTTTTTGAAAACTTGAAGCATAAAAACTTTTGAAAACATTGTGGAAAATAAATAAATTGTTTATCTCAAGCAATTTCTTATTGTCCACAATGTTTTCTACCCAAAAAGATACAGATTTTTGAAATTCCATCGACAAAAAATTGTAGTCTGCAACTCTTTCATTTGGACCAGTTTAAAATATTGTCGTCCAGTGATGGCTAATTGAAAGATCACTTGCAACACCCAGACAGTTCAATTAATATATCAATTGATATCAAGTTTAAAAATATGTCTATGGGTCAGTGCAAAACAGTTGTAATTGCCTATAAACATATAGGCAGTTACAACGGTTAGGCACTGACCCATTGATGTGGTAAGGAACATAGCAACTGAATATACACCTGAGTAACAATCTCATTAATAACAAAATGATCCATATAATTATAGTTTACCCTGGATAGAGTCTTAATGGAACCCCATTTGAACTTTACCCACAGAGTATTGCTACCAATTTTCAGCCTAACTGACTAAGTGGTTTAGGAGTAGATTTTCTAAGGATATTGAAAATGGGCAAACAACAAGTTGGCACCAGGACATACATGAGATGGTGAGTGATCACAATGGCTCATCTAGAGCTTTTTCTGTTTAGGTGAGATAATTAACATATCAGTGGTTCCTAATTGTAGCAACAACAACTTGTATTAGCTGAAGTTATGGTGTTTGAATCACACACAAAAAAACCCAACATGCTTGGGATATATGCTGGAGGTCAACATTCATTTCCAATGCTTTACTTTTTAGCTCACCTGAGAACAAAGTGCTATGACAGCTATTCTTATCTAGCCCCTGTCCACCATTCTGTCTGTCAGTCTGTCTGTTCACAATTACAAAAAATCTTCTACTCATAGTTCCTTCTACTCCTTCCAATTCCTAATCATGGAAATTCAGCTAAACTTCACATAAATAATCCTTAGTTCATGTTCTTTCAAAATACATAGGAATTACAATCCATGAAGAGCTTTGGTCTGTCAGTCTGTCTGTTCACAATTACAAAAAAATCTTCTACTCATAGTTCCTTCTACTCCTTCTAATTCCTAATCATGGAAATTCAGATAAACTTCACATAAATAATCCTTAGGTCATGTTCTTTCAAAATACATAGGAATTACAATCCATGAAGAGCTTTGGCTGCCATGGCAACCAAGTGAAAAAACTTAAAAAATCTTCTCCTCCCAAACCGAAAAGACTAGCTTTGATTCTTTATATATATCATAAAGCCTTGAGCCATCATACCCAGGTGATTGATGTAGGACCATCGTGGTCCTCTCATGGTCCTCTCTTTGTTATATGTTATATGATATATAATGCCAAGCACAATCGTTTGATATCTCAGTTGAACTACCATATTCCAGAACAAAGGAAGTGGATCTGTTAACATCATTTTGAAATCAAAATTACTCCCCTTTAAAAGTTTTGCCAAATTGAAAGAAATTCAGGACAACAATTCAAAAATAAGTTGCACATAGACTAGGAAACATTTGAAAACGATGAATTGCTTGTTACAAGCAACTTCTTTTCTCATCATGTTTTCTAAAGCTTTATATGTGAGATTATGCAGTAATTACTTTTTGTGCCAAGCAAGATGTGTTTGTGAAACATAATGCCTCTGTAACAGCCTTTTTTGGGAATGTGACCTTGATAAGTGACCTTGACCTTTTTATATGACCTCAACCTGAGTATCTGCAGATGTGTATCATGAGATATATCATCATGCCAAATAGGAGAACTGTATCTTGAATATTCTTAAATCAACTGTAAATGTTCAAATTTTTGTTTAGATTTGCAGAAGTTTGCCCTTAACAAATGATCTTGACTTTGTCACATGAACTTGACCTTGGTATCTACAGATACTTATTGATGAGTTCTATGAATATTGCATCTTTAATAGGCTTCAAGCAAATTGTAAATGTTTAGTTTCTTGGATAAGTTTTAGACAGACAATGGCAAAGCAATATGCCAGGAGCATATTAAGCCAAGCTAAGAGGAGACTATTCATTTGCAGTGTAACTATAGAACTAGCCTGCACTTCTCTGAGATATCATAAAAAGTGAATCTTGACTGCAAATATATTAGACATTTTTTTCACCCAATGCCACACAATCCTGCCTTTATACAACCCTATAGTAAAAAGCTTTGGAAAACATTAGATTAACCCATTACCAGAAGGCAAATTTTTAGATTTGTCAAAATTGAAAGGTGTTGCTAACAACAATTTAGAATTATAAAAATTTCTTTTTTTGTAATTTTCGGGGTAGAAAACACAGTGAAAAATGAACAAATTACTTGTGACAAGCAATTTCTACATTTTCCACAATGTTTTCCCAATTGCTTGTCTTGAGGGGCATCAAAAAGGGCCAATGTGTGGGAACAAGTTAATGTACAATAAGTTAAGTTACACATACTTACCTAGGTAATCCAAGCATTTTGCATACAACTGCAGCTGATTTTGTATCAAAGTCATCATCACAGACAGTTCCCCATCGGCCGTTGTGAAACACTTCAACACGCCCCTCTGAACTACTGCCTCCGCCCACCAGCCTCACTGTTGTGTTCTGTTTAGCAGGAGCTGAAATGTAGGTAGAACAGTATAGAATTTTTTTTAAAATCGAGCTTTCGTCTTGTTTTCTCTATAAAAGCCCGACCCTTTCCTATTTAATTCCTTATTTACATCTAAATGATTTTAGAATTGAGAAAACAATGTAGAAAAAGAAGAAATTGCTTGTAATAGAATTACTTACATGAAAAACATAATAAATTTTTGTCTGCAAAACCTTTGAATTTGGACAGGTATAAAATTTCACAAAACAAGAAAAGGGTTAATTCAAAACTTCTTGCTACTCCTTTTGTAAAAATAATTTCACGTTACAAGCAAACAACATCAAGCTGATTTGGTACAATATCACCCTCATACATACATAGGTGAGGAATCATCTAGGTTGTCACAAATACGCTTGTTTAACCAATTACTGCACTGCAAAATTCTTGACTAGTCTGAATTGAAAGAAACTGCAGACGACAATTTAAACTTTATGAAATTTTAACTTTCTTGGTAGAAAACATTGAGAATCAAAGCACTGAAAGTACTGATGATGGACGTCTATGCTGGCAATATAGTAGAGTGATATGCCCGTTTTGATGTACAAACTGGCAATTTTCATATAGATAATCTTTTAAGCATAACGTCTCGCCTAGCCTGGTTTGTTTAACCCCTTCCTGTTTTTTACTTCTGCTGCTCAGCTATATATGATGTCATCACATTGTAAGAAGTTGTTTTTGTTTTTTTATATTTCAAAATGCAAGCGTACAATGAAACAATCATGTCCATGGTAAAATGAACAATATTTGATTTGTTACCAACTATTAGGACTTTACAAGTATGTGCATTGCCTTCATAGTAATCAAAGATTATATTAATTTTTTAGTTGATTGTAATATATGCAATGAGCAGTTGAAATAAATACGGCTGCATGTACCTGCTAAAAATAAGACATGCTAATTGCAGTAGTTCATGGCTTTAGAAAGCATGGAGGCCTACTATGACTTTGTTTCAAGCAATTTCTTAAATTTCCACAATGTTTCCAAAGCTTTTTTTCTTGGGGGCATACAAAAGTGTGTGGGAATGGGTTACAACTTTTTGTGTTTGTCTTTGGAGATAATGAAGAAATTGGCTTACAAAAGCATGATTTTGTTGAAAATGGGTTAAGCCTTTCCAACACAATAAAATTTTAGCCTAGTCCATATTCAAAAAGGTGGTAGACAATATTTCTAGTTGTTCAAAAATCTGAAAATCTTAGTCCTTTTGGGAAGAAAACAATTTGGATTCTGAAGAAATTGCTTTTATCAAGCAATTTCTTCATTTTCCACATTGTTTACCACAGCTTTTTTCTTAAGGGGGAGTAAAAAAGCAGGATTATATGAAAATGGGCTAAATGTTGTACTACGTACCTTGACAGATGACCGAGGCATCTTCATGGTGATCACAATTTGTGTTTCCCCATCCACGATGTCCACACAGGGCTAAATCGGACTCCAATCCATTACAATCTAAATCATCTAGTATAATAGGCCCTGTACCCATCCCATAGAATGAGGCTCCCTTAGATACAGCTCCTTGTCTACAATAAAAACAATATGTCATTTTTTAATCAAGTTTAATGCCACTTTTAACAACATTTAAATTATTACATGGTGGCTGGAACCATTGATTCTTGGTATTTCTCAGAGGAATACTACAACTACATCCTGTCTGAGCCCCCAGCCGCTCATTCCACTTAGGTTTACAATTATCCACACGACACGGTACAGGGCCATGAAAATGAATATTTATTCACTACCTAGATGGTTGTCCCAGGATCACCCCAATTGGGCTCGAAAATAAAACTTCTTTTATCAGATAACAAAGTTATTCAAAATTTAAAGAACCTACCCAGATGATTAACAACAAGTTCATTCACCATGTGACCTTTATGTTTAGTTTGATTTTCCAAAACACAAACATATATTTCAGTAGCAATAAGCTCAGGTCATTGTTTAGATTTAAATGGGGTTTATCACCGCTTTTTAACAATTTTTCAACCGCTTTTTAACAATTTTTCAGTCATATCACAGTATCTCACACAAGTACTGCCATAATCCTTTCCTACCCTCCAGCTGCTTTCCCACATAGGTTTACTTGAACCAACTGCAAACATGCTTTGAAGTTTTAAAAAAAAATGTGGAAAATAATGAAATTGCTTGCATCCACAATAATCTTTACTCAAAAAGACAAAGATTTTTAAAATTGCATGAACTTGATAATGCCAACTGCAACTTCATTATTTTGGAACAGTTAAAATTCTGATATTTGGTAATGGGTTTAGTCAGTTTAAACCATTTTTTAAATGTTGTACCACCTTAGAAATGATCTTTAATTTGACCACATTCCTTATGTATTCAAGAAGCTGATTTGTGAAGACTCATAACATTTGACCCATTACAACACCATTACAATTATAACTGGTCCAATTTGAAAGATTGTTGCAGATAACATTTTTTTTTATGAATCTTAAAGTAAACTGTTCTACGGGGTAGAAAACATTGTGGATAATGAAGAAATAACTTGCAACAATTAATTTCTTCATTCTCCACAATTTTTCCATAGCTTTTTTCTTGAGGAATGCAATAAAAACAGTATTGTGTGGGAATGAGTTAATCAACATTTTGCATCTTAACACAGTCTTCATTGTACATACAGTCATACTACTAAATTTAAGTCCACATCTATTAATTTTGTTTTTTCAGTAACTTAGAAAAGAAAGAACAAGACTTAACAAAATTCTGTACCATTATTCTTGGACAACTACCCATGTAATGGTTATGGTTTCCATGTGATTTTTAATACCTCCATTCAAACTCTGCCCGAAATAGTTACAGACAAAAACTCAGTAATAAACTTGCAATATTATTTATCT
Organism: Fragum fragum; assembly: GCA_946902895.1. Taxonomy (NCBI): domain Eukaryota; kingdom Metazoa; phylum Mollusca; class Bivalvia; order Cardiida; family Cardiidae; genus Fragum; species Fragum fragum. The sequence continues at coordinate 35,984,645 of OX336380.1, forward strand.
AGAATGTGACACAACTTACGTTGGCAAATTAAGCATTCTACAGATGACTGCTGCTTCTTTTGAATCAAAACTGTCATCACAAACTGTACCCCATTTTCCTGCATATTGAATTTCAACACGGCCAGCATATGGTCCTGGACCACCAACCAATCGTATTGGTGTTCGCTGTATATCTGTAATATAAACAAGATATGTTTCTGAGACACAAATGTTCCTAAAACAGACATTGTACTTGACTGACCTTGAGAGTTGACTTGTTACAAGCATTTTCTTCATTTTCCACAATGTTTACCCAATTGTTTTTCTTGAGGGGTTTGAAATAGCATCATTGTGTGGGAATGGATAAAACGTGGGTCAAAGCTTTAACTAGCCAATTCTCACTAGAAGTTATAACAAGCCCATTCTTACTAGAAAATTAGTTTTTTTAATATTTAATTAGATGACTAATTCCCACACTTTTTTACATCCCTCACAAAAAAAGCTTAGGAAAATATTGTTGAAAATTTCGAGCAATTTCTCTATTATTAACAATGGTCTCTACCCCAAGACTGATTTCTAAAATTGCATCAACTAAAAATTGTCATCTGCAACTTCTTTCAATTACGACGAATTGAAAATTCTTTTGCTTTGTAATGAGTTAAAAGCAGACGACATTTTTAAGTTGATGAAATTTAAAAAAAATATCTTTCTTTCCAGGTAGTAAGTATTTCGGTAAATGAAGAAATTTTTTGTTTTAAGCAATTTCTTAATTTTCCACAATGTTTTCAAAAGCTTTTTTCTTGTTGGACATAAAAAGAGGAACTGTCTCAAAATGTGGTAATCAAAGCATTGTATTTCATATGGTCAGAAAATGTTTAGATGACATGTTAAGTTTCCAAACAAATTTTTAACCCTTTCTTGTAAAAACCCAGGATTTAACGTCCCAGTGATTTTATTCTTGAGAGAAAATTGTTGAAAAAGAAGAAATTGCTAGTCACAAGCAATTTCTTTCTTTTTTCACAATATTTTCTACGACACAGAATAGTTTGTTCTCTGCAACCTCTTACAATTTGGACCAGTTTGAAATTTTAACAAGAGCCATATTGGACATGGCCATTCCCCACCGTAAAAGCTTGATAGTAAACAGAAGCCAGTTAGATTTAAGCTTCTTGTGCACTGCATTTCTTCTAAATCAGTTCAATAATAGCTATTTTACTTTCAGAGATGTGCTCAGGACAAAATCTAAGTCTTAAAAAAAAATGGGCAATAACTCCAAATTTATGCAAGCAAGAGTTGTTGGTTTTGTGCACTTCTCCTCAACAAGATGTATCCACCTATGAAGTTTCAAGTTAATAGCTATTATACTTTCAGAGATATGCTCTGGACAAAATCTTAGTCTTTAAAATATCAACGGGCAATAACTCCAAAATTATGCAAGCAAGAGTTGTGGTTCTTGTTCATTGCACTTCTCCCCAATGCGATCTATGCACCTATGAAGTTTAAAGTTGAGACCATTACTATATCCCCTTTGACGAAACGGCAGGGGATAAAAAACGGGAAAGGGTTTGACAATAACCTGGATCTTATGACCTTATATAAATCTGTAAAATATATATATGTGTAAAACTTCATATACAAGACAGAAACAATGACAAACTCTAGTAAATCACCATGCTCCAAATTTTACTGAAGCAAAGGCATTAAAAGGGGCTTTGTTTGTTTGAATAGGGTTTAATGCCTTTTAGAAGTATTTCAGTCATATTGCGGCGGCTGGTGCACTAATAATGGGATCCCGGGGTTTCTCACACCAGTAGTATCACAAAATCGTTTCTCAATCTCCAGCTGTTTATCCCAATATGTTAACAATAGACCAATTGCGGCCGTCAATCTAGGAATAAACCAACCAATGAAATAATTTTTCAGCCTGGACCTAAGCTTTTCAACTCCGACATTGGCCACCATTTTTGTTAACCCTTATTGTTGATTTGGTGACTTAAACATTATAACTACAGTTTGAATAAGATTAAGGTCACCAACCAAGCTTTATACTTTTTTGTAACATGCTACTGGCCATAAATTTTGCCAAATAACGCCGTTAAAAATCGAAGCGGAACTTCCTGTTGGAGTTGCTGGGTGGGACCTACAGAGTCAGAGGGTGGGGCCCGCGATTGGTCAATTATCCTGCCATTAGTATGAGAAAAATGTCAGAAAAAATATTTGACACATATAGGGATAGAATCCAGGGCTCATGATTGAGAGTGAGATGCACTACCAGCTATACCACAGCTACAGCCATTAAAAGGGGCATACTTTTTACTAAAGAGAATTTCAATTTATGCCCCTTGATAGTATTGACTGCTCTTTTGATTGTTAGAATTATTTCTAAGTTTAGGAGGATATAAAAAAATTTAAGAGATTCTTGCAAGGTAATAATCATAAAAACAATGTTAATTATAGCGATGACTCAAAGCCTACAAAATCCGTCTTTTCTTGAAAAAAAAGCTAAGCTATAAGGTCCTATTACTACTTTAAGTTGTAAAGGAATACACTTACTACTTTGGCAAATGACACCAGCATCTTCAGCATGAGAGCAGTCTGTAATTGTCCAGCCAGCAAATCTACACAATCCTAGATCTGTCTCTGTCCCTATACATTCCACATTGTCCATTAGTATAGGACCTGTGCCTTGTCCATAAGCTGCATGACTAACAGCTACAGCACCAGAACTATTTAAGTAACATTATCGATCAATATAGTACATGTACCCTGCCTATAGGCTGTATGGTTTAGAACTACAGCACAAGAACTATACAAGTAGAAATAGAACATTATCCATGAATATATTACATGTACTCTGCCTAGATGCTGCATGGTTTGAAACTTCAGCACAAGAACTATACAAATAGATAAAGAACATTATCCATGAATATATTGCATGTACTTTGTCTATAGGCTGTATGGTTTGGAACTATAGCAAGCACAAGAACCACACAAATAGATGTAGAACATCATCCAAGAGTATAGGACCTGTACCCTAGCAATAGGCTGCATGCCTTAGAGTGACAGCGCAAGAGCGATGCAAATAGATATAGAACATCATCCATTAGTATAGGACCTGTACCCTAGCAATAGGCTGCATGCCTTAGAGTGACAGCGCAAGAACAATACAAATAGATATATAACATCATCCATGAGTATAGGATCTGTACCCTAGCCATAGGCTGCATGGCTAAGAGTGACAGCGCCAGAAGGATGCAAATAGATATAGAACATTATCCTTTAGAATAGGACCAATACCTTAGCCATGGGCTGAATGACTTACAGCTTCAGCACCAGAAGTATTATTATTAACACATAAAGAACTTTATCCATGGATATAGGACCTGCACCCTGTCTATAGGCTGCATGGCTTAGTAATAGTACCAGAATATCTCAACTCATAAAGAAACACTTACCATTAGTATCTGACCTGTTCCCTGCATTTAAACTGCATGACTTACAACAACAATGTTAAACTTATTATAAATGTATTTGCCAAAAAAAGATCAAGTATTAAAGAGAAATCAATTTGTATGTTTATTTGAATGGAATTTTACATTTATCTGAATAATTCTTTCAGTTATATTAAAGCTAAATGCATTCAACCCAAAACCCTAACACCACATTATGATGCTTTAGGAAACAAACACACTAAAGAAAAGAGGAAATTGCATGATACAATGTTTTCAATACTACTTTTTTAATCTTAATTGTCAGTAATATCTGTAGATTTGGACAAGTCTCAATTTTTGTCTGGTAATGTTTCAATAATATGCAACCTAGGTATTACAAGCACTAGGTTTGGGGCTTTTAAATGGCTTACTCATAGCCTATTGACCAGTGTCTTGACTAGAAATCAAACCCAAACTCCTCTTAATGCAGGGGTCTACTGCCACTGTGTAACACCTATATCTATTTTCCGTCATTGAAGACTGTCAGCAAATTGTTACTCCTCCCCATCAAACATGTTTCTAGATTTGACCCATTCCCAAATAATACAAGTAAAAAGCTTTGAAAAACATTATGGATGCTTGTTACAAGCAATATCTTCATTATTCATAATGTTTTCTGCCCAAAGGACAAAGATTTTTATAATTTCATCAAACTCAAATTGTCATCTACAAATTCTAACAATATGGACTAGTCCCAAAATTGTCGTCTGTTAACCCATTCTCACACAATGAAGCTTTTTAATACTCCTCAAGAAAAATGATTTGGTAAGCTATTTCTTCCTTTTACACAATGTTTTCTACCCAGAAAGTTGAAAAAAACTTGAGACTTTATAACTTTTCAATAGTCATCTACAACTGGACTGGTCTAAAATTTTACCGCCTGGTAACAGGTTAATTGATTTACTACTTACAAAGGAAGACCGAGCATACGACACACAACAGCTGCAGATGATGCAGACCATTTATCATCACACACAGTTCCCCATACACCAGTGTGTAAAACTTCTACACGCCCTTCATTCGGAGTACTACCATTTGTTAGTCTAACCTTCAGTCCTGGTGGATTATCTAAAGTAGATAGATTTTATATTGTGAAATGAAAGTACATAACACTATTGTGTTTGATAATCACTTTTCATAGAACTCAATGATGAATCAAGCAAATTCATATTCCTATACTTTTATTTATAATCAAAGTAATCATTTAGATATTTCTAAATCCGTATGCATGGCATATTATCAACTGTTACATCCGTAAGCATGGCATATTATCAACTGTTATACTTGTAAGTATGGCATATTATTAACTGTTATACTTGTAAGCATGGCAAATATTAACTGTTACACTCGTAAGCATGGCATATCATTAACTGTTACACTCATAAGAATGGCATATCATTAACTGTTATACTCGTAAGCATGGCATATCATTAACTGTTATACTTGTAAGTATGGCATATTATTAACTGTTATACTTGTAAGCATGGCAAATATTAACTGTTACACTCGTAAGCATGGCATATCATTAACTGTTACACTCATAAGCATGGCATATTAACAGGATGTTGCTATTAAGAATGACTATTTGTGCTATAAGTCTTTTGTTTGTTTTCTAAGGACCAGATGAAATAAAGCATTTTCAGGGATGCAGTTTTGAGGATTTCACTGTGTATTAAACTATATTGCTAAACCTTGAATATTTCTGTTTTGACATGGGGTATAAACAAGGATCAGTCTGCATATATGTAATTATGTGTAGTCTGGTAAAGACTTCAACATCAGCTTGACAAGAGTTTAACTCTTTGATTCTGTAAAGGATTTAATTCAGCATGACAAGGGGTAACAATTTGGGACCGTATATCATCAATTTGACAGCTCTCTGTACAATAAACTACACTTCATATTATTGACCAGGACCAAGAGGACAAACTTGACCTAGAGTCGATTCAATAGAGTACATTCTAGTATTGTACACTGAGGCAAAAATTCATCAAAATCTCTTCTCATCTAGTGCAGCAACTTTTGTGGTTAGGAATACACCATGAAATAATAATAAAACCATATATAAAATCAACAAAAGGAAGCAACAAAAAACTCTTAACTAGAGCTTATTTAACCTGTAGTTGCAAAATTTTGGTCACAAACTCAAACTCATCAGATTGAAAATGTTATCAAAAATGAACTGACCAATAAAAATCATTAATTAATACAGGATGAAAACCTTGAACTCCTTGGTCAAGGCAAACTCATGAGTGAACCTAGCAGACTCTTACCCTGTAAACACTGTATGGCAACATCCTCAGAATGATCACAATTGTTAACACCCCATGGTTTATGTACACAGTCTGCTATAGATGTCTCATTACCCGTACACTGTAAATCATCCAACCAGATGGGTCCAGTACCGCGACTGTATGATGTACCTGTTAGAACTTGTCCACCTCTACAGAAAATAGTTGAATAAATTATTACCCTAAATACATTACTCTGAAATCAATTTGGTCTTAAATTCAATGACAATCGACTTACCACTGTCATCAATCAACTAATTGGGCAATCAAACCATTCATTTGGACTGCAAGTGAACTTTTAACTCCTCCATTAAGGCAAACTGATTGATTGAATGGGGTTTCACCCCACTTTTAACAGTATTTAGTCAATCACATCGGCTGGAGCACCTAACAATGGATTCCTGGTATTTCTCACACCAGTACTACATCCTTTCCTAGCCTGCAGCTGCTATCCCACTTAGGTTTACAATTATCCACCCATTGGTGGTAGACAAATGTCGAAAAGGATATGTGCCGCCCCTGGGGATCGAACCCATGACATACCATGATTGAAGATAAGGTGTCGACGTGCTACCGCCATTTAGGCAAAGCATTTATGTTGGGCTCAGGCAAAAAAAAGATAAAAGATAAGAGTTATTCAAGCTCTAGTTATGACATTAAGGTCCCCACCCAACGATTCTAATTTCTAAATACATGTTACTTGCCATAAATTTTGCAGAGTAACATGGTTAAATATCTGACATGGAGCTTCCAGTCAAAGATGATTGGGTGCGGCCAATGATCTATATATTGAAAGTGTGTCTAAACTGACAAAAACAGCATTCTGAGGTATTGCATAGCCATACCAAGTCCTCTACAGGCCTTCTATGTATCTCTCTGGAGACTTTTTTTGTAGTGTTTAAGGAGCTGATTCAAAGTTGTACTGTTGTATCTGACTTTAGGTATATTTCTTTTTTAAAAAACAACAACAATCGGTATCTCTTTTTGTTATGAAATTATACTTCATAAGTAAAGAAGATAAAAGAGAGAAGTTCTGAATGACATTTCCAGTGTGACACCAATTTCAGAGTTGAGCATTTATTGTGAGGGAAACCATGTTGTAATTTCCCAGTAATTTTCCGAGTTCAGCATCCATATCTTATTAAAAAATAAATGGACTTGAATGAAACTCAAAATTGTTTTGTAACTCATGAATGCAGACTCACATAAGAAATATCAGTTCAATACCTGCCAGCTAATAGGGAAAAAAAAAATAGACTGGTCCAAATTCAAAGGAGATGAAGACAACAATTTAAAGTTTGAAATTTTAGATTTTCATAACTTTCTTAATAGAAGAAGAAGAATGTTTTTCTGGGGGGGCCTGAAATAGGGTCATTGTGTGGAATTGGTTAAGTTACACCTTTAGTGTAAAAGGCAAATTACATGTCCATTGTATTTCATAGAATAAACCTATTTTACAACAGGTCTAGAACAATTACAAGGCTACAATGGGCTCTATAAATGGCACCCATGCGGTTCTATTTCAAGTCTTATATAGGGCTTTAAGCTGATGCAAATTTATCAAATCTCTAGATGCCCTGATGATTAACATTGCATAAAACCTTGTGGCAAAAGGAAATATTTTCTTGGGAAAAATTGCCTTGTAAAAATAGTTTCTCACAAGGTTTACCACCTAAATGGTTTATTCTTTTATTTCTTTTAGATAATGAAGTAGTGTTAAAGTTGTCTGCAACTTCTTTAAGTTTGAGCAATTGAAAGATTGTTGTTTCCAACCTAAATCTCAATAGAACAAGATGTGTTTGTGAAACACTATGCCCCCCAAACGGGAATTCTTTAGAAACGGGTAAAGGGTTAAAATTTTGACCTTGACCTTGATGAAATGACCATCCCCAGTTGTGCCTTGTTGAGACCTATCTACATACCAAATATTAGCATTGTAACTTAATCAGGGTTGAAGTTAGAGGAAAATGTTAAGTTGGCAGGTTAAGTTTTGCAGACAGACGGACAGACGGACAGACAGACAGACGGACACGGTAAAACAATATGCCCCCGATCTTATCGATGCGGGGGCATAAAAATCACATCATTCATTTAAGTTGTCAACCATCTGCATTTAGTTTTTGTCACATGTTAATTGTCACAATGTTTGCAAAATAACATTGTTCAATATCCAAGTTGCATTTCCTGACCAATGTCAGTGGGTGGGGCCAGCAATCAAAGAATTCTAAAGAATATATACTAGTCATAGGTTAAAGCAACCTTGTTACTTACCTGTGATGTCCTAACATCCTACAAATAACATTTGCTTCAGCTGTGTCGAATTGATCATCACATATTGTTCCCCAGTGGTTAAACACATTAATCATCACACGACCTTGAAATATGTTTAGTCCACCGGACAACTGTACTTGTACATTAGGCTTGGTTCCTGCAAAAATTGAATAGAATCCTAATAAATATCAGTCTCTATAACTATTGGTACCTAATTTTTAAATTGATTACCAGTACTGTGATTTGTTGTCTGCACCTTTTTTCAATTTGGACCAGATTACAAGACATCAGCATATATAAGTTATTCTCATTTTGATGCTCAGGTCTTTTGGAATCAATTTAGTCCTCATATGTGTCTATCTTCGGGCTATTTCTGTAATCAATTTATCACAATCACACATTTGAAGATTCTCATTTTCTTACAGTGTTCATTGACAGTAAGTAACGAAACCATAACTAGAGCTGTCGCCCTCAAGGGCTGACGAGAATACCCCCCACACCGCTAAAAAGGCCTTTCTATGAAGGAGTGGAATTTGAAGGGGCATTTTATGACCCCTTTTTAAGTAGGAGTGGAAAAGTAGCAATTGTGTATGTAATTATGTTTTCAGCTTCTCCCCCCCCCCTCCATCCCCGTCCCCCCCCCCATCGCGTCTTTCTTTTGCAAGTCTCACTCCAACACTTCTGACCCTTGAAAGCTATGTACCAAGTATTAGAGAGGACGGAATTGTTCAGTTAATTGTTAATTGTAAATGACTTACAGCGTTTTGATGTCAAACATGTATATATACAAGATGATGTTACTTACCAAATTTGGAAACTCCCCTTATGGTTACTGAGTTTTGCAATTTTAAATTTTGACTACTCCCGCCCCCCATTAAAAAGTTCAAAATGGCATAACTCTGAAACTAACGACTGGATCAAGATGAAAATTGCAGGTGCACAACTTCATATGATAGGAAACAACCTGATAAAATTTCAGCAAAATTGGTAAAAAAATGTGGGAGGAGAAGAGGACACAAAATTATGTCCCCCCCCATTAAAAAGTTCAAAATGGCATAACTCTGAAACTAACGACTGGATCAAGATGAAAATTGCAGGTGCACAACTTCATATGATAGGAAACAACCTGATAAAATTTCAGCAAAATTGGTCGAAAAATATGGGAGGAGAAGAGGACACAAAATTATGTCCACGGACCCCAATTTAAAAAGTTCAAAATGGCATAACTCTGAAACTAACGACTGGATCAAGATGAAAATTGCAGGTGCACAACTTCATATGATAGGAAACAACCTGATAAAATTTCAGCAAAATTGGTCAAAAAATGTGGGAGGAAAAGAGGACACAAAATTATGTCCACGGACGGACGGACAGACAGACAGACGGACGGACGGACAACCTGATTCCAGTATACCCCCCCCATAACTTCGTTGTGGGGGGTATAAATATTCAAATAATCAGTAAAATCCACAGAATGCAGATCTGCGGTATCAAATAAACGTAAAAGGCCACTTTGATAAAATTGTTTGTTTGCCAATTTAATTAAAAAAAGAAACAAAGAACTTCAAGGGTTGAAAATAAATCCAGGATAGAGTTTCGAATAATAAATCACAAATTGTCTACAATTAACAAATGACCAAGTTTTGTGCACAATTTCTACTCTGAGAAAAGACTGAAGCACGTGGCTGACCCTCTGAGTTTGTCTCATCTGTCTCTGATGTATGTCACTATCCTGCGCTCCCATAGGATAGAACAAAAAAACCCATTGTTTTTGTGACGTCAGCTGTGTTTTTCCATCAACAGACGCTCGTGTTGAAAGAAAACTGATATATGACTGTGTTCTTTGTCAAAAATAAAATTGCCGATCTTAAAAACAAACATTGGATAAGTAGTTTATGAAAAAGTAAGTTACAGTCTACTCAAGCTCTCTTTCATTCACTTTCTAGGTTTGTGGAAGTGCTGAAATGGAAACACTTGTTTTTGAGTGTGTGTGTGCATGCCTATATGCGAGCATGTGTGAGAGTGTATGGGGTGGGAGGGGTTACATTCTGGAAATATTCTTTAAATCCTCGAAATTTGTGTCTAATGTCCTGGAAATATTCTAGAAAAAACTATGGCATGTCTGCAATAGATACAATGAGCCGTCCATAATATTTTCAATGTGGTCAATTTCTTATTTCTAACTTCAAGTTAAGAGTGGGACTAGGATTCAACTTGGATATAGCCACTTTTTTGAGATATGTGAAGTTGCCAAAACATAAAACAACTATACATACTTTAATAAGCTAACATATAAGCAGATTTGAAACAGGTGGCATTATTTCAAAGTGCTTGCAAATTGAAAAACAAGAAAGACGCCTGTGGGTACCTGATGCTCAGCTGTGGGGTTATGGATAGTGGATCTATAAGAGGGGCATAATTCTTACACAAATGCATTAAGAATTACCTCTCTTGATAATATAGGATGGTCTTTTGATAGTGAATATAAATTCCAAGTTTCAAATAAATACTATCTGTATTACCAAAGATATTACAAAATGTCAACAACTATGCAGACGACAAGGCTATGCAAGGCCACAGGTTTTCTCTGAAACAGCCAAGGTATTAACTCATTCCAACTCTAGCCCTCCTTTTTACGCCCCCCAATTAAAGAGCTTTGGAAAACATTGTGGAAAATGAAGAAATTGCTTGTATCAAGCAATTTCTTCATTATCCACAATGTTTTCTACCCCAAAAGATGAAACAAATTAAAATTCCATCAACTTTTGATTGTCCTCTGCAACTTCTTTCAAGTTGGACCAGTCTAAAATTTTGTTGTGTTGGAATGGGTTAAAGACCATTTAGGTTGGAGTACATTGTTAGAAATAGAGAAATGGCTTGTTATAACAATGTTTTCCACAGTTTTTTCTATGAAGCATGAGTAGTTTTCTTCAGAGCATAAAAAGAAAGATTATATGGATATGAGTTAACTGATGGTAAACACATCACACCAGCATCTTCCCTGTGATCACAGTTTGTATGTCCCCATACCTTATAGAGACAAGCACCTAGTTATTACGGGACAATTAATTACCAGCTGGTAAACACATCACACCAGCATCTTCCCTATGATCACAGTTTGTATGTCCCCATGCCTTATAGAGACAAGCACCTAGTTATTACAGGACAATTAATTACCAGCTGGTAAACACATCACACCAGATTCTTCCCTATGATCACAGTTTGTATGTCCCCATGCCTTATAGAGACAAGCAGCTAGTTATTACAGGACAATTATTTACCAGCTGGTAAACATATCACACCAGCATCCTCCCAATTATAACAGTTTGTATGTCCCCATGCTTTATAGACAGCGTGTTTAAAGGATAATTTATTACTAGCTGGTAAACACACAACACCAGTATTCCCCCTATGATCACAGTTTGTATGTTCCCATGCTTTATAGAGATAAGATCATAGTTATTACAGGATAATTTATTTCCTGCTAGTAAACACATTATACCAGCATCCTCCCTATGATCACAATTGTATGCCCCCCATGCTATAAAGAGAAAAGCTCCTGGTTATAACAGGATATTTTATCACCTACTGGTAAACACATCACACCAGCATCCTCCCTAAGATCCAGTTTGTATGTCCCCCTGCTTTTTAGAGACAAGCTCCTAGTTATTAGAGGATATTTTTATTACATTCTTGAAACACACAACACCAGCATACTCCCTATGATCACAGTTTGTATTTCCCCATGATAATAGAGAAAAGTTACTAGATATTACAGGATATTTTATTACCTGCTGGTAAACACATCACACCAGCATCCTCCCTATGATCACAGTTTGTACGTCCCCATGCTTTATGTTGGCAAGCTCCTAGCCCACTCTCTTGTCCAGTACACTTGACATCATCAAGCCAGATATTTCCAGTTCCATTTCCAAAATAAGCGTTACCCAGAGGTATACCTGTTGCTCTGTAACAAGAGGATATGAATGAGTAGCTATGAAATATTTAAATTATCTAGTTGTTTGACCAAGAAAATGGGGCCAAATATTAACCCCTTCCCTTCGGTAAATCCCCCTCCAAATAAAGCCCCTTTTCCCTAATAAATCAGTTTCCCCACCTAAACAAGATTTTCCTCAGTAAATTTCTGAGCTATAAGTCAAAGAAAATTGTTTATTAACTTAAAAACTGTATGTATCTTTGTATTTCTACTCAGGAAAAAGCAATCCTTCTTCATTAAGATCTAGAAAGAAAATTAAAATTCCCGGACTCCAGCATTTATCTCATAAACCGATTTCGTACATAAATTTGCTTGAATACCCAACAACTACAGGCGCTTGCGGGACTGATTTGCTGCACCTACCTGAGTTTAATTTTCATAAAGCTTTTCTAGTTTTCTTTAACATAGGAAGCAATTCATTTAAAACAAGATGGCCAAATTGCCCTAAATTGCTGACCTGAAAATGATTTCTCAAAGTTTGATCCAAATCCAAATTTCATGACAGTTATGAAAAGGGTCACCTCGTGATGACTCCTGCCAACTTTTGTCCAAATTATCCCAGTGATTTTGAGAAAATTTTTAAAGAATAATTCGATAAATTTCCAAAGAAACATTCTTGCACAGATTGGTTGAAAATGGCCGCTTGGTTTAGGAGAAGATTTTTATTATTTCCTTATTTCTCTTATGTCTGATAAGCCCTACCTGCCATGCCCCCATTTTTTCACTAATCAAAATTTTCGAGACAAAGTTTTGAAAAGGACTGCCCAAGGAAAATTCTAGACAAATTTGGTCCAAATTGGCCTGGGAGATGAGGGGGAGAAGATATTTAAAGAACTATTTCTCTAAGTCTGATAAGCCCAACCCTTCCACAACCCTTTTTTTTGGTGAATCAAACTTCCATGAAAATTTTAGGAAAGGGACAGCCAAGGAACATTCCTGCCAAGCTTGTTGAAATTGGCCGAATGGTTACATAGGAGAAGAGTTATAAAGAATAGTTGACTTAGTAGAGTAGCAATGATCCGAATCCATGAAATCAATACTAGAAATTATGTTGATGGGTCGAAGATAATCACGCCCATCTGCTGCCAATACTTTCTTAAATGAACATTTTGGAGAGGAAGATGCGAAAAAGATATTTGATTTGTTGATATAGTATTTTGGTCCCACATAAATAGGGAAGCAAATGCGCAAGATGGGGGAGAGCTGGGAGTTTGAAATGGGATAGATCACATATATGAAGGTTTGGGCTTATGCTCCAAGAGTAGTCTAGAAGTAATAAATATTGTATGATGTAAACAGTAATTTGGAGTTATTGTTAATTTATCCATTATACGATCACTGAGAAGAAACATTGTAGGAACAGGAGAAAAGGCTGAGATTATATTACATCTAGAAAAAGGTTTTTTAAAAGTTTTCTGTTGAAACCATATAAGGAAAAAAGCCCCGTCCTAATAGCTATGTTTTTCATCCGATCAAAGTTCTTTGTAAACTTCTGATAAAGAGTTACTAAAGGATCATTCCAGTGATATTTGGTTCAAATCTGTTGACTGGTTTATTAGTGAAAGATTCCCAAAGTTTTAACTATATACAACCATAAAATCCATGTTTTACATCCAATCAATTATATTTTTAGGATTCTGAGCAAGGGTCACCAAAGAATCATCCCTACGGTATTAGGTGAAATTTAACCACTGATCTCTGTGAAGATTGTTAGTTTTCAACATATATGGATATTATCCCTGCACATAAAAGCCATGTTTTTCATCCAATCAAAATTCTTTGAAGGAATCTGATAAAGGGTCACCCAAGGATCATTCACTGGTTAAATTCTGATCAGCACTTTCTCAGTTGAAGTTTTTAAAGTAAAAGTTTTTTGAGGCTCAGAAGACACAACACCATTGACAATAGCTAGCTGGTTTTCAGGCAGTGGTGCTAAAAACCTAGCTGTAAAGAGTTTAAAGCTGTATACAATACCCTCAAAATCTACCTGCTAACCATTAACAATAGCCTTACAAAATCATGTTAAACAAAACATTAGCTGTATACTCCCCAACAAAACATATCTGTTTACACTCAATATTAGCTGTATACTTACCCAACAAAGCCCAGGTATTTACCATTAACATTGTATTAACATTGGCTGAATACATACCCATTAAATCCCAGCTGTTAACAGACAACATTAGTTGTATAGAGACCTATAAAATCCCAGCTTTTAATAGACAACTTTAGCAATATACATACCCAATATTTCCAAGCTGTATACTGACAAACATTAGAAGTAAACATAGCTTTTAATCCCAGCTGTTTACTGAAAACATTAGATGTACACATACCCATTAAATCTCTACTGTTAAAAGACAATATTAGCTGTATACATACATATTAAATCCAATATGTTTACAGACAACAAAAGCTGTTTACATACCCATTAAATCCCAGCTGTTTACAGACATCATTAGCTTTATACATACCCATTATATCTCAGCTGTTAACTGACACCATTAGCTGTATAAGTTCCCATTAAATTCCTGCTGTTTACTGACAACATTAGCTGTATACATACCCATTTAATCCCAGATGTTTACTTACAATATTAGCAGTATGCATACCCATTAAATTCCAGCAGATTATACAGAACAAAAGCTATATACAAACATATTAAAACCTTGATGTTTAAGGACAATATTAGCTGTATATAAACATGTTCAATTGCATATATTTACCATTAACATAGCAACATATAAATACCCATTTTATTCCATTTGTTTACAGACAACATTAGGTGTATACATACCTATTAAATCCAATCTACTTACCATTTATATGGCTACATATAGATACCCATCACATCTCAGTTGCTTACAGACAACATTAGCTGTATATTTACCCATTAAATCCCAGCTGTTTACAGACAACATTAGCTGTATACATACCCATTAAAACCCAGCTGTTTACTGACAACATTAGCTGTATTCATACCCATTAAAACCAAGTGTTTACTGACAACATTAGATGTACACATAACCATTAAATCTCTGCTGTTTAAAGACAATATTAGCTGTATACATACATATTAAATCCAATATGTTTACAGACAACAAAAGCTGTTTACATACCCATTAAATCCCAGCTGTTTACAGACATCATTAGCTTTATACATACCCATTATATCTCAGCTGTTTACTGACAACATTAGCTGTATAAGTTCCCATTAAATTCCTGCTGTTTACTGACAACATTAGCTGTATACATACCCATTTAATCCCAGCTGTTTACTTACAATATTTGCAGTATGCATACCCATTAAATTCCAGCGGATTATACAGAACATTAGCTATATACAAACATATTAAAACCTTGATGTTTACGGACAATATTAGCTGTATATAAACATGTTCAATTGCATATATTTACCATAACATAGCAACATATAAATACCCATTTTATTCCATTTGTTTACAGACAACATTAGGTGTATACATACCTATTAAATCCAATCTACTTACCATTTATATGGCTACATATAGATACCCATCACATCTCAGTTGCTTACAGACAACATTAGCTGTATATTTACCCATTAAATCCCAGCTGTTTACAGACAACATTAGCTGTATACATACCCATTAAAACCCAGCTGTTTACTGACAACATTAGCTGTATACATACCCATTAAAACCAAGTGTTTACTGACAACATTAGATGTACACATACCCATTAAATCTCTGCTGTTTAAAGACAATATTAGCTGTATACATACATATTAAATCCAATATGTTTACAGACAACAAAAGCTCTTTACATACCCATTAAATCCCAGCTCTTTACAGACATCATTAGCTTTATACATACCCATTATATCTCAGCTGTTTACTGATAACATTAGCTGTATAAGTTCCCATTAAATTCCTGCTGTTTACTGACAACATTAGCTGTATACATACCCATTTAATCCCAGCTGTTTACAGACAACATTAGCTGTATACATACCCATTAAAACCCAGCTGTTTACTGACAACATTAGCTGTATACATACCCATTAAAACCAAGCTGTTTACAGACAACATTAGCTGCATTATCATCCCACTCATCATCACAAATTGTTCCCCAGACTCCATTATACAGTATCTCCACTCGACCTTCACTGCCAGAACTTCCATCACTCACCCGTAGAGGTAGAGTGGCATCCATATCTAAATACAAAATATAAACCAATTGGTTCATATTTATCTTGGAAGTATAATTGATCAGTGGCGGCTGGCAATCAAAGAATCAAATGGTTAATCAAATCATTCATTTAGACTATAAGTGAACTTTGAACCCTCACATTGGCAGACAATTATGTGAAGCAACTTTATTGGTTTGGCAACATAAACATCATAACTACAGCTTATTCAAGCTGTAATTAGGACCTTTAGGTTGCCTACCTACCAATTTAATTTTTTGTATCATCATTCTTGCTATATATTTTGCAAAATAACGCTGTTTAATATTGAATTAGAACTTCCTGTTGGAGTCAGTGGGCGTGGTCAGCAAAGTTATTTGGCAGGGAAAGCAATCCATCAATTTTCAATCTTTATTTCATAATAAACTAACTTAAGTTGTTTTAATCTAGATTCAAAATCTTTTCACAACTTTTTAGCTTTAATTGACACTGACTTTGCAAGTCGGAGACTCACAAAGATTCACGTATTTTCATTACTCCGCCATCTTAATTGACGCAGGTTTTACAAGTGTGAGACTCACAAATAGGTAGCATGGATCCTCAAAATTATCTGATGTGAGTCTGACTGACCCTTTAACACTCGGTACAGAACAGAGTTTATAATCTTTTTCTGAAGTTGAGATCTAGAAGGCCATACTTTCTATAACTATCCTAGAACTTTATCATTTGTATAACAAAATAAGCCTATATTCAATAAGAACATCCATTATTTTATTCAGGAACTTCTAAAATTTTAGCAAAGAAAGGAACTGTTAAATCTTGGAGACCCCTTTTTTGTTTGTATCCGACTTCAACTGTGACCTCAATAAAATAAGGGGGCCAAGATGGCCCTAGATCCCTCATCTGAGTTCACATTCTCAAGCTGACTAATCAATAAAACAATAACAATATTATCCACCAAGATAAATAAACATAAAGGCAAAATTGTATTATTTGGATTAGCCGTAAAACTAATATTGCTAGTAAAGTAGCCCCCTTTTACATCATGATGCATATAAAGTCAATATGAATCTTTCTCCTAATGAAACAAATATTTTCAGCAAGTTTGAGAATGATTGAGCTAAAAAGATCTGTAGAGTGGTAAAAAGAAATTGACACCATCCCCTTTTTATTTAGGTCAGAATGTCACCATATTCACTAGGAATCTTCTTCATGAAACTCATGCTTGGCCATCAGTACTGAATAGTGGGAAAATATCTCTATTACAAAAGAGCAACATTTTTCTTACAAAAATACATATAGACTAACCTCCCTTGAAAGTATAGGTGATGTTTTGTGTGCAGATGTTGCAAGTAATAATTGAAGGTTTTCAGTAAAACCATAGATATAACAAATGTCAAAGTAAAAAAACTACAGCAATACCTCCGCGGTCTTCCCCGAAACTGTCGAGCCTAAAATGCTACAAAAAGCATTGTGGGAAAAGGAAGTTTTTATTTATTTTTTACTTACTGGTATTTCAGGAGGTGAAATTAACTTTTTTGCTACTTGCGAAAAAATGCAAGTGCTTACATTTCCAACTTGCAAATGTAAAAGAAAATGTTACTTTTTATCTTGCTAGTAGCTGATATGTCAATATAATTCATCATTTAAATATGATTAACAGGAGCATAAGTATGAAAGATTGGAAATCTGCCATTTCAAGGACTAACTTTTGAAGTTTTATTTGATGGAATAGCATAATTTTTCCAACTTGAACATCCGAGTTTAGTATTGTTATGTTCAGAATAGTCGATTTCTGAAATAAGTTAAATACTTTAGTCTGTCTCCCATTACCTCTTATTTTTGATGTTGTTGATTTTTTTAACAGATACCTTTGTTTGTTCTTTACTAGTAGACAGATATTTGTTATTTATCTATCATTTTATTTGTGGTCAAATCAACCATGAATCATTTTCGATTTCCAGATACTTGTATTATAATCAAAACTGGCCATAGCAAGTGTTTTTCTGATATACAATGTATGTTATTTTCAGTTGTGCGCAAGATTTAGCTCTAATGACTGTTTGCAACAATTCGCAAAAGAATTTGCGATGGGTTAGTGCTTTAAACTTGCGATATCTAATTTTGTCAGTTAGATAATGTTAATTTCAACGCCTGGACCAGTCTATAATTTTTGTCATCAAGTCATTCGTTAACCTTTCCAATATATTCCAATTTTTTTAGTGTTTGACATTTAGTTTTGACCTTGAAGTTGAGGCTATCAAAAAAAAATCTTTCAAATAGCACATCTACTTATGATGGAGAATAATTGTGCCAAGTTTGAAATCCATCCATAAATGTAGGAGTAATTGTCCGGACAAACACAATTTTAGTGTTTGACCTTGAGCTTTGACCTTGACATTAGAACTATCCGAAAAATTCTTTCAAATGGCACATCTACTCATGATGGAGAATAATTTTTCCAAATTATTTTGAAATCAATCGATAAATGTAGGAGTAATTGTCCAGACAAATTCGGACGGACTGACTGACTTACTAATGGACTAACACACTAACGCACATACACTGTCTTACAACCGCAAATGGGCTCGACAAAAATGAAGAAGCTGTGTAAAACAACCAATTTTTTTTATTTCCTACAATGTGTTCTATCCAGGAATCCAGAGATTTTTAAATTTTCATCAACTTAAAAGTGTTTTCTTCAGCTTCTTTCAATTTGGACATGTCTAAATTGTTGTTAAGTAACAGGTTCATGTCTAATCATCACAATATTCATAAAGGTGTTTTTACCTGGTCTACAGTCCACACCTACATCTTCATTATGGCCACAATTTGACGAGCCCCATGGTCGGTGACGACAATTAAACAGTGAAGTTTCATTCCCATTACATGATATATCATCCAACCAGATCTGACCTGTTCCAGCCCCAAAATACCCTTCTGGTCTGGCAACAAACATGTTCCTTAAAAAACACATACACAGTATTGTCACGATAAAACATTTTCTGTAATCCTTTTGTCAGAAAAATTGTATGAAAAGAAGAAATTGCTTGTAAGAAATAATTTCTCTTCTCACAATATTTCCTTCCCCTTCTTGATCTCATGCTTCATTTTATCCTATTTCCACACCAACCCTCCTTTTTCGAGCCCCACAATAAAAAAAGCTATTGAAAGCATTGTAGAAAATGTTTTCTTTACCAAAAAATGAGGAAAAAATTAAAATTCCATCAACTTGAAATTGTCATCTGCAGCTTCTTTCAATTTGGACCAGTCTAAAATTTCATTGTGTGGGAATGGGTTAAACCTTCTTTTGTTTTGTTGTCTGCAACCTCTTTCACTTGAGATAAGTCTTAAATTTTGTCATTGTAATATAGAATGGGTTTAAATTGAAAGAGGTTGCAATTGATCTGCCATGCTTTTGGAAGGAACCAGACAATGTCCCTATGGTCTAAAGAATTTGGGATATTCTACAAAATTTATAGATCACACAATCTTAGGAACCAAAAGGACACTGTTCCTGTAATCTTAACTCTTTCCTGTTTTGCAGAATTTTTAGACCTGTCAAAATTTAAAGGTTTTGCAAGTGAAAATTCAAAGTGGATTTTGAAAAATAACCATTCAGTAGGGTAGAGAATATTGTGGAAAAAGAAGAAATTTCTTGTTACAAGCAACTACTTCTTTTTCAACAATGTTTTCTCAATTATATGATCACAGGGACGTAAAAAACAGGGATTAAATAGTAATGGATTAAAAAAGGGGGACATTAATGCTGAGTAAAATCCTTTCAGAATTGCATGAAAATCAAAGGGCTGAAATCACTGGTAGTACTTGTTGTTCACTTGATAATATTCCAATTTGAAAAAATAATTTCATGAAAAACTCTGGTTTCAAAAGGACAAACAGAAGGTGCAGACTAAGATCAGATTGCACTTATTTGTCTATTCCTCCTGCTAAAACCAGAATATTCCAGGTTCAGCATGACAAGGGTTAAGAGTTTTTTGAGACAATGGCGACTTGGCAGATCACTGGGTTGCAGAACATAACAAGTCCCTAGCCTAGCTTTCTCAAAGAGAATGACTTTATGAAATAATTTCCAGCAGTTTGTTTCATAACTGTTAAAAATGTTAAACCATTATAACCTGTTGGAATACTATGATTTTGATTAACACAATACATGTACCATACAATTCCCTATTTTGACACCCCTCAAATTAATATTGATGAAATTTAAGTTGTGAAATAAAAGCTTCCAAGATTGGTGCTTATACGCCCAAAGGGGCTTATCAATGAAAAAAAAAAAACAACACTGTTTTAAGCTATATTCTTGGTCAAGTGCCAATAATTAAAAAAATTGACGGATCAAATTGATTTTGTTTTATGCATAATTATTCTTCATAAAATATTATTGTGGCAAGTTTCAGTTCAATCCAGTAAAAAATTGAGGGAGTAGTTGGGCACAAAAACCAGTGAAACTTGAAGCTATTAATTCAGAAACTTCTTCAATATTGCTTGTAATATCAAGAAACAATGTACATGTAGATGATGTGAAGGCTTCGTCAAAGGTATAAAATTATATTAAATGATTACCCCGTAAATCCGAGTTGTCGACACACAACAATGGCTGCATTTCTGTCAAAATTATCATCACACACTGTTCCCCAGTTATTATTATGAAAGACTTCAACACGCCCTTGACTTCGTCTTGTACCATTGGCTAATCGTAATACTATCGGTGTATCACCTGAAATAAAATATATAAATTATAGGATCAGAGGTTTTTTCTCAAACTGATGAAAAAACATTTATTCCTGAATAACCAAAATTACACAAACTTATTTATCATATAGAATCTATGTCAATTTAAATGAAAACCATAGTACATTAGATTCAACAATGAAACAATGGACCAGAAAAAAAATTTCTTCAGGGATGGAAAATGAATCCAGGTTAGAGTTCCAAATACTAGTAATAAATCTCAAATTTTCTACAATTAACAAATTACAGTTTTGTGCATTGATCCTACTCAGAGAAAATAGTGCAACACATGGGCGACTCTCTTGAGTTTGTCTTGTGGATCTCATGTATGTCATGACTCTACGCTCCCATAGAGTAAAAAGGGTAGACCCAAAATTTTTGTGACTGTTGTGCTTTTCCATTGACAGATGCTTACGTTGAAACAAAAAGCTATGGCTGATCATTTGTAATGTGTAAATAATCGATCTTAAAAACAGAGCTTTGGATAAGTTGTTAATGAAAAAGTAAGCTATAACTATAATTAAATCCATTTAAGCTCTTTTTCATTCTCTTAATTCTTTGATTGACAGGCTGAAGGGCTGAAATGGAAAAATATTATTTGTATGTGCGTCAGGGTGTGTGTGCTGTGTTTACGGGAGGTTTTTTTTGGCAATTTTTCTGTTTAATTTACTTTCATGAGGAGAGTACTCAAGGGGGTGGGGAATATTCTGTGAATCCCAGAAATTTTAGTCCAAAGACATGGAATTAAGGCATGTCTGACATATGACATTATAAAATAGGGCGCTGCAGACTCTCAGAATTTGTGGAGAAGTGACTTCTTTCTAGTCTGAGAATTCGAAGAAGTTTTCCAAAATAGGGAGAAGAGATGAGAAACTTTAAGAGAAGTGGAGCGCCTTGTAAATTAAGCAAAAAATCTCTTAGGTTGATGATAACATTATGTACTGTAGATATAAATGAATCTTCAGAGGGGAAAATGTTTTTAAAAAAGATCTATGGTGTTTATTGTATACAGCAACCAAATTAGCATAGTTGTGAATGAAGCGAGCATGTTGTCTTTAGAAACATGTTTGATTTACAGTCAAAGGGCGACCTATCGGCAGTTTTTTTTATATAGTGTCATCTAATTTGATAGCCTCTAGGCTAGTTGCAATTATCGCCTATCATAACCAGGCAACTTCCTGAAATTTCAAGGCGAGATTGCTCTGATCAGCAACTCAGGCAAAGTTGTATATAACCATGTTTGGCTTTGCCTGAGACACTCATTCTGCAGAGCCCTGTATACAGTTAATATGCAACTGCTTGCTTGTAAATGACTTTTATTTTGCAAAAGAAATAAGGAAAACACAGAAAAAAATGTTTCCAATTTGATTGAACATCTCCTGGGTGTCTCCTCACTTCTCTCTTTTTTGAAAAACTTTTCCCCATTTTCAAAATAAGGAGAAGTCTGAAGGTCTGCAGAGCCCTACTACATTTGGAAAAGGTGCTGAAAAATAGAAGTGTGCTCATTTATATTTAAAAGAGAGAATGCGGAAATGTAGAACTCAAATTTTTCAGCACATACTGGTCTTTTGAAATTAGCACTCTGTTTTATATTCGATTAGATCTTGTAAGAAAGAAAACATTGAAAATTTTAGTACATGGACCTGGTCATGATCACATTGTTAATCATTTTGTCTTGGATATAGGCATAAAGGAACAATCCTTTTGATGGTACAATCATTCTGTGAAAGTTTGAAGTGAATCTGACTTAAACTGTGGACCCTATTGCCTTAACTAGCATTTTTTAATAAGACTGTCATAAGGAACCCTTTTTCCATATTCCTTGTTAATGCATGGACGAACAGACGACTGGGCGTTGGACTGGAAACACGCAATTGCTATAGCTCTAGCTCCTCTGACCTCTGGCCATTAGTGCTAAAATTCATCAAAATAGGAAAACAAATCTCTTATTTGTAAGTTAGGATCCCCTTTACACTAACCCATAATCAATCATTGTGATCAGATCAAAATTTTGCTGCATCAATCGAAATACATGGCTACGCCCCTGGATAATTGATGTTTTGATAAATTGTCATGATTAATACTTTGAGAATAAAGCTTAAGACACTAGAAATTCTTCCAGGGCTAATGTCAAGAGCCACAAATATTTTGATCTAAAGTTTTGAAATTTACAGGGACTTGTCACAATTTATTTTTAAATACTTTATACATAAATATAGACAAGGGGTTGAACTTGACAAAAATAACGAAAATACCTGGTATGAATGAAGTCCCCTTTCTGACGTCGATTATTGTCATTTAGTGGTGAATGATGCATAAATGTGAAGGAAAATGAATAATCTACAGGAAAATTAATAATTTTATAACTACGGTGATATAAATATTGAAATACAAACTGGATTATCGGGCGAATTGATCGTAATTTTGTTAGTCGGACAAAACTGTGCACAGCTGCATCACCTTTCAAGGCTTAATATCACTGTCTAATCTAACATCGACCTGTTTCACACCTCTTGCATTTAGAATATTCATTTATTAACAAATGATGCGTAAAATATCAATAATCTAGGGCACACAGCTGAACATTATAAAAATTGTTGAAGGGTACGAATCTTAAGTATAAAAAGAACATCAATCGTGACAAGTCCCTGTGTTGAAATTGACCTTGGAAATATCTGAAAACTCGTATGTCAAATGCCACATTGATGGAGATCAAGGTCCACAATAATTATAAAATCCATGGACAAAAAGTAAGCTTGATTTAAATGTTGACCTTGATGATATCAGAAAATTACAACTCACGCCCCCCCCCCCCCCCCCCTTCTTGCCTCCTGGCCATATGGAGCTGTAGTTTCAAGGTTTCCGACGAAATGCGAAAGAGCCTTTGGAAACCTGGTACATAAAAGTGACTTAGAGTGAATATATTGAAAACATGAATATGAAATGCAATTTAATAGTGTGATGGGACTTGTACAACCGTTTCTCTTCAAAACGAATAGATCCCGCCAACTGTAAAGTTTTGCAAACGGTGGAAATAAGAATAATAAAATTGTAAATTTTTTGACGACCCCCCCCCCTTGGAATAAATTCTATCTACCACGCGCTATCAGTTGTAATTAACTTTATTCATAGTTCAAACAATTCTTTTTTCTTTTATTTCAACTTTAACTAACATTCTTTTCTTTTCTGAAAAAGAGGATTGCAATATTTTATTTTCACACACTTGTCATCGCAGTGGGCAATAACTTTTTTGTTTCGAAAGGGCTTTAACGACCTTTTTTAACAACATTTCAATCATATTGCGGCGGCTGGAGCACCTAACAATGGATTTCTGATATTTCTCACTCCAGCACTACCACTACATCCTTTCCAACCCTTCAGATGCTCATCCAACTTAGGTTTACGATTATCCACCCATTGATGGGAGACAAAAGTCGGAATATTTGCCATGACCGGTCATCGAACTCTGGACTTCATGATTGAGGGTCTGACGTGCTACCAACTGCGCTATGGCCGCGACAATTTGGCGATAAGCAGCGTCATCTAAATATTACAAAAAATAGGAATTCAACCCATTAATAACCACATGACAAAAATAGGACTTGTCGAAATTGAAAGAGTCACAGATGGTAATTCAAACTGTCCTTTGAAAAATAAGTAACAAATAAGATACAAAATATTGTAAGAAAAGGGGGGGCTTTTCTGTACTAAGCATTTCTCCTATCCTCACAATGTTTCCAAAGCTATTTTTCTGCAATGCGTAAAAATACTGGGTTGTGGGGGAAAAGTCACGCTCGTGTCAGGAAAGAGTTGATATAGGATCAGCAACTCAATCTAAATTTTTACCATATGGTGTTGGGTTAAGGGTAGATAAATTGTCGACATTTCCCGACAATGGTCGAAAAATAGTGACATATATTAGTGTGAGAAATCCTTAACCCTTTCCTGTTTTCGAAAGTTTAGTCTCGTCCAATCTGAAAAGTTTATGTAGATATCGAGATTTTTTACCCCTTTATATTTCAATCACAGTTTGGTTTTCACTAATATTAACTTTATTTTGTAATCACTGTCTTTTATCTACAAAGGGGAGTAGTAATATAATGCACTCCTCTTTCCGGTTTCATATATTGCTATACATATGAAGTTAGATAGGTGAAATAGTGGGGAGAGAGAGTGCGTGTGCGTGATATTTCGTAATTGCAGCTTGTATAGAGCTGTGTTTACACTGATTTTTCCCCATAGACGATATGTCGAGTAATGGCCCGAAGCATACCGATCGCTGTTCGCGTCTGGAGATTATGATTCTAGGACTATGTTGTTCGTGCCCTGTTGAACATTAGAGGTTGCACCAAGCTGAACTGAAAACTTTTATCGCTAATAGCCTTTTGTGTACATGTACCAGTAAGAGATATACATAAAGGTATCTGTTTGATAACGACTTGATAGCGAAATTTCGCATTAATTTTACATTTGATAAATTTCACTGTTACATATTTGATGATAATATATTGATGATAAAATACGACCCCTCCTCATTACTGTATGATTCAAATATAGCCGCACTCCTCGCGACATTGTTTGACAACAATAATTCCTTATTTGTGATGCGTTGCATGAAAAGGAGTTGTCTAGGAATTCTACACGAATTCCACACGACAACTGTTAGAAATATCAATCAAATCCAGAAGAGGCCAACCAAAGCCGATATTTGGCCGCTTTATGAAAAGGGAGGCCTGTGAAACTACGTGTAGTTCAATTTCTCCTACATTTATTAACGATATGGTCGAAATTTTGACAGATTGTTCAATAAAATATTAACTAAATGTGTAATTGATATTAGATATACACTCTGTTCTTTTATAGGAAGAGGGGATTAAAGTAGATCTATCGTATCCCATTTTTGAATAAGCTATAGTTACGACGTTTAAGTTACCAAACCAACAAAAATGATTCGCCAAAATCTCAGCCAATGTCGGAGTTCATAATGAACTTCCAGTCTAAATGAATGATTTCAATGGTCGACCTTTTATTTGATTGAAAGCCGCGATTGGTCATTTATGCTTTTGATTACGCCGTTTGAACTTGCTAAAACAATTGCCATTGTGACTTCATCACTAGTTATATTCGCTAGCCGATTTTCATTCTGTAAAGATCAGTTCAAAACTGTCGAAGGAGTTTATATAAATATGGTCACTTGGCATAGTTTTGGGCAAACCACGTAATGTGACATGATTTATGTTGTTTGATTTCTTGTGTTAATTTGAGGTCATATGCTGTTAAGGTCATTCGATGTCGACAACAGAATATAGTGAATATAAAGATACTACTCGAATCCGCTTAACTTTTGCTAGATAACAACAATCAAAGTACTGAAAGTACTGTAAGCTAGCAAAGCATGGTTTTGACAATATCTTAGACTGGTTCAAATTGGAAGAAAAATTGCAGAGGACAGTTTTAAGTTGGTGAAAGATAGAAAAACTTCCCTTT
The DNA here is from genome assembly GCA_946902895.1 of Fragum fragum. NCBI lineage: Eukaryota > Metazoa > Mollusca > Bivalvia > Cardiida > Cardiidae > Fragum > Fragum fragum. The sequence continues at coordinate 36,011,084 of OX336380.1, forward strand.
ACAGGATAGCAAACATTTTGGACAATGACAAATGCTTTTTACAAGCAATTTCTTCATTGTCCACAGTGTTTTCCAAAGCTTTTTGTTTGGCATGCACAAAAAGCGTGATTGACTGGTAATGGGTAAAATAGGATGCTTTTGAAAGAGTTTGCAATATTCTTAAAATAGATAAGAACTACCTTTAATGGTGTTTTGCATTCAATGGATCTAGTTGCTAAGCCTCCAGTGGCAGTTTGCACATGTTGAACTTTGAGACGGCCTCAAAATTTTGTCTGTTAACTTAAGCTATCAAAGCTGACGCTTTGCTAGTTAATAAGCCACCTTAAACTCCTCGGACTACTATAACGACGACCTCTGGCTTATATTTCATTTGAGCTTATTTTGAGCCTTTTGATTTTTTTTGAGGCATTTGAATGTTTCGACATAGATACTTCCATTTAAAAGAATCCCCTATCACATTCTTGTGACATTGCCTACTAGAACGTGACGAAAAAGTGGGTCTTAACCCATTACCACTCAAGCCCTACTTTTTGTCACCCAGTCAATTGCAATGTGGTAAACATCTCGTAAATAGATAAAGAAAGAATGTTTGTTTCAAACGATTCATCATTTCCCTGCAATATGTGTTTGTTGGTGTTGTTTTAATCACATTGGACAACTAATTTTCAATTCAAACACACTTTCGATTGTCGTTCGCAACTTCCTTCAATTTAGACTAGTTTTTGATTTGTTGAAGGAAAATTACCATTTTGAGCTGCATTTAGATGGTAAGTGTGGAAATAATTCTAAAAAAAAAAAATCTAAAATGATTCAGATCTAGTTAATTATTCTGACGGGAGTTTATTATAGAAATACCTATCTCTTATCTAAAAAAGAAATCTAAATCAGCTAATAGACACGAATCGCTTTGGACCGGGATTATAAGCATTGTATAAAACATAAAACTCTTTAAACTATCCCTCTCGGATTGACAAAATGTTCCTGATGTTCAATATTTTTAGATCATTCAAAAGCTGTTTACAAATGGAATCCTTTTGTCTCTTAACTACTTTTGTAAGTAAGAACTTTATTATCTTTGTAATTAACATATCAAACGTATCAATTTTCATGATTTATTTTCATATTGTTATATCACTTTAAATAGCATCAACTACCTTAACTTCACATAATGTCAAAATGAGATTGGCTTCCATTTGACACCAGAATCTGATGTAACCTTGACCTCTGACCCACTTCTCCGAATTCGATCAACAATATTACTGTATAATTTATCATATAGCAAGTTTTACTTTTACATGCTTGTCAGTAAACGCTATACATGTGTAAGGAGACGCCTTACTCCGGCTGGTATTGCTAAAGCCATATTAAACTTAACATGTGCATTGTACCAAAGAGCAGTATGAGGGACAAAATAATTGTAAATTTATATGTATATAAAAAAAATGACAACAAATTTTGGGATACGGTCCCGTCTCAATAACCTAAGCAGGTTTAGACAACTCACAGTATTACCAAAAACAACAGTAAATCTTGTTAAAAAAAATGAAAACAAATTTTAGGAAACGGTCCCGTCTTAATAATCTAAGCAGGTTTAGACAACTCGCAGTATTACCGAAAACAACAGTAAATCGTGTTTTAAGCGACCACTGAAGGGACTATTAAATAAGTGATCACTTAAAGGCATAAAGGAATGATTCGATTGCATGAAAATTATTACAGAATTCTCGCTTAATCCTATGTTGTTGAGACTCATTAGAATCGTCTCATCCGTAGTTGAGATAATTCAATATACTGAAAAGGATTTAGTTCCGATTTTTTAAGAAAAATGCTTTCACTTCTTAACCCTTGTCATGCTGAACTCGGAATATTCCGGTTTTGGCAGGAGGTGTAGACTAAGATCAGACTGCACTTATGTGCAGGCTGATCTTAGTCTACACCTCCTGCTTGTACTTTTCCTGCCAGAGTTGTTTATGAAGTTGATTTTTACAAGAAATATTGATTTTTGAACAAATTCTATCAGTGCTTTCAGCCCTTTGATTTGACAACATTTCAGTAAGGTAATTTATACAGCATGACAAGGGTTAAGATATCTTTCTTTCTAATTGGGGATTTCGACTTTAGTCGCTAAATAGGCGTGGTAGCTCGAGCCAGATCGACTGTACTATTTATGTGGCCAGATTCAAAATTGTACTTTACCGATTTGAGTTTTTATTATATGAAAAGGAAGCAAACTATATTAACGGAAATATATATAAGTAGAATTAAAAAGCGTTCATTAGGAAATGAAGGATAAATCAAGTAGCGATTCGATAATCGGAGACCAATATCTCGTAAATAGAGCTTAAATTAAGATCATTTATTCGCTAATTGATGATTTGGGATGTTATATCGTTATCGAATGTTACGTGAAGTCATGTGTTATCAAAAGAGCATAAGTACATTCTGCAGCTGTTTTGTACCGGTTAATTACCTAAGTATAATTACCGAACGTGATCATATTGATATCTCTCACTAAGTTCTAGAATGGTTTTGGAATAGACTAAAATTGAAATTAATCGAATTGAATCTGTTGTAGCAATAGAGCATGTAATCAGGGAGAGGGAGAGACATAGGGAGAGAGAGAGAGAGAGAGAGAGAGAGAGATAGAGAGAGAGGGAGAGAGAGAGAGAGAGAGAAGAGAAGAGAAGAGAAGAAAAGAGAGAGAAAGAAAGAAAGAGAGAGAGAGAAAGAGAGGGAGAGACCTTGAAATTAACATTGTTTTATTTTTCTCATTTCTTTCGGTTATACAAAAATACGTTAGCACCGAGATCAATACGTTTAAATTCAAAATTTAGAGTTTAGAAAATTTTACGTTTTTTCAACTTTGGTTTGAAAACATTGTGTAAAATGAGGCAATCACTTCATTGTCCACAATGTTTTCCCAATTGTTTTTCCCAAGGGCCGTCAAAAATCGTTATTGTTTGGGGGTTAATAGTCAAAATTTCGATGTACAAAATGTACTATTCATTATACTCCAATTTTGAAATAGCTAAATTAATTAAACTAGACCCGACCTGTTTCTACGAATATGTACTGTCTAGAAAACAAAACCAGCCAAAACAGATCGGGTATAATGCATGTACATAACAGTCGGTATTTGAACAATGAAAATATTATTTTGTACATGTCGAATAGCCATTCTAGACCCAGACACCCTACCAGGGCGAAAAGTTTCAGGCCTGTTCAGCTTGAGCAGTCGAACAGACTAACCAGGGTCGATACATTTTGCACGTCAACGGGATCCCTTTAAGGCGGATGGTCATAGATATGTTTTTTGGGACATTGCGGATGGCTCCATTTCCCGTGAAGATACAAGTATATGAACCATAAAGCAATAAGAGACATCGTGCCATCTCCACAAACAAAATTTATGAAAAAGAAATAGGATGAAGCAGAGTTCGATCAGAGATAGTATTTTGAAAATAAATATATACATGAACCAATGTCAAATGGCCATTCTAAATTCAGGAAATGTTCAAAGGGTCAAAACTTTCGAACCAGGTCAGACTCGGCTGTTCTCGCAGACTAACCATGGTCTATACATTTCGTACTTCCTAAGAAGTTCCTCTGCTCTTTAAGGGTCACCTATATTTGTCTTACCTGATACGACGGACACCATTCCGGCCCATATTAAAGTTAGGTATATAAGAGCTATGAGGCGTTCGGTTCTCTCGATCCCATAGTTAAGCTGTGTCATAGTTGAGATTGAATTGTCCCCACCTCAAATACACGAGGTTGATCTGTTACCTTAAATACGCGAGGTCTGCTGATTACCCCAAGTATACGAGAATTGCTGGTTACCTCAAATATATGAGATTAGTCCGTTAACAGATCTATGTATAACTTATAAAACCGTCGCGTATATTTCTTTGGTCACAATTTAAATAGCACCATTATTCAAAAAGTCTATCCAAATACATGTATTTCATAAACACTAATATTATTCTGTTGTAATATTACCGTCCAACCATGTAATGTATACAAGTGATTGTTTTGTGTAGATACACATACATACGGACGTACAACTGATAAGCGGGATGATAAAATTGTATGAAATAGTGACAGGTACTTGGTCATCACGAGTATGGGTGATCAAGGTACAAAATTCGATAACTTATCAGCCGTCAATCACCGTACCTTGGTGTTGAAATGGGCCCGTCAAAATTCTCACCTGCACACTGTATAATAAAGACGGCTGAATTCTGCTTGTATATGCATACTGGTATGAAACTGGAGGGGTAGTAATAGGAGTTTAGGCCCCATTCCCAAATACAACTAAATGAAATGGAATTTTGTTTTGACTTACAATTGCTCATTGATTAAGCAGAGAGCATTCAACAAAAACGCAAAAACGCATAGTTCCTTTGGCCAGATACAAATAATAGCATTTAATATCTTTGAGTAATAAGATGAAATTGAAATGTCGATGGCTATAGACTCTTCTCAAGGTTTCTAATCGACGACAGGTCTCATATCTTTTCCACTTATCAACAGTATGTTGTCAATAAAAGCGAATTTCCGCTTCGATTAGCTATCTTTTTTAACCCTTTCCTGGACAAATCCGGGATTTTACGTTGCTGTGATTTTGTACTTGAGAAAACATTGTGGAAAAAGAAAAAATTGCTTGTAACAAGCAATTTTTCCTTTTCCAACAACATTTTCTACCACATAGGATGGTTTCAATTCAAATTGCATCCAAATTTCTTTGTCGTCTGCAACCTCTTTCAATTTGGACCAGTCTAAAATTTCAAAAACAGGAAAGGGTTAAACATTTGATAATTCTAACGAAGGACAATATTGTGTCTCAATTATCTCCGGAGTCTTCTGAGCAGCGGTGTTAACCCATTACCACTCAATAACGCCCTTTCACACACCTATAAAGTAATACCAATGAAAACAATCCGACAAAAGGAGAAATAGCTTGTGACAAGCCATTTATCCTTTACCCACAATGTTTTCTTCCATATTTACTCATCAAATAACCCACTTCGAAATATCGTCTACAAATCTTTCCATTTGGACCAGTCCGTAATTTTGTTGTATAGGAATGAGACAATCGTGCCAACCCCTTAGCCCATTCAAACTTAATCCCTCCTTTTTACGCCCCTCGAGAAAAAAAGCTTTGGAAAACATTGTGGAAAATGAAGAAATTGCTTGTATTTTGCAATTTCTTCATTATCCACAATGTTTTCTATCCAAAAAGATGAAAAAAAAAAAAAAATAAAAAAATAAAATCCCATCAACTTGAAATTGTCGTCTGCAGCTTCTTTCAATTTGGACCAGTCTAAAATTTTGCTGTGTTGGAATGGGTTAAAGTCACCCTTTTTCTTCTCTTTTAAAATTTCTAAACGCATATTTTAGGGCATCATTTATCGAAAAATATGCAAATTTCTTTTACGGTTTTCAGTCTGACACTGAAAGTAGAAAACTTTAAAAGAAATACATGGTATCCCATTTTATCTGTTACTAATTTGAACGTTTATTATCAAGTTTGTTAAATAGAAATTATGTACATGCTATGTCGCAAGGAAGTTTTTTTTGTTGTTGACCAATGAAACAAAAACTCATTTAACCCATTCCAACACAAGAAAATTTTAGACTGGTCAAAATTGAAAGAAGCTGCAGACGACAATTTCAAGTTGATGGAATTTCATTTTTTTTTGTCTTTTGGGATAGAAAACATTGTGGAAAATGAAGAAATTGCTTGTTACAAGCAATTTCTTCATTGTCCACAATGTTTTCCAAATCTTTTTTTCTTGAAGGGCGTAAAAAGGAGGGCTTGAGTTGGAATGGGTTAATATAGGGAGAAAAATGTGATTTGTTACAATGAAGCATTTCAATTAACGTCGTAAAAAGTAGGCCTAATAACGACATCAGAATATTCAAGATTTTCAGTATCATTTAACCCATTCCAACTCAACAAAATTTTAGACTGGTCCAAATTGAAAGAAGCTGCAGACGATATTTTGAAGTTTGTGGAATTTGAATTTTCTTTGTTTTTTGGGATAGAAAACATTGTGGATAATGAAGAAATTGCTTGATACAAGCAATTCCTTCATTTTCTACAATGTTTTCCAAAGCTTTTTTCTTGATGGGGCGTAAAAATGAGGGCTTGAGTAGGAATGGGTTAATATAGGGAGAAAAATGTGATTTGTTACAATAAAGCATTTCAATTAACGTCGTAAATAGTAGGCCTGATAACGACATCAGAATCTTCAAGATTTTCAGTATCATTTAATCTATGTAAATGTATGTTTGTGGACATACTTGTATAATACAAAATACATGTATTTTGCTCTACCTCTTTATGTCAACTTAATAATTTATGAATTTCGCAGGGGTTACTGCCAAAGTGTGTTATATTATTTTCAACAATTAACGCCTTATCATCATGTCAGCGTAATGTGTTTAACCATTTTCCGTTTTTCGAGATTCTTAACTTTAGCCCAATTCGAAAGACGTTGTATGCGCAAATGAATTGTAAGTGCAATTTGAAACCATCCTATATTCTATCTCGCTGTGATTTTTATACTTGAGAAAAACATTGTGGAATGGAAAGAAACTGCTTGTAACAAGCAATTTCTCATGTTCCAACAATTTTTTGTACCACATATGATAGTTTCATATTTTATCCAATTTTCCCTTTAGTCTGCAGCCTTTTTCGAATTGGACCAGTCTGGAATTTAAAAAAAGAAAAGGGGGGGGGGGAGGATTTAGTATAAAATCGCATGGACGCAAATACCAGAGGCTGTACAGGAAAGAGTTGAATTAAGGATCAATTCTTAGAATAACGCTAGTGGCGTATAGTAAATGCCAACGGAACCTTTAGTTCAATTACTTTAACTTACTGTTTTCATACTTCAATTTTTGTTTGAATTGTTTAAACGGGGTTTACCAGTATTCCAGTCATATTGCAACGACAATAGATTCCTGGTATTTTGAACACCAGTTCTACCACTGCATCCTTTCCGAGCCTCCAGTTGCCCACCACACTATTTCAAATTACATTAATTATAGGAATATTAAAAGCTACGCCAGCAAAATCGTTGAATCAAACACCATTTTGTGTTTGTGTTCGATTATGGCGTAACTCAACCGAACTCGCCAGAGCTTTACAAGAAAATCACTGACTTGAATTTTGAAGGGTGTTTGAAATGTTATTTGTACAAGCTATGACAAAGGAATTTCTATAGTAATCATATATTGAGAACAGAAATAGAATAAGGTGCAGTGAGATTTAACCCATTACCAAGCAAAAAAAATTTAGACTGGTCCAAATTAAGTGAAATTCCAGAAATTGCAGACCGCAATTATTAGTTGATGAAATTTTAAAAATTCTATGTCTTTTAGGATAGAATTAATTGTGGGCAATGCAGAAAATGCTTGTACAAGCAATTACTTCATTATCCACAATATTTTCCCAAGAATTGTTCTAGAGAGGCGTAGAATGAAATAAAATAATAAAAGAAAATTAAAAAATAAAGTATAAATAGAGAAGATAAATAGATAAATGAAATGAAATAAAAACTTTATCTTGCCAATCTTATTCTTAAATATTATAGGAATTTTCATCCGATAAGTATTTTGAATTAGAATTTAACCTTGTCACTGAAAAGGTGATATATTCTAGAATATTTCACATTAAACTTGATTAGGCAAAATGTGAAATAGCAATAACAGAGTACGTGATGTCCTGTGAACTAAGACCACAGTTTGTTTTTGTCTGAGTTAATCCCATTCCCACAAAATGACGCTTTTTGACGCCCCTCAATAAAAACAATTGGGAAAACATTGTGTAAATTGAAGAAATTGCTTGTAAAAAGCAATTTCTTCATTTTATACAATGTTTTCTTTACAGAAAAGTGAAAAAATCTAAACTATCAATAACTCTTAAATTATTGTCTCAACTCCTTTCAATTTGGACCATTCTAAAATTACGTCGCCTGGTATCAAGTTAAGCCTAAATGGCACAAAACAACATGACAGTGAATAACAAGAAGGGTAATTTTTAACCCAGATGTAGTTATATAAAGAATGCAGGGTTTAGTACAGGTAGTTCTGGTCTAATCTCGAATCTTCCAAAATTCTATAGCACTGAACCGTATTTACCCTGACTGAAGGACTTCCTTTATATCGCAGCCATAAGGTAATTGATTTTGTAAGGGGTAGAATGCCGATTTTAACCCTTGGCAAGCTGACCCCTAAATATTACTAGATAAATATCAGTCTGTGCTCGTCTCTCTATTCTAAGCTAAAGATGTTTATAAAGATTTTTTTGAAAAGACGGTACTTTCAAAGAAAAAATAATACACAAGGGGAGAAATAAGTCGTGTCGAGAAGTCCCTCTCCTACATCCATTATTCTTTCTTAACCCATTCCAACACAGCCCCTCTTTCAATGCCCCCAAGAAAAAGTATTTGGAAAACATTGTGAAAAATGAAGATATTGCTTGTTACATTATCCAAAGTGCTTTCTACCCTCAAAAGACAAAGAATTTCAAAACTTTGAATTGTCTTCTGCAGCGTCTTTGAATTTAAACCAGACTAAAATTTAGGAATGGATTGATATCCCTCTGTTTTCAGAATTAGCGGATAGCTGGCCCTGCTAACTTACTCCGGCTAAAGGGGGATCGACTTGATCGCCATCCTTTTTTAAAAAAAGATAATGGTTGGTTAGCGAAATAAACGTTGTAAATACAGCTTAAATAAGTAACGACCTTTAAGAGGACGTCAAACCAACAAAAACACTTTACATAAATGTCGACCAATGTTTGAGTTCAAAGTTCACTTCAAATTTAAATAATTTAATTGTTAGTTTCGTCTATCAAAAAACGGGCGATCTGATTGGTCGAAAAATTTAATTCATACCTCCATTAACAAAATTTTAGTAAGCAGCCATTTTGAATGCTTCCGCACAAAATAGTTCACTACAAAAAGGTATCAAAATTTGTTAAGTTGTTGCATTTTTTCGCTCGATGCTATTAAATCATAAGAAATGAAGATAATATTGTTTGTTTTCATGGAGGTATGAACCGAAAAACCTAATCACACAATGTATGAATCCGCTTCGCGTATTCATACAGTGTGATTAGGTTTTTCGGTTCGTATCTCTATGAAAACAAAAAATATTCTCTTCAATTCTTAAATGAACGACCCGTCAAATCAAACGTGGAGTTGGGATTTAATTTTGTATCAAAATATATAAATCTGATATTTCGAATTAGGCCTTTCTCGGAATATTCCACAGGTACATATTGATTTCATCACAACGATATTGTTCTCTAAGCAGTTGGTATACCGGTAGATGGGTATATACGGTAACGTGCACGCGCTCAACACGCATGTGGGCGTAACTTGATAAATACATACCTGTATTACAGACTTCCAGAACATTGTCTGAGAAAATTCCACGTTCTGTAGACGTGTAACGGTTTTAGGATTAGGTGAGAAATGAACCTTTTTGAATATAATATCTCAATATAATCAATATACAGTTAGATGGCGTGTGTGTATTTTTTATCATTATTATTACAGTTATGTTTCATTATTATTACTATTATTATTACTATTACAAGTTTGTTTTAAGATTTCATTGAGAAAAAAGTTGATCTAAAACTAGGTTAATATGGCTGACTCGTTCATTCATTTCTTTGTTCATAATTTTACTTGGGAGAAAAAGTAGATTTTACTCAATTGAAAATTTCCATTGTTATTTGTCAGTCTGTGTACATATAGGCCTACCAAGATTTACATTATTTAATCCGTTATCCCGGAAAACTTACCTAAATGACAAAATACGTTCCTACATCTTTTTCAATTCTTTTTTTTTTTTTTTTTTTTCAGCTACCCAAACTGATATCTAAATATGGAGAAAAAATGTCAATATCTTAAAGATGACAAAGTTACAATTTTATGTGTACATTTACCAATAGGAGAAGACAGAATCATAGACTGGTCGAAATTTAAAGAAATAGCAGACAGCAATTTATAGCCGATGAAACCATTGAAATATGTTTTTCAGGGTAAAAAAATAATAATGTGGAAAACGAAGAAATTGTTTGTAACAAACAATTTCTTTATTTTCCACAATGTTTTCCTAAGCTTTTTTTCTTGGGACGCGTAGTAATAATTCATAAACTTACGTCATTAAAATAAGTTTTCTTGTACAACGGATATTTATTTCTATAAATATAACTCACTTATTTCATCCTTATTTAACATTTTCAGATATTGTATGATACAGTGATATTGGATTAACAAAAATGTCCGACGAAATCAAGACAGGACAAGTAAATGAAATCACAACTTCAGATAAAGCACCTGAAATTTCATGTAAAGGTGACGAAGGGTCCGCTAAAGAGACCAAACCAAGAAGACATTCTGATTATGCGGTATTTCAGAACAAAATGCGCTACAAGCCGGTCAGTGATATACCGTCTGGAACGAAAAGTGTGCTACAGAAAAGTAAACAGTTGTTTGAAGAACGCATTCAGAACCACGAAATAGACCGACTCATTAATCCATTCAGCGAATTCTGGGGAGAAAGCAAGAACCAGTATCACGAAACACTGCAGAATGCGAAAGCTGTATGGAAAGACGCGGATAAGAGGACGAAATTAAACAAAGCTGATCAGAAATACGGTAAACCCGTAGAAGGAACGTTGACAGAAAAGAGAGGTCATAAAGCACGTGATTTTATAGCCAACAATATGATTGAATTGTGTGAAACTATTAAAAATTGTGGTCAACAGCAGTCAGATGGAACATGGGCAGTCAAGTTTGGAATTCTATTTAAAGCCTATGAGCGAATTAACGACAAGGTTGTTGGTTTACTTGTGCGAGCTAGACGTCATGGGCTATTAGACTTCCCTGGGGAAATGTTATATCAACGGCAAGATGATCACGTGATTATAACATTGTTTAAAGTCCCAAAATTCGAGGAAATAAGTCTCAAATATATAAAATTTGACTACGAAAAGGCTCAAGAAAACTTAGAAAAGAAGGAAGAGCCTTCTATACAATAGTAATATTTAGTGTATTGTGTTATATTTATAAAAATGGAATATAATATATATGTACAGGGATATTGTAACAGGAAAATAAACCAGCAATAAAGAAACTCGTCTCATCAGCATGACGTTGAAAATTAAGAGTACAGTGATAAACAACCGCGAATGATATACATTTTTATCAGATAATAGTTTTGGTAAATATCAAATAGTTAAGCGACGTGGTTGCACCTGATTGTATACTGACGTGAAAAGAAAAAGCCATGAATGTGTTGTTTGAATGCGATGACCATTAAAAAAGAATGAAAAACGGACACGCATATGAAGACATGTTTTAACAAAACAAAACACACGCACTCACACACATCGCATCGCAAGACAATGTGTTCAAGATACGGGGTCATTTGTAGACTTTAAGTTACGTGCAAAGGTTACCAGACAGTGTTGATATATTTCTAAACGTCATTTTCGAGAAAGCTGTCCGGATACTGAATCAAGCCAATTAGGCGTCATCGCAAAGAGATTGTTAGAGACGTGGTCCTTACTGATAACTTTACCTCTAATTCATTAATTTAATGTTGGCAGTAGTAACTTTCGAAATAAAAACAAGGTTTTGGGCGTTTTTTCCCCGCAAGTATAATTATAGAAGTAAAGAAATGTTTTACACCCTTTAACTGGTCTCTTTTTTTGTGTTAAAATGCATTATCTGTATAATTGGTGTGTTCTATCACTACAAATATTGGAATTATGTTAAAGATGCGGTCAAACGGTACCCGTCAATCAAAAAGGGGCCTTCTGAGACATGTGAAAAGTGCCGCCCTTTTAAATCGGTCTGCGTAGTCTTAACGGACTCTAGCATTTTCGTTCTATCTAACTTTATATTAAATTTCGAAAAATATCTGTTCCCTTACCACCATGTTTTCTGTGATGCTTTCACTCCGCGCTAGGATCTTTACCCTTACTAAACGACAGAATTTAGATTTAGTCCAATCTGAACGAAGTATGTAAAATAAATAAAGCATTGTACCTAAAAGGGTAGACAATGTTGTAGGAAAAAGAGAAATATTCGTTCTCATTATATTCTTATTTTCTCTAATACATATTTTTCATTATTCTATTTTACGCGGGATTGTATGGTTATGATGAAATCATATGAAGGGGGATAAATTTGAATTATATTTTTTTAGGCAATTTCTTATTCGATTCCCCCCTTACCAGATGAGAAAATTTTAGACTCTTACAAATTCAAAGAAGTTGCAGACGCTAGTTTTTGTTTGATGAATTTTGTTTTGTCTTTTAGGGTAGAAAATATTGTGAATAAAGAAGCAATCGATTGTTTCAAGAAATTTCTTCATTATCCGCATGTATTCGAAAGTGTTTTCCTTTGGACGCCAAAAAGCGTTATTATGTAGAAATCTAGGTTATTCTGACATCTCTTTTTATTTCTCCTTTAAATTCACCACTCAATAAGAACCGAATTATATTGAATGAAATTGACTTGATAGTTTTATTATTTATTTATTATGTTTTAAGATTGTTAGCTTTTTTGTTAAATAAAGCAATTTCAATTATGTAGCAATGTTTTGTTTGTTTCAACCATTACCACAGAAATAATCCAGAATTCAACACAAAAAATAAACAAAACAAACACCCCCCAGATAAGACCATAACATTTCGAGATGAAATTTTATTATTCATTAAGGAAAAGTTTTTCTGTAAACAATTTTGACACAAAATGGGGTAGCTTTTAGCCCTAATGGCTGAAGGCCATCGGGCTATTGTCATGGCCCCGTGTATGTCGTGTGTCAGTGCGTTCGTTACCTTTTTTTCTTTTTAAATCTACTACTAAGAAACTACTGGCTTGGACTCTTACTTGTACTTAATACTATAATAAATTGAATTCAACCGAAATGCATGGGTGGCTTTTCACCAGATTCTTTCATAGAATTTGTATAGGTTAAAAACATATCTTTTTATTTTGGCGAGACAATTTTTCAATCAAGATATACTGAAACATTACCAAATTGTTCAGAAATAATCATTGATTGGCCCTTGAACAGATACCTTGAAAATGATCAGATGATATCCATGGCACATATGGTATGTAGGGAAATCGCTAACGGTTTTCTCATTAGAAAGTATCAAATTGATATCGCTTAAAAACTTACCTGGATTTTGAATTTTTGATGGATGTGTTTTGGATTACCCATAATTAGATTTTTAATCAGTTTGATAAATAAGGACTGGATGAGCCCAATTTTCTAATTTTAAAGGGTATTGAATGCTCCCGAATTGGGTAACTTTGTTGCATATCAGTTGCTTCCCTTTTACTTTTTCTACAATGAATAAATTTTGCATATGAATTACTTCATCTTTTTTCAAAACGAAAAATAGAATATCATTAACCCCCAGCACTTTACCATATGAAGAGATTTTAGAACGGTCCAAATAAAAAGGACGTCTATCAAAAACGAGCGATCTGATTGGTCGAAAAATTTAATTCATACCTCCATAAACAAAATTTTGAGTACGCAGCCATTTTGAATGCTTCCGCACAAAATAGTTCACTACAAAAAGGTATCAAAATGTTTTAAGTTGTTGCATTTTTCGCTCGATGCTATTAAAATATAAGAGATGAAGAGAATATTTTTTGTTTTCATGGAGGTATGAACCGAAAAACCTAATCACACAATGTATGAATCTGCTTCGTGTATTCGTGCAGTGTGATTAGGTTTTTCGGTTCATACCTCTATGAAAACAAAAAATGTTCTCTTCATCTCTTAATTGAAAAAATGTTGGTCGAGCCGTTGTTTGAGCCCTGGACTTTAGGACTAACAGCAAAAACTGTTACCGACTGATCTTACTGGACTCGACTTTAACCCAATACCAAAAGATAGAATTTCAGACTGGTCCAAACTTAAAGAGGTTGCAGACACCATTTTAGAAATTGCTTTCTTTGGAAAAAAGTGTCGAATAATGTAGAAACATGGGTGGAAGAGGAGAATTTTCTCCATTTCCCACAAAGCTTTACATCACCATATATTACCAATGCACTAAAAAGCAGAATTCTGTGGAAATTGGTTAAAGTCATCTGGATGATGATGGACATCGACTAGATGAAATCAGATGTCAATGATAAAATGGGGGAAAAAACACAAACAAACCATAACTGGATGTGTGAAGATTTTTCTTAAATTTCGCAAAGGATTTCACTTGATTTCAATATCTAGAGATAAGCGATTTGGAAATGTGTTTTAATGGCCGCCTTTAGAAAATTGAACAGTTTCCTGTAACGATGAGATTGCTAAGACTGGTCCTTTTAGACACGTGGTCCAAGTAGGAAAGCGTCATAAAACACACCGTCTTTTGGAACGTTTAGTGAGGCTAAAGCAGCTAATAAAGGAAATGGCCATTAGCCCATTTCTAAAGGAAGAAAATAAGACAAATTCAAAGAAATGCAGATGGCAAGTTTTAGTTGATAGAATTTTAGAAAGCATTGCTTGTTTGCTTGTAGGGTTAATGCCACTTTAAACAGTATAATCCGGTCACATAGCGTCGGCCGGAGATCCAAACTATAGATTTCTGGTATTTCCTACACCAGTTCTACCATTACATTGTTTCCGAGCCTCAAACTGCCTATCCAACTTAGACAAATATCGGAAAGTATATTCATCGCGACCGATGTTCGAACCTTTGCCTCATGGTTGAGGATCAGACTTGCTACAAACTGCTCTTTGGACGCGGCCTCTATTAAAAAATCATTGTCTTTCCGATAGAAAACAAAGCTCTTTTACGGGGACGGGCAGCTGTGTCGGTAACGCTCTATCCGACATTTTTTGAGATAAGACAAGAGTATCCATTAGCCTATACCAGTTGAAGAATACTGAACATTGCGCCTACCGGATGTAGGATGGAGAGCCGCTGCAAAATATTATCATGCTAAATAATCGAGGTTAAGGTAACCAAGGGGTAAATCCATTACAACATGATAAAATCTTAGACTATTTCAAATTTAAAGAAGATGTAGACGACAATTTCAAGTTGGTTAAATTTAGAAAATCTTTCCCTTGTTGGGAAAAAAATATTGTGGACAAAGAAGGAATTGATTTTACAAGCATTTTCTTCATTTTCCTAAACATGTTCCAAAGCTTTTTTCTTGAGATGCTTAAAAATGAATGGGTTAAATAGCATGCCTTTAAAGATTTCTCTACAATTTGAAAAAGTTTGTAATATTTCTGAAATACAAAAGAAAAGGACTTCGTGGTTAAGCCTCAAGTGGCAGTTTGCATTCGTTGAACTTTGAGAAAACCTCAAAATTTTGTCTGTTAACTTAAACTATAAAAGCTAACGCTTTGCTAGCTAAACATAAATCGAATTATTCTAGTATATCGGTATATTCCACCGACCTCGCGTTTTATGATTAATCCTGGTGTAAAATTACAAAGAATATTTTATTTGTTTCTTACTGTAGAATTTTCTTGGTTGCAAATATTGGTTATACGGGTGTCGACTTATACCGGTATAAATGTATACTTCTATGTTGCCCCAATAACACGCCATTACGCTTCTGTTGTTATTTTCCTGGTGTAGAGGACTTGATATCTTAGTCGCCATTTGTTTAACACTTTCTGTTCTGTCTTTGTTTTTGACGTCCCTGTAATTTTTTAATCGAGAAAAGATGGTGGTAAAGAAGAAATTGCTTATAACAAGCGAGTTCTATTTTTCCAACAACATTTTCTATCCTACTAATTGGTTATTTTTTGAAACTAAATCCACTTTAGATTTTCGTCTCCAAAACCTTTGAATGTGGACAGGTCTAAAATTAAAAAAAAAAAAAAAAAAAAAAACAGGAAAGGGTTAACCCATTACCTAATGAGGATATGTAAGACTGGTCCATAATGAAAGTTGTCCCAGTTGAAAATTTGTATTTGATGACATTTTGGAATTTTTTCTTATAGGGTAGAAAACATTGTGGATAATGAAGAAAATGCTTGAAACGAGCAATTTCTTCATTATCCGTATTGTTTTCGAAATATGTATTACGGCTGACTGGTTTTGAAACTTTTAAAAATGTGCCCAGAAGTTATCTGGAAATTTTACTCGTTGTGCATATGCCCGGAATACTTCACTTGGCGAATAGAATTGACCTGGAGAAGAGTAGTGAATGCAAACAGTTAAAGAGAAATGGCCAAATGCGGCAGGGCGAATAAAAGTGTGACCCGTCCAGGGAAAAGGGACCTACCAATAAGTGAGAAACTGACGCTGCCGGTGAGGTTGCGGGAACCGCGGAGACTGAAAAGGTTGAAATTGTTTTCTCTGCGTATATTTATGAATCCATAATTCAAATTCTATCTAGCTTCATCTGCATTCTCGAAACTCTTTATATAATTGACCTCTGCTGAATCTGATCCGATATGTGTTTCATATGTCAACAAATCGATATAAACGGGAGAGCACTGTTAGTTCATTTGTACTAAATCATTGTAGGAATAATCTCCCTTTGTTATCGTGCTCTGTCAAAAATACAGGGTGCAATAAGTTTCAACATTTTTGATATGTATGGCCTGTGCAAACTAAATGAGCTCGAAAATTTTGCTTTTTAAAGATATTTCTGATTTTTTTTTATGAATTACTAACCCTTATTGAGCAGTGCTTGATCGCGGCCCGATACTATAAAATCTTTTTCATACTCATTTTAGAATTTACTCAAACTTCCAGTTGGTATTACAGGTACATATTATTTATATGTGCCCATGTTAATATTTTAAGTGCAGGTGTATGTATGCAATTTGAATTTTTTTTGTAAAGTACCAACAAACAGGCTACTAGTATATTCATAAGATGGCTCATTTGTTTAACACGCCCAGTTTCAAACTTAAATGTTTAAAATATGTCCATAAGTTACAATTATGTGTATGATTTAACTCATTCCCACACAACAAAATTTTAGACTGGTCCAAATTGAACGACACTGCAGACGGTTATTTCAAATTGATAGAATTTCATTTTTTCTCATCTTTTTGATAGATTGATTAATTGAATGGGGGTAACGCCAGTTTTAACAGTTTTCAGTCATATCGCGGCGGCTGTAGCACCTAACCATGGATTCCTGGTATTTCTCACACCAGTACTACCACAACATCTTTTCCTAACCTCCAGCTATCCCATTTAGGTTTACGATTATCTACCCGGCATTGATGAGAGACAAATGTCGGAAAGGATATGTGCCGCCGCCGGGGATCGAACCTATGACATCCCAAGATTCGGAGTCTGATGCACTACCGATTGCGCTGTGACGGCGGCTCTGTGAACGATTTGAAGGATTGAATCGATTGCATAAAGAAACTATTACAGAATTCGAGCTTTAATCCTATGATGTTAGGGCTCATTAGAATCGTCTTACTGAGACGATTTTAATAGGTTTCAAAATTATAGGATTTTCTCACAATTCTTTTAAGAACAATGCTTTCACTTTTCAAGAGATTTGCTTTCTAAATGGAGATTTTGATTGTGGTCGCCTAAGTGAAGTAGTCGCCTAATAGACGTGGTCGCTGGAGCAAGATCGGCTGTATTTCTATTCACTTCTGTTTTATTAGCTAGCAAAGCGTCAGCTTTGATAGCTTAAGTAAACAAACCAAATTTTGAGGTAGACATAGAGTTCAAATGAGTGCAAACTGCCACTGGAGGCTTAACCACCGAAAACATTGAATTCTTACGCCATGAAAGGTAGTTCTTATGAATTTCAGGAATATTGCAAACTATGAATTAACCTTACTCAAATTGTAGAAAACCCATTCTCACGCAATGCCACTTTTTATGCATCTCAAAAATAAATATAAAATAACAACTTTGGAAAACATTGTTGACAGTGAAGAAATTGCTTGTTACAAGCAATTTCTTCATTGTCAACAATGTTTTCTATCCTAGTAGGTATATTTAACTCCGCCAACATGAAATTGTCACGATCTGCAACTCCTTTCAATTTGAACCAGTCTAAGATTTTTTCGCACTGTAATGGTTAACTCCTGGGTTAACTTTGATAACATAGTTCATTTATCATGATCACCTATGAATAAGAAGATTACCCAACAAAACCATGCTTTGCTAGCTAACAGTACTTTCAAAACTGTGATTACTATATTGGTTTTAACAGTACTATCGCAGAGGGCCAACTTTAAATGATAAGAATCTGGATATTGTATACACACATGTAGACGCAAAGAAAGAAAATAATGCTTCTAATTTCTTCTTCATTTTATTGTCCGGTCAAAGTTGTCCGGTCTAAGTTTTTTTCGTGTGTTTTTCTTTACTTGATTGGGGGATTAGGGGCTGGGGTTGTTGGTGTCAATTCTTTAAAAAAGTTTCGACTGTAGAATCTTGAAATTTCTAAAAAACGAATGAAAGTTACCATGAACTGACCAGCTCCGAGGTCTCTGATCTGAAAGTATCGTTAACCCATTCCAACTCATTCCCTCCTTTTTACGCCCCACAAGAAAAAATCTTTGGAAAACATTGTGGAAAATGAAGAAATTGCTTGTAACAAGCAATTTCTTCATTATCCACAATGTTTTCTATCCCAAAAGACGAAAAAAAAAATCCATCAACTTGAAATTGTCGTCTGCAGCTTCTTTCAATTTGGACCAGTCTAAAATTTTCTTGTGTTGGAATGGGTTAAGGTTATAATTGTGACTCGCTAGACGACAGGCATCTTCAAGAGTACAGGGACATCGAGATCATCTTTTTCTCTAAGTAGAACGTTCGCCGCCCTTAGTACGACAAGATGGACGAAAAGGGACCATTAGAGTACCAAACATATCGACCCTGCTCAAAACCCTTTAACTCTTTGCGATAAAGGATGATCAAGATAACTTACTAGATACTTGTTTTCAAAGTGCGTTTTCCGGTTGACCTCTGCTGGACTCAGTCACGTGATTCCATATTTGTATGACGTGTCACATCATTAATTACGTAATAACTTACTAGTCCCTCACCCTGAGAAGCCTATCAATTGTGAATATGAGCCTATGCCTGACATTTCCAACCATTTCGCATGTGCGTGACTCGCACACATTGAGCACCATGGACAGCCTTTCGGGGCAATTAGAACATTCGCTGATTGTTTAAAGAAGCTTTGGTCAGTATCTATCTTCAGATCGCAGAATGAAGACTCTGATCAGACTGTGTGGATGCACAGGCTGGTCTTAGTCTTCACTTGCCGCACATGTGTAATGGTTGGAAATGTCACGCAAGCGCTCATATGTAAACCACATGCGAGGGAATTTTAGTAAATAAATAGACAAGCGGCAGTAATGTAGCTTTATTGTTCTTCAACAAACACACTCACTCATAACCTGGTAGCCTGACTATACCCCAAGCTACCGGTTTGTTTTCGGGTTATTGGTTCGTTTCTCGAATACTTGAATTACGGAACTTACAGTATAAAACGTATTTACAAAGAACATGTCATTTTTGGGCTACGAAAGTATCGTAACTATAGCTTTGTTAAGTTGTAATTACGATGATTTGGTAGCCCTCCGACAATATAAACAATATTAAATAATCTTAGTGTATACAAATAAATTTAATTGTTTGATTGTATGGACTCGAAAAAAGATATTTGTCTTATCTTAAGGTAGAATTGTGTATTTAGCTCGCCACGCGAAAATGAATCGTGGAATCCAGTAAAAATATATAAGACTGATCCCAGTATTGTCGGATCGCCGATATCAATCAGAAGTCTAATTGACCAATCAAATCATTCAATTAGATGGAAGGTTAAATTTGAACTCCAACATTTATGTTAAGTATTTTTTTTAGATTAGCGAGTAGGGAATTTATTCACAGCTAATTCTATCTGTTTTACAATGGTTACGTGGCCAACCAACATTTTTTGCTGCCGTCATAGCGCGGCCTTAACACAGTCGGTACGCCATAAGCTCCTATTCTTGAATCACGGGGGTCATGGGTTCGATCCTCGGCGGCGGCAAATATTCTTTCCAACAATTGTCTCTCACCAATTATTGGATAGTGGTAAACCTAAGTGGGATAGCAGTTGGATGCTAGGAAAGGATCTAGTGGTGGTAGTGGTGGTACTGGTGTGAGAAATACCAGGAATCCATAGATAGGTTCTCCAGCCGCCACGATATGACTGTAATACTGTTAAAAGTGGCGTTTAACTCCATTCAATCAATCAAACAATCTATTTTTTTTTCTTTTGTGTTATTGATCAGCAATCTTCAAATTACTATAGAACTATAGAACTTACTGCCGGATACCAGTTGGTGTAACCAGCTACACATCAATTATTCAGTTAGACCAAAACAATAAATAGTAAGGTAGAATTGTTCCTAACGAAAACTTTCTGAGGACAAAAGATACTTAATCCTGATCAGCATGAACACACAGTCTTCTCGTATAGGTCCTTTCTCCATGACAAGTCATACATCAATAATGGGATAGTAATCGATCTCGATGCATCTATACAACCGATAAGAGGGTAAAGTATACTAGTTACAGTTGTGTGTTTAGATTTTTATACTGTACCAAACTTCTAACGAAAAACAAACAATTCAACAGTTCATCAAGTAAAAATTGATCGAACGATTTCATGGTGTTTAGCAAATTCCCACACTATGCCGCTTTTCTACGACCCCCCCCCTCAAGAAATAGGTATTCGAAAACATTGTGGAAAATGAAGAAATTGCTTGTTACAAGCAATTTCTTTATAGTCCACAATGTTTTCTATTCAGAATCACAATCATCTTTAAAAAAAAATTCATCGACTAAAAATCGTCGTCTGCAACTTCTTTGAATTTGGACCAATCTAAGATTTTGTCGTCTGGCAATGGGTTATCTTCCCTCTAAAAGAGGCAATTACACCTAGACATGGTATCGATCAATCGCAGATCAATTCAATAACAGAATCTAATCCATGCCGTCAGCTGATTAATCATTCACCCTACTCGTTAGACTAGACTGACAAATTTCGGATCACTTTTTTTCTGATGTCGAAACGAATAATGGCTAAGCTGGGGTTTGAACTCACGACTATATATAGGATAAAGAGACCATCGCGTTACCGCCTGAGCGGATTGAGTTTGACTATTTCATATAATTAGTTGAAAGCATTCCTATGGTTTCAGTTCTGAGAGGCGAATGTTATCGAAAGTCTCGTATATTTCATTTAAGAGACGAAGAGAATATTTTTTGTTTTCATTGAGGTATGAACCGAAAAACCTAATCACACTGTATGAATACGCGAAGCGGATTCATACATTGTGTGATTAGGTTTTTCGGTTCATACCTCCATGAAAACAAAAAATATTCTCTTCATTTCTTATAATTTAATAGTATCGAGCGAAAAAAGCAAAAACCCTACATCTTGCTCAAAATTTTGTTCATGGAGGTATGAATAAAATTTGTCGACCAAACAGAACGCTCATTTAGATAGACGAAACTGAAAATTAAATTATAAAATCTTGAATTAAAGATTTTAAGGATCGCTGGTCATTTCTATACCTCTATACCTCCGAAGTTCGACTAAGAAAGCAAAAACCATTATTTTGCAAAATTTGTGATCATTAACATGTAACAAAAATATAATGGTTGGTTGGAGGCCTAAACTCCGTAACTATTGCTTTAACCCCCCCCCCTCCCCCCAAAAAGAAAAAAAAAGTCGCTCCCCCCAAACAACAACAACAACAACAATAACAACAAACAAAAACGAAATGCTTCACATAAATATTGATCAGTGTCTGAGTTTAAAGTTCACTTCGGTCTAAATGTATAATTTGATTGATCCGTCTTTTCTTTTATTGACAAACGCAATCCTTCAGTTAAAACAGCAATTTGTTTGAAGTTTGGAACAGTACTGATATCAAATAGTTACTGATTTAACATTGGGTTGATAACAACTGACTAAACATAATCAGAACTTATGATCTGTTTAGAGTTTTAAATCGTTATTGTAATTGTAAAGTTTTGGTTAAAGTTTTATCCATATTATCCGATTTATTTATCATTTAAACAAATGTCACACCTATCAAAACGCACAGTTAAACTATTTAAACACGTGAATCATAAAGTATTGACACAAATGTCAGACTCCGAGGGAAAACCCGGGGTTTTCGAATTTTGATTTTGAAAACTCTGTGAGAAAAAATATGACGGGGAAACCTTTAGGCTTTTTTCAAAGTGGGTGGAGTAAAATGATGCACGGAAATCCTCAACTACTTAGGTGGAAATGTACCCTATTTTTTCATGTACAATGATAAGGATAAGATGTAAGAATATTGAAAATAAGAAAAATAAATCAATGGTCGATTTTATACTATGACGAAAAAGGCCTTCTACAATTCAATAAATTTGTTGCATTACTTAACTTTGGCGTATCATAATTTGTTCCCTTTTATATGAAAATCTGTTCGAATTATATCACCTTGTGTAAAAATGGGTCTTTATTACTACAAGTAAAATCACTCAACAAAAACTTGACAGATAAATGTCTAGAATAATGTAAAGTCATTATATCCGTTTTCAATGTAAGTAGCGGGTATCAGTCAAGGGTAGATAACTCCCGCACAAAAATAAGTGTTGTACTCACTGTACGTTATTTTTTTCTGCAACAAATGTTGAAATGAAGAAAATTCATTAGGCAGAGAGATGGGCCTGTGATGCAATCGTGACCTGAATGAACTGAACAAAAAGTTTGTATTTCTTGCTTTACAACACGAAAACGAGATCTCCACCAAATGAAGTGAGAGAGAAAAAGAAGAAGAAGAAGAAAACAAAAACAAAAAATAACTGTTCAGACCGAACACTTAATGCAGTTTCAGATAATGATATGATGTGTAATATGTTTGGTAAAACTGTTACTTTGCAAATAGAGAAACAACAGAATTTCCCAGTTAATGGGATATTTGAGCTTTGTTGTAACATTTCGAAGAATTCCACATGTGCATGAAAGACAGCCATAGAGCAACCTGGAACGAAACACTGTACTCCGATCCACTTACAGACATCAGCTATCTTCACGCATAGTGAAGACTCTGTTCAGACAGTGCGAATGTACATGCTGATCTGAGTCTTTACTTGGTAAAATGTACAGAGTGTAATAAACTGTTTTTTTTAAAGGAAAATCTATCACGAGAATGCGTTGTTCGGCGAGTCCGAAGGATGGGTTTTTCTAACGCTTGATAATGCATTCGACCTTTTATAAGTTGAATGCTAAACTTTCTTGCATTCTCTCGCTTTCACCATTGTTTTAACAGAAAAGCTGGTAATTCTAAAACAAACCATTACGATTGCTCCTTTTCTTATTTATCTAGAGGACATGGTTAAGAGGTAATATATCTCAAATGTAAAATAAGAGGCTACCCGGCCAGTTTGGGAAAAAGTAGTTCCCGATTTTCGGAGTGAAAGTGAGAAATCCCATCATTACACTGCTAGGAAAGTAAATAAGGACATTAGTTATCTAACGCGACAGACTTTCTCGTATATTTCGTTTATTAGAACCAATCGCCAACGATGAAATTTATGCGTAACTATTTTGGGCAGCAAAACCAGTCTAAAACAATACAATTTTTTTTATGTTCAGTTGTCATTCAATTTATCGCTCAAAATGACATGAATCAGCAGCTTTCCAAGAAATGGCAACGTTCTGAATTTACAACAACAGCAACAACAACAACACACAAACGAAACATAGTCACTCATTCTGACTACGATCGATAGTTTCCGTTTTTCCCATACAACCCCTTTTCGCATATGGGTGACAAATATCGATAAGGATTTTATCGACTACTGGCATGTTTTATATCTGCGGGAGATATTCTACAGTGATCACTTGGGTAACGTAGATGACTGATAGCTCACATTACCGTACAGTCTTTCTATCTGTAGATCATCTAATTAGGCCAATGGAAATAATTAACAATAGACCATTGGTAAGACACGGTGTGACGCCACACCAACACGGAAAATATTAAAGTCTTGCCATTAAACGATGCATCTTAACCCTTGTCTTACTGAGCCCGGATTGTTCCTGCTTTAGCAGAAGGTATAGAGGAAGACCAGCCTACATATGTGCAGTTTGATCTTCGTCATCACCAATAACTTGTCCCCCTTTAAATTGAATTATTTATAAGATATTTTTTTCAAAAGAAATATTAACCTACAATTTGTGCTTCCGATGCTTTCAGTCCTTTGATTTTAATTAAAATCTGCATAGGGTTTGATTCAACATGACAAGGGTTCACAATACCGACCAGATTGACTCGAGCAACTCGATTATATTGTACATTCAAACAGGTTAAATCACAAAAAATAGTAAGTGTCTATACATTGAATAGTCACGTATGATGTTTTCACACTTAACCGTATATTTTCCTCGTACATAAAGTACAGACATTGAGAAGTCAATCAGGACATTAAAATATTCGCTTGTCGAAAATAGAATCTTCGAATCTGTATCTATCTATAAAGCCCATAGTGAAGACTCGGATTAGACTGCGGATGCACAGGTTTGTTTGAGTGTTCACTTGGCGCACATGTGTAACCCTTAGATATGTCACGCACATGCTTAATTATCACTTTCTTGTCGCCGGGTTTTCAGACAACCTAATTTCTAGTCTATCATTCTGAAATATGATTAACATATCAGCAGACGACAAGATTTAGACTGGTCCGAAATCAAAGAAGTTACATACAGAAACGTATAATTAAAATGAGTTTACCTATGTCTGTATTTGTGGGTAGAAAACTATGAGGAAAATGCAGAAATTGCTTGTAACAAGAGCTTTCTACATTTTCCGCATTCGATTATATTCTCAATTTAACCCTCAATTGGCTTACCCCTCCCACTGACTCCGACAGAAGGTTTGACTTAGATATTAAACGGCATGAATTCGCAACATTCAGTATAGTCAGTAACACGAGACAAACAACAACAACAAAGAAAGATAAATGAGCCTATGCGTGACATTTCCAACAATCTCGCATGTGCGTGACTCGCACCCATTGAGCACCCTGGACAGCCATTCAGGGCAAATAGAATATTAGCTGTTTGTTTAAAGAAGCTTTCGGTCAGTATCTATCTAAAGAGCGCAGAGTGAAGACTCTGATCAGACTGTGCGGATGCACAGGCTGATCTGAGTATTTGCTTTGCGCACATGTGTAATTGTTGGAAATGTCACGCATGGGCTCAAATGGTAAATTGGCATCCTAAACGGCTTAACTTCAGCTTGAATAAGCTGCAACTACGACGTTAAAGTCGCAGAACCAACAGAAATGTCATAAATGTCGGAGTTTAATGTTATTAACTTTCGATCGAGATTACTGATTTGACTGGTAAAACGACTGTTTTAATGTCAGCAGAGAATGGTTGAGATAATGCTCAAAACATTAAAATTCATTTTCTGTTAATTTCTACACGACTTTTATCAGCACAATGTACGATTAGCGGTCTAGCTGGTAGGTGATATATAGTCGTTTTCTTTCTAAGACGTCGTAACTACAGCTTGAGTCAAGCTGAAGTTACGACGTTTTAGAACGACAACGACGATATTTGATGATCAAACTCATTCTAACCAAACTAAATCTACACACTATAACCTCCCGATGAACTCCACTCTCTTCTCGATCGACATACTTCTAAATCTATATCCGATCCCTTCTAGATCGCTTTACATTCCCGGTCTTTACCCGAATATTTTGAAATCAAAAAGTTTTCAAGTTGGAACTTCGAATCAATAAATTTTTCTTTTGTTCATACTGCTGGTTAGATGGTCCCCGCCTTAAAATTCTCCCAGTGGACGAGAATTCATACTTCCCGTGGACGATGCATCAGAGACGATCCGATCGTTACTATTTCGACTGCTATGATTCCACGGTTATCGAATATAAGTAACCTTGTATTAAGCGACCAATGAAGGGACGACCAAAAGGTGGCCGCTGAAGAGAATGGTCGCTTAATACATCTTGTGACATTATTATGAGGGATCGATTTGCTAATACACATAAATTACTGAATAATTCTTACTCAATCCTTTGTTATCGAAATCATTAGAATCGTCTCATTGATACGATTCTAATGAGATAAAAACAACAACAACAAAACAACAACAACAACAAAAATAACCCAAAAAACATAGGATTGTGTTACGTTATTCTGTTTAGCGAATTCATCAACTTCTCAAAAGCTTATGCTTCTTGGAAATGGAACTTTGATTATGGTCGTTAATAAAAGTGGTCGCTTGATTTAAAAGAGGTGGTCGTTTGAGCAATTCTCACTGTATCTACCCGACTAGCAGGGTCACATCTCGCTCGATCTTTCCGAAAATCTAGAATCACTCGAGTCGAATTCGAGATAATTGGAGCTAAGTCGGGTGAATGAAATTAATATCATCCTATCGATATGATTCCTCTTTCGTCCAGATACTCGATCTTATCGAATGACATATGTGCACAGAGATAATTGACCAGTCACTGGCACCGCCCACTTACTCATTTAGCCACGCCCACTGACTCCGATCGTCCTGCTTCGATTTTTAAGGGCGTTACTTTGCAAATTGTATTGCCAGTAGCATGTAACAAAACAGTACAATGATTGGTTGGAGACCTAAACGTCGTAACTTGAATAAGCTGTATTTACGACGTTTAAGTCGCCAAAGCAACTAAAAGGTACAAAAAAGGGGGGAGGCCAAAAGGTTCAAAATTTCATGTGTAAAAGAACAATTTCATTTGTCGATTGGTTATTTGACTGACAGCCGTGATAGATCAATTATTTTACTACTCCGACAAACTAAGATATCCAGAACCGATTCTTAAATGAATCGTGGCGTGATCATATCCGACTATCCTAGAAGATCTAAAACTAAGAATTCTACTGCATACTCAGGGGTCGTTGTCAACTCGTAAGTGGCCGATTGTGGACTGTCAATTAAAGAATCAATCGACCAATTAGATACATGTAATTCATTTAGATCGAAAGTGAACTTTGAATTCCAACATAGCCCGACATTTATATGAATCATTTTTGCTGGTATTGGCGACCTTAACGTCGTAATTACAGCTTATTCAAACTATAGCTACGACGACTATGTCTCCAACCAGCCATGTTATTTATGTTTCATATTAATGACCATAATTTTCGCAAAACAAACGCATTTAATATCGAATTGGAACTTCATAACGGAGCTGAGTGGGAGTGGTCAGCGATCTGTCTAATTATTCGTAGACATGCGCAATTATTTAACCCTTTCCTGTTTTGCAAAATTTCAGACATGTCCAAATTCCATTAGTAGATGAAAATTTAAAGTTGATTTACATTGAAAAATAACCATTTAGTAGAATAGGAAATATTTTGGAAAAAGAGGAAATTGCTTTTAACAAGCAATTTCTTCTTTTTCCACAATATTTTCTCAATTATATATAAAAAAAGAATGTTAAAATGAGGGATTAAACAGGAAAGGGTTCCTGTGGTTAGGATTCTCGAATTGGCAAAATTACAGAGAATCAGCTATAAAATTCACGACGATTCAAACGAAATCATTACAAGTCAGGTGCGTTATTTTTTTGTGAGAAATATGACAAAATATGTTGAAAAGTTACATATATATTTTCATGTGACCATACTTCGTCCATACATTTGTCGAATTCTTCAATGATCCATAGCTATCTGTCTACGTACTCTCCATTAAAAAATGCATTGAAGTCGACTCGATTCTCACAAATACCCATAACAATGAAGTATCTCGAAATTCGTTCCATAAATTAACCGAATACCAAAAATCTAGAAGTTAATGAATTGATGGATCACAAGGCCCGCCCATCGACTCCCAACAGGAAGTTCGACAAACTGGTCTGTAGCATGTAACAAAGAGTAAAAAAAAGTTGGGTGTTGACCTAAACGTCTTAACCCTTTCCTGTTCAATCCCTGGTTTTTACGTCCCTGTGATTTTTAAATTTCGAAAACATTGTAGAAAAAGAAGAAATTGCTTGTAACAAGCAATTTCTTCTTTTTCCACAATATTTTCTATCCTACTGAATGTTTATATTTCAAATGAAATCCACTTTGAATTTTCGTCTGCAAAACCTTTGAATTTTGGCAGATCTTAAATTTTGCAAAACAGGAAAGGGTTAACTACAGCTTGAATAAGCTGTAGTTACGATGTTAAAGTCGCAAAACCACATATAAGCTCAACAAAAATGTCAGAGTTCAAAGTTCACTTTCAGTTAAAATAAAGTTTTGATTGGTCAATCGATTTTTGGTTGATAGCGACGATCCGCTAGTTTGACACGATTAGGTAAATTCTTGTGAAAGAGGCACAAGGAAGCCCGTTTGGAGGTTGTTTTTGTATGGCGTATAGCGAGGTATTGAGTACTGTATCTTACATACCAATCGTCAAGTGATTGGCGATCCGAGTGGTTAGGGGATTTAAATTGGGATTATAGACGGATTATTGAAGTAATTAGACAAAAGCTTAATGAGTATTGAAAGAGTTTATGGCCAACAATACACCAATATTTAATGTGTATGTTTGAGGAACTGGAGAGAATATTTGGTGAAACATAAAGATACTAAAATGAGTTGTGCTTCAAGGGACTTTTATCTTATACATATGGGATTCCTTAAAAAGACTTTACGCATAATTACAAGTAATTAGTTTGATTGATTAAAAGCGTGTGTAACGCACTGCCATTCGTTTGCTTGAGAAAGTTGTACATGTGACAGTGGTCAAAATGCCGATGGAAATAGGGGGTAAAGGTGATCCTTTTCACGTCACATACAAATACGTGTTAAACAATGATATTCGATATATGTACAGTGGGTATCCACTCCGGTATACAGGACGGCGTGAACCCGACTATCCAAACTTTGACATGCTCCGGCTGGCCAGGGAGTCCTCAGATCTCAAACGTCGCACGCTGAGAATATCTCGGATGGGGGAAGACCCCTTTATGCTCCCCCGAGCCCCGGCTTTCCGTGATTACAGTCGACACAGCGTGGACAATGTTGTAAAGCGGCTACTGAACCCAGAAATACAGGCTCCTAAAAAACTAGGAAAAACGAGCGATGATCGCCGGTGTATGTCCCAGCTACGAGACCCCATCAACAAGGACATGTTCCCGAGCTACCGATCCATGTCCCCGGAGCAGGTCAAGACCGTGTCCAATAGGCTGTATCATACACATACACACATGTCGAACCTGAAAAAACGGGACCCGGATGAAGTCCGAAACACCCTGCCTATATTGAAGAATTTTCCTGATCCGGATAAGATACGCAGTGGCCGTAATCCTCACCCCAAACATACCCATCCTTGGTGGGACGAGGAGTCACCTAGAGCCTTGAAGAAAACTAGCAGTTTTAATAGAGTCAACGATATGCCTATTGTGGACTCTTAACGAGTGACATTCAATAGGAAATTGTTAAATTTACAGTTGTATACACATGAGCCTATTCGTGGCATTTCAAACCATTACACGT
Organism: Fragum fragum; assembly: GCA_946902895.1. Taxonomy (NCBI): domain Eukaryota; kingdom Metazoa; phylum Mollusca; class Bivalvia; order Cardiida; family Cardiidae; genus Fragum; species Fragum fragum. The sequence goes on from OX336380.1 coordinate 36,040,618, forward strand.
GCGCCGGGTAAAGACTCGGATCAGCCTGTGCATTCGCACAGTCTGATCAAAGTCTTAACCTTACGCTCTACATATGGATACTGACTAAAAGCTTCTTTTTGCGATCAACAAATCTTTTAACCCATTATCAGACGGCAGAATTTTAGACTAATCCAAATTGAAAGGAGTTGCAGACGACAATTTATGGTTTATGATGAAATTCTAGATTTTCAGCTTCTGGGTAGAAAACATTGTGTACAATGAAGAAATTGCTAGTGACAAGTAATTTCTTCACATTCCACCTAATGTTTTTTTCCTATTGATTCTTCTTTTAGGTCGTCTAAAAGCGTCACTATGTGGGAATGGGTTAAATGCTGAATAGCCATCCAGGCTTCATAGCGTCGGTTATTCATGCACATGTGAACTGGTTGGAAATGTCACGCAGACTTATTTCATTATCATTTTGTCGACTGCACTTATATCGAACTACTGCTTATGTCGATGGGAAATTCTGGTCCGTTTTTAACTTGAACTTTGACACAAGCAATAGAATAATGTGAAAGGAAAGTGCCTACATTGAAATACATGTATAGTAAACAATAGAGGGAAATTGCCCAGAATCAGCAACTCTTCACACTTATTTTACCATATTTTATATCTTTAACCTTCAGAATCAAAAGAGGTCGTACGATTTGGTTTTAAAGTATATTTATAAACGCATTTCCAGACAACATAATTTAAGACTTGTTCAAAAAAGGTACAGACGACATTTTCAAGTTGATGAAATTTCTAAAATCTTTATCTTTCTGGGAGGAAAGAATTGTGAAAATGAGGAAATTACTTGTCACAAGAATTTTCTTTATTTTCCTGAATGTTTTCTAAAGCTTTTGTTCTTGAGGGGCCAAGAAAGCGGGATTATGTGGGATTTAAATAGATAAGAGTCCGTTTTATCGCAGAATAGATATTTCGAAGTAAATAAGAGAATCTCTTTGATTTCCACAAATCTAGTATTCGACATATCTTGTTCGGGCCTATTTTTTTTTTATTTTATGGCGGTATTGCTTTAAGTGATCAAAGACAAAAAGTTGTATGTATAAATCATATACGTTAGCATTTGCTTTGATTCAAATGAAAAATCAGGATGTCGAACTTGACAGATCACGGCTTTCAATCAAATACTCGATTGACTAATCATATAACTCATTCAGAGCGAAAGCGACCTTTAATGTGAAATTTATATAGAGCGTTGAACAAGTTTTAGTTATGTTGCAGGTTATCATTGATGCGGATACTTGGTCGCCGGAACTGCAGTTTATTCAAGCTGCAGTTACGACATTAAGGTCTCCAACTAACGTTCAGCGTTTAGTTTTATGACCCTTATGATATAGTCTACAAAATGTTGCCTTTTACAACCTTAGTGAAACTACCATGTCGGGTGTTTTTACACGGGCACCAGTTTAAGCCCAGGGCATTGTTTGACTAGTATGAATACGAAACAAATATTCGATGTGCGATCAAAAGCTCGTAACTATAGTTTGAATTAGCTGTTGTTACGAGGTTTTAATCGCCCTCCTACGAAGTATCTTTAAAAAAGAATATTCCCAGAAAATATGGCAGCTGCACAACTTTGAACAGACTGAGTGGGCTCGAGTCTTCCGAATGTATAAATCGACGGCTTAGTGTGAATACATCGTAAGGCACTTTCAGCAACGAAAACGCAAGAGTACAACATAAGGATCACTGACGCTCGGCAGTGCAGTATTTGATAGTGAACAAAAACTAAGTCCATAACAGGCGTAGTTATTGTAAAATGCATTTAGAGTTGTCTTTCTTTGATAACATAGATTGAATAATATAGAATAGCAATCATATTTTTCGAATTTCATGTCAATAAATCGTCTATGGGCATGCAAAACTTCGCAAATGCAGCTTTAGCAAAGCTATATTTACAAAATTTGCATGCTTTATTACAAAATATTCATGGTATAACGGAGAATGGTTGGTATGAATAAGATGAAATATTGATGATAAATTCCAAAAGGTAACGAGAAACAAACCATTGTAGAATTTGCATGCTTGTCTATGTTTGTTCTTTAAAACATATTTGAATACAATGTTTTAATATACAGATTATCACGAAATCTTAGGCTTTTTTCTTGTTATTGCCGTTCGATTGTGTTGGTCATAGAAAATTTGAATGGCATATTGCCGTTGGGCGTACTAAATGTTGTAACTACAGCTTAATTCACTGTAATAACGATTTTTGCATTCCCAACGACGATATGGCTTAACCGGCTTTAGACTAGGTCCTCGATTTTAGCTATCGTGGTAGGTTGAAATAAAACCTAGAGTGGAAAACTGTATTGCCATGAACATGCAATTGTATGCATTTTACTCGGTTTTCTTAGTACAACACTGTAGAAATTGTATCAGGCTGGTTTCATTAGAAGCGTATCAAAATTGATTCATTTGTAAGACCAAATACCACATCGCGTACATCTCCGAGACGAGATTGTAACGTTTAGAGTTTTAACACTGGTCGTTGACGACAAACCGTGAGATGGTGCTCATTCCAAAATCAAACAACCTCACCTTGATTACGTTTCTTAATCACTTTTTGAGCGGATGGTCTAAAATGGAACAAGTCCGGATAAGTATGGTTGGTCGTTTGTTTACACTAAGGTCAGTTTGTTGTCTTGTCGGAAGGCTTATACGGGATAAGTTTGCATACACTAAGGCCAGTTTGTTGTGTTGGAAGGTTTGTATGGGGTATGTTGTTCGAGGCTTTAAGATAATGAAGCTCGTCTTTAATCCTTTCCCTTACAATTTCTGATTTTAACGCGTCTGTAATATCATACCTGAGAAAACATCGTAGAAAAAGAAAAAAGTGCTTGTAAAAAGCAATTTCTTCCTTTTCCACGATTATATAGGGTTGTTACGTTTTGAATTGTAGTCCCTTTATGATGTTACTACCTGTTGCTATTCTTTGGAATTTAGAAAAGTCAACAATTTTGAAAAACAGTTTTAGGCAGATTGCTGGCCTCGCCTACTGATCTACTATAAGGCAGTCTAAATGAAATATTAGTTTGAAATTCACAGCCAGGAACGTAAAACAAGTCTTTTTTTTTTGGTAATCTAAACACCGTAACTACAAATTGTAGTTAAAAACCTCCAGGCACGGCGTTTAAGTCTCCATATAGGCAGTTACAACTATTCCGCGCTGAACATTCGAAATGTTTTACAAAAACGTCAGAGGCCAGCATTCGTCACTGGTCTGAATGAGAGAACTGATCGGTAATTCTGGTATATTCATCGCAATGATGATCCGCCAACAAGCCTGGTTTTGTAAAGAAACAGCGATGTATGTGAATAAAATCACTCAATTAATATCCGTAAGGTAGAATGGGCGGATGGCTGTTCACGCCCACTGAGCTCCAACAGGAAGTTCAAAATTGATATTAAACTGCGTAATATTGCCAGATATATGGCTAGTCACATGTGCCAAAAACGTTAAACAGTTAGATGGCGACCTAAATGTCTTAAGTACAGCCCTTGCTTTAGTCATGACGTTTTTTAATCGCCAAAACAACAAAACTGTTTGATATTAAGGTCAGCAAATGTCCGGAGTAAACGGATGATTGGCCGATTGATTCTTTGATTGAGGGATGATATCCGTCAATTGATGAATTAGATAAAGTACCATAATGAGTACTTTTGACGCGTAGCTACTTGTCAAAACGACTGACTTATTTTCAAATTAAAGCATGGTATATTTCAAAATGACTTTTAATATTACAAACAATATATTTCTACAATCATCTTCAGATAAACTGTATTTCAAACTTAATTTAACAAGGTTGTCCGTCAAAGATCACTTATAATCGCATAAAGTTAAACTTGTAAAAGATGGCCGTCCCGGAGAGGAACTTGTGAGAACGGGTCTCTTATTCATGTTCCTGTTTAATCAATGTTTGAGTATGAACATTGTCACTTGTTTATAAATAATATGGACCGCTGACGGATCGTTGCCACGCCCACTGATCTCCGACAGGAAGCTCAACATAGACAACTACAGTATTTTTTATTTTTCTGAATGGTTAGTAACCTCTACAAGAAATTGAAACAAGGTTGGTTGGCGACCTTTACGTCGTAACTACAGCTTGAATAACATGTAGTCATGTCAGTTAAGTCACTTAATCAATAAAAATGCTTAGAAAAGGGAATTCAGAGTTTCTTTTCCAGTCTGAATTAATAATTTGATTGGTTAATCGATTGTTTGGTTGACAGCGGCGATCAATCAATTTGTTACGTTGATCTTGACAGTTTTAGTCATTACATAATGTTAAATTTAGTTTAGGATGATACACGGTTCAGTGTATAGTTGACCTTGATCAGTTGACCGACCGTAAGTGTCGATCAAAAGACAAGTCGACCAATCAAATCATTCATTAAGACCGGGAGTAATTTTGAACTCAGATATTTGCCGGCATTTATGTTACAATCGCTACAGTTTCACCATAAAATTCAAGAATTTCAAGATAACTTATTAAGAGTTTGTTTAGTATGTGCCCGTCACAAAAAACAACAACAAAAATCAACTGATAAAAGGGATATGCACTATACATAATCACTCTAATTTTCAATATTTCGGCAAAAATGCCTTTATCAGGAAAATAAAATAAAACTTATATCTAGAACATAACTTAGTGGTCACTCATTTTAGCTATTTTGTTTTATTTTGTTTTGATTAGATAAAATGAAATAACTATAATAAGTGATAATAAAGTTCTAGATATAAGTTTTCTTGTCTTTTTCTTGATAATGGCGCTTTTGCCGAAATATTGAAAATTAGAGTGATTATATATAGGGTTTCAACAGTTCCCTGAGGAACTTAATTGTGATACTGAAAGCGATATGTTTTCAAGTACATCCTACATTTATACCAGTCAAGATAAAATTGCATCCTGGAAGACGAAGCAGAAAATTCTCCCTCTTTCTTTTGTGCCCCATCAAGTTAAGTGAGAAGAAAACACATAACAATTAATAAGATTTGACTATAGGTAATTTAAGTTGAAGTTACGACGTATAGGTCGCCAGCTTACCCATTTATTTTTGTTGCATGTTACCGACCACCATTTCAGCAAAATATCGCCGTTCAATATCGAAGAAGAATTTTTTGTCGGAGCTTTGTGGACGGGGCCAGCGATCCTTTAATTTCTACAATCTCATATATTCATTCTCTAGGTAGGTTTTCGTATACAAATTTAACTTATTTTGGATCACGAAAGTCATGGCTACTGGCTTGGTTAGGGAGGTAGAGACCTTATTGAGGTTAATCATGTATAGTAATTTCCATAGGGATGTTTCACAGTGGCCGTCTAAGGCAAGTGTGGCTCTTCTGAGCTTGGCTGTTTAAGGATTTCAAGGATTGTCGACATCTTGCAGACCGGCTGGCGAATGTGGTACAGAGGGACTGCAAGGGGGAGATAACTCGCTCGGTTTACACATCGTGATACCAGAGTCAGAGCTAGACGAATCGTGCCTCTCGTTGTTAATCTGTAACAAAGAAAAAATTCTGTTTTAGTTTTGTCTATGGAAATTTCAGAATTTTTTAAAAATGAGAATTAGCTTCATTTTTCAACGAAACTTATTTGAATACGGAACTATTCTATATGCTTCTAAACAAAATGTTCTCCTTCCCATATGTTCTGGAAATTCTTTTGCTTTTTTTATTTTAAATGTTAAATTATGAAAGAAGAATGCAAGAATGCTTTCATTGACGTATGAAACAAACAACATATTAAAAAATGTTTACTTATTCGCGTCTTCATACAGTGTGATTTAGGTTTTCCGTTGCACACCAAAAACAATAAACAAAGCTAATCTCCTCATCTATCGAAATTAATTGTGACCTGTCGTATGAGATAGAATCGTTCCAAAATTTTGCCAAATATTTATTCAAAACTGAGGTCGGATCTATACTGAAAACTGAACACAAAAGCTTTAGTCGCCGTCATATCGCAGTCGGTAGCGCATCAGACTCCAAAACTTCAATTAATGGATTCGATTGGTTCGATCACCGATGGTGGTACATATCCTTTCCGACATTTGTATCGCACCAATGGGTAGATCATCGTAATCCTAAGCGGGATAGCAGCTGAGGGCTAGGAAAGGGTGTAGTGGTAGTACTGGTGTGAAAAATACCAGGAATTCATTGTTAGGTGCTTAAGCCAGCGCGATATATGACTGAAATACTGTCAAAAGTAACGTTAACTCCCATTCAATCAATCATTTATTCAAAAAGTTTAGGAGTTTTTTATGTATAAGCCTTACCATAAATAACCCATTTCCGTTTTTCGAAATTTTAGACTGGTCCAGTTTGAAAGACTTTGTAATAGACAAGGATATTTCAGTGCAATTTGAACGAAACAATACTATGTGGTAGAAAATAGTGAAAGAAAAGAAGTTGCTTGTTACAAGCAATTTTTTCTTTTTTCGCAATATTTTCTGTGGTATAAAAATCACATAGACGTAAAAGACAGGGATTGTACGGGAAAGGTTAATATTTTTCCTCTTCATTTCGTCTTACCCCCCAAAATACAAGTTATTAAAGTTCCATTAACTAGACGTTCTTTTAAATTAAACTACATGTAGTATAAAATGTTGTCGTTTGATAATGGGCTTATATACAAAATCCTTTGTATCTCTATCATTCTTTAAGGTATTAACCTTTTTCTTTTACTTTTTTGAATCGGAAATGTAGTTTATTATATCATTTTTCGAAAGTTATATTTTCCCTTAGTATTGTACATTTGACCATATGATCACTTGAAGACATGTGTTTCCTGAAACATAACGCAGTTATACAATATTGTGAATTACATCAAAGGAAGGAAGAGGTAAAAAAGAAATAAGTTGACAAAAGTAGTTTTTTTGTTTATGCGAGTTTTCAAGAAAACAACTTTTTTCACAATTTATACCATAATTTGGCTTCTGGGTTTTTCTGGGTCCAAAGGTAATACAATTATATAAGCGAATTCACAATCCACGGTCTTACATCACCCGTAAAATCCGCATTTAATATTGCTGCATTATTTTCTAGCGACATCGTCGTTGAACGAGCAGAATGTCGTAACTAAGGCTTTATTCAAACTGTAGTTACGATATTCCTCATGTCCAACGAGGACGTGGTAATTTATATTTCAGTCTTTAAATGAATGCTTTTAACCCATTTCCAGAAAGACAAAATTAAAGACTTGCCCAAATTGAAAGAAGTTGCAGACGACAATTTTTTTGTTGATTGAATTTGAACCAATATTTGTGTTTTGGAGTAGAAAAATTTGTGGCTTATGAAGAATTTGCTTGTAACAAGCAATTTCTTCATTATCCGCACACCTTTCCAAAGCGTATATCTCAGGGTTGTCGAAAAGCGTTACTGTGTGGGAAAGAGTTAAACGAAATCTGGATATAGTGACTACTGAAATACCTTGTCCGTTGGTAGGGAATGTAACTGTTTTGTACGTAATAAAGGACTCCGCCGTAATCCTGGTGACGTTGTCCCCGACATGACCGGGGCAAGTAACGTAGAGTTAGTTATCGTTGTGGTATTGGAGGCTGCCTTCTCGGGAACCACGTGTCCAGTCAAACACGATATTGGTATTTTGTATATAGATCTGGAAGCATTGTATGGAAACCTTGCTGTCAAATAGAAAAAGGGGAATATGTATAATTGAATTTAACAAAACGAATTCTGCCCATTCCTACACAACGACGCATATTGACGCCCATCTAGAAAGACAACTGGGAAAATATTGTGGAAATGAAGAAATTGCTTGCAACAAGAATTTTCTTCATTTTCCTCAATGTTTTCTACCCAGAAAATTGAAAAAATCTTAAATTTCATACTATGTTAATTCTCGTCTGCAACTTCTTTCAAATTGGGCCGTTCTATTTCTTTAAATCCATTAAATTATGACAAAAGTTTGGACTGCAGATGAACTATACAAAAATATTACAACTTATTGTGAGAAGAGAAGTGCTTGTCGTATCAAGAACTTTTTTCTTTTCAATCTACAATATCCGTCACAGAAACATTTCCCATCGCATCGAAATATGGTGCTTGTGTTGTAATTAATAAGTTCTCAAATTTTACTTTGGCAATAAGCAATAATGACGTATAATGAATCTTGTGGTAAATTTGCTTCTCTACTCTTCAAAAACATAAAAGTTGTTTGGAGGTATCAATTACGAACTTTTTGAGAGTAACAAGATTCTTGGTAAATAGTTCGACTAAGATATCAAACGAAGTTAAAATCATTTCCTTGGTTTGTGAACTTAATGTCGTAACTTCTTTTAATTTAAGCTGTAGTTAAGGTAATCGTGTCGCCAAACCCACAATCGCTAGATAAGAATTTAGCGGTTGATCGTGATTTTCGTCTAATTAGATAATTTCGATGAACATTCGCTTTTTCCTTATTTAAAGCAGAGGTCAATTGAAAATGATAATTGTAACTTACTGTTTGGAGAAGGCGGCATTTTAAAAGAGGGTGATGAAGGAGATGAAGTAAGATCTGATCCTTCTTTAGGCGAGGGCGGTGAAAATGATGTAGAAGAAAAGTAGATATCACACTGGAAAAAGAAGAATAGTTCAAGTTGTTAACACTCGGAATCGAGTTCTAAGTTATTGGTACACACACACATAATTGACCAATAGTTGGCACCTTTGACCCCGCCCACTGACACCGACAGGATGTTCCGCTTCGATTTTAAATGGCGTGCATCTTCAAAAACTTATAGCCAATACCATGTAACAAAAATGAAAATGGTTGGTTGGCGACCATTAAATAAGCTGTAGTTATGACGTTTAAGACGTCATACCAACAAAGATATTTCACACAAAATGGCGGCCAATACTTGAGTTTAAAGCTTATCTCAGGGCTGATTGAATGACTTGATTGGTCGACTGATACCTTGAAAGACATCAACGATTGGTTAATTAACAGTATATGAAGAGAAAACAAGTTTTAAAACGTTATTTTGATTAGAAATCATCATACATTTGTTAAATGCTAAATCAACCGCTGGAGAGTAAATAGGAGGTATATAATCTATTTTTCCAGCTGTAAATCCAAGTCAATCGACTGTCAAAGCTCAAAATATTTCAAGCAATACTCCAAACTTCAATCTACCGTCTTCTATAATAGACAGTCAATGCATTCCGACACCGTAAAGCCAATGGATTGCCAACGCTAATACAATGATGATAAAAAACTAATACTTTCTGTATTTTCAGCCTGTCCATTTATTTCCTGTGTAGATGACAAAGGAAAACCGTCATCTTACAAGATTTGTCGTTGTTTTTTTTCAACCGGCAGAAACAACACAGTTTGTTGTGGACTTCTTTTAAGTACTGAAAGAGCACCACTTAACTCCTTCCCTTCACAAAAGACAAAAATTTAGATTGGTCCAAATAAAAGAAGTTGCAGACAATAATTGTTGAATAAACGTAAGTTAACTTTGTCTATCTTTCGAGGTAGAAAACAGTGTGGATAATAAAGAAATTGCTTATAACAAGCAATTTCTTCATTTCCACAATGCTCTCGAAAGTATTTTCTGGAGAGGGGTAAAAAGGCGGGATTATTTGGAAATTGGTAACACATAATTTACGAATTTACGAATATTTAAGGATAAAATATTACCTTGCGGACTGAGGGACGACGGGCTGCATGTTACCATTATATCCCCCATAAATACCTAATGCTTAAGCGAGCTAAAACAGTATTTTGATTCACTTACTTTTGATGACATCAGTGTGACATCAGGCATGGTCATCGTGTGAACAAGGTTACCATTGACAATAAGCCGGATCTCTATTGTGTCTGTTGTAAAGGCCATGACATAGGGGAAGGCACACACTAAAATACAGCATACCGTGTCACTAGATTTATTTAAGGAAACCGTTTTGTTAGTTGCAGCATTAACTGCATAATATATATTTGCGGACTGTAGACATGACGATGCGATCTTCAAGAACCCTTCATTAAATGTCATTAGCTTAATTAATTCCGTGATAAGGTAGTGTAGAAAGCATCGCTGTTTCTACGATGGCTTCAATCGGTGAAATAGTTTTATCTTAATTACACCCGATCTCTAGACTTCTAAACAATCTCTTTTAAAGAAAATAATAATAATAATAAAAAAAAATAATAATTCGGAAGATAAAACAAGCCAGAAATTAACGGATCTCCGCTGCCAATCAAAATCGATTGTCCTATCGGATTATCCGTATAGGCCGGTATGGAATGGTTCCTCCGGCATGACAATCACTTTTTGTTTGACAGGAGACTTAAAAGCCGCGACGAAGCCTTATTCGTTTTCAATCCGTAGTTACGACTAATTAGTCGCCAGCCAACCATCTGGTCATTGTTTCATGTACCTTTGCTATATATTATACAAATAAACGTCCTTTGATATCTCAGCCTAACCATAGTATGGGAGGTCGAAGAGCCTTGGCAGCGATCTTCCTAGTCAAGATAAGTGGTACTCAGAATTGTAAAACGTCTCAAATTGAAGAAGATGGTAACAGACTAGATCATAGACGAAGTTAATTTATACAAGGCTATCCCATTCCCACTCAATCCCTCCTTTTACGCCCCTCAACAAAAAAGCTTTGGAAAACATTGTAGAAAATGAAGAAATTGCTTGGATCAAGCAATTTCTTCATTATCCACAATGTTTTTTATCCAAAGACATGATAAAAATTAAAATTTCACTAACTTAAAATTGTCGTCTGCAGCTTCTCTCAATTTTGACCTGTCTAAAAATTTTTTGTGTGGGAATGGGTTAAAGTAATGATACCTAGAATAACGACTCTTTAAGTGTGACCTTGATCTTCCTTGAACAAAAGTATTTAAAGTAAAATCTGCCCAAGAATGAGGTTAATTATTGTGCCAGTTTATCTTAAATACATAAGTACATGTAGATGTAAAAGTTGTTGCTTGTTTGAATATTTGACTTTCCCATTAACCTTGATCTCTGAAGAACACGAATATAACATATCTAATGACACATATATAGTATTCAAGGGGAGAACAATTGACCAATCGCGGCTGTCAGTCAAGGAATCGACCGACCAATCAAATGATTTATTAAGCCCGGACCTGAGCTTTCAACTCCGACATAAGCCGCCATTTTTGTTAACATTTTTGTTGTTCTGGCGACGTAAAACGTCGCAACTACATCTTATTCATGCTGTAGTTATGACGTTGTTCTCACTGGCCATAATTTTTACAAAATAACGCCGTTAAAAATCGAAGCGAAACTTCCTGTCGGAGTAAATGAGCGGGGCCAACGTAGTAGGTAAGCGAGGCCAGCGATTAGTCAATTGTGCCGAATCATCTTTAAATACATCAACAACTGTAGCGTAATAGTTTTGCGAAAATAACAGATAGGCGTACTGACGCACGCACGCATTTACACTGAACAGTCAGCGTGGCAGCTATATATTTCTCACCGAAATGACTCGACAAGGTGTATTTGGTTTCAAACAAGGCCGCACCACTGGTCGAATGAGTATGTCTTTGGTAGGACATACAATACCACAGCATTGCACTGATGACAACTAAAAAGAATATGGATATGTGGACTTTGTCATGATATAACCGAAAAATTGTTAAAAGCATGGTAAGACACAATACAGAACACTTTTTTGTTTTCTTACCTATATGAAAAGGTTCTGAGTTCCAATGTATATCGAACTCTGTGTTAACATGTTCCTCTGACAACTTCTGAAAGTGACTTATATCTGTAAGGTGAAAATGACAGTTACGTACGTCGTAAACAATCGGGATCTTACAAAAACTTCGAGATATCCATACTTCGACATATCAGGTTTACTACATATTTGATAGAAATCAAAACTATATGACCTCTTATCATTGAAGAACTTTGAGATATCAAAGAAATATTATAGATCAAAGATAGAAATGGTTGAATCTGAGCATTTCCGCCTTTATCCACTACATCTTCAGTTTGATCACTATGGATTAATTCCTGTCAACTTTTTTAAAGGTACATTTTACACAAATAGATTGTGATTCGAATCGAGCAATTGATCGCGATAAATGAAGTCGAGGTAACTAGAACCAGCTGCGTTATACATATACATTTACCTTGTATGAGGATTAAAGTTTTTCAAATACTCCCAAATACTTTGATTGGTGACCGAACTAAATAAGGTCTCGGGGTCAACGAGATCAAGGTCACAATTCTACTTTGGTCTACTCTTCAATATTTCAATAAGCCTAATCCAAGGCCTGGTGACAAATTTTAGACTAGTCTAAATTGAATTGAGTTGCAGAAGACAATTTACAGTGTATGAAATTCAAGATTTTTCGTCTTCCTGTGAAGAAATCATTGCGTAAGATGAAAATATTGCTTGTTGAAAGCAATTTCTTCATTTTACCCAATGTTTTTCCACTTGTTTTTTTCTTCATTTTTTAGGTGTGCTGAAAAGCGTCTTTGTGTGGGAATGAGTCAAAGGGTATAAATAAACTGACTTGCAATTGAAATGCACGTTTCTTTATATTGAAATAATTTTTCTATAAAAACGATAGAAAGCATCTATAAAACATTTTTTATTCCCAACATCCACTTTTGCATATTTTGTTATTTTTGAGAAATTTACATGTTGAAACGATCTTTTCGTTTGAGCAAAATGAATAAAAAATCGTTTTACGGTTTAAAATAGAAAACTGAATATTCTCGGGGTAAAAAAAACCCCCAAAACACACACACACAACACACACAAAAAACACACAAGTTATTACATACAGTTATAAGACAACAACAGCTCTGCCTCCTCGTCCTCGTAAATATCTAATGCCGACACAAGGTTTGCATTCTGAAAACAGTTTTTTCTATAGATTAATCGAAAGTGGAGCCCTAATCCATTCCTTTTGCAGACGACAATTAAAAGTGGATTTAATTTTTAGTGTAGTAGAAAAAAATGTGGAAGCAATTTCTTCTTTTGCTACAATGATTTCTCAATCATATAATCACAAGGACGTAAAAACCAGGAATTTAACAGGAAAGGGTTGAAAAGAATAAATAATCGGTTAAATTCAAACGATGGTCGATTCTTGAGTTTCAACTCGACTTTTAGCAGTATATCAGTTTCTTCTTTTTCTACAATGCGTTCTCATTTATAAAATCACAGGGACGTAAAAACCAGGGATTGAACATGAAAGGTAAAAAGTAACAAACAAAAAAACGAATAAATAATCGATAGTTGCAAGGATCTAAAAAACGAATTAAGAATAAATGAATAGATATAAACGGCATTGCGTAAAATCTCGATAAACAAGGAAACTTTTTTACTGGCTCCATGACAATCCATTTTTAATTGGTCGTAGACTAATTTATATAACGATTGTGTCGCTGCAATTTACCAAAACTGCCTTTAGCCCAACTGGACGTATATTCTGACGGGAAAACAGAAAAAAATCATTTCATTTTACAAGTTAAGAATTATCAAAAGGAGTAAAGGAAACTGGACGGTCACACGCTTTAAAGATGAATGCTTCAAGATTTTGGCTTTATAAAAAAAGCTTGCAAGAATGATCTAACCATGACTATTTAACAATCGAGAATTTTCAAAAAATTAGTTTTCACAAAAAGTTGCTTTTTTGTCGGTACCCATGTTGCATCAAGGTCTTACGTTCGTGTAAAATGATATTAGTTCTAATTAACATTCACGGAAATATCGCACACTAGGATAGAACGTACGTGTTGTGAAAGTAATAGAAATTAAAGTTGATTTACCCTAATTCTAAAGTCGGAAAGCAACGATATGTCCAATTTCTCAGTGACGATCAATTACAGTGCGTACGGCACTTTGATTAGAAAAAATAAGTGATTGGTTAACTTTACGTTCCAAATATGACGTTCATGTCAGATGACGTTATACAAAGAGTTTACTTATCGAGAGGTTGTCTTAAGACTTCACTATGTTTCTTTAATTTTTTTTGTTTTGTCTTTCTAAAACGAGTGTTCCGATTGGCTGAAAAGTTTCATACCCAAATAAATGCAATTTTGATTACGCAACTATGTTGTTTGCACGCGCACAAAGTACTCCCGTAATGATGTCTTACAATTAGTACAATATTCGCTTTTGTTTCGTTTGATGTGATCAAATTATAAGAATTTTTGATTTTCTGAGGGTATGAAACGAAAAAACCTAATCAAACATATGTATGAATCAGCTTTATGTATTAATGTATTGAGATTAGTTTTTTTCGTTTCATACCTCCGGGGAAAAAATAGTCTCTTCACCTCTTGGTTTAAGATGTGAAAAATGAAAAGGCACTGTTATATTGCAAAATAACAGGGAAAAATTACCTTATTTGTATCCGTTTGAAAAAGTTGAAGCGTGTCCCCACTTTTTTCGTTGATTAGATTAAACTGATTTTTGAATCCAACACATATTTGGTTGTTGAGTTTTGGTCCTAGATTATCTCCCCTTGGTCCATCAATCAATGTCATAATTGTTGGAACCTCAAAACACTCTAACTCCTGAATATTAAAATGAATATAATTTAACGGCTATATCAATAATATTAATTACAATATTAGCGGTATTTCTCTTGACCCATTCCCACACAATGACGCTTTCAAACGCTCCTAAAGAAAAAAAACAACTTTGGAAAACATTGAGGAAATGAAGAAATCGCTTGTTACAAGCGATTTCTTCATTATCCACAATGTTTTCTTACCGGAAATTTGAAAGGATTTAAATTTTCATAAATTCTAAAATGTCGTCTGCAATTCCTTTCAATTTAGACCAGTCTAAAATGTTTTCGTCTGGTAATTGGTTAATAGTAGTAACAGAAAGAGGGCCTCTGGGAAAGATGTAATTTCTAGCGGAGAGAATCTTCGGACATTTATAGTTTGAGGTGTAAGTACCAAATTAATACGAAAAGGTACCACCCGGGGACTCTTTAAAAACTACTTGAAAATAAGGCAGAGGTTATTTTCAAGGTATTTCGAAAATTACCATTTAATAAAAGTAAAAAAAACATTTTAGACACAGTATTTCGAAAATAAATATACGTATATACAACGATAAACGTGTTATACCGTCAACAACTTCAAGCTTTTGAAAAAAAAGCGTTAGATTGTATTCCCCTCTCTTAACCCATTCCTACACAATGACCCTTTTGGCGCTTCTGTAACTACACTAACGTTACACTGACCTTTTTAAATACAAACCCCTCTACAGCGTCTATTTCTACAGTAGGACAGCACCAGGCCAACCATTCAGCCGAGTGTTGCCAGGAGAATAATAACAATTTTCGACCAACAGCGACCACCAATCGTAAATGACTACTGCCTGTCCGACTTATACTGTATAAATGGCACCCTAGAAAACAAGGTTTTGAATATATATTCCATACAAAACTTCTCATGCAATACATAATATAGTATTCATGTGTAAACAGGTCTGTTACCTTTGATTTTGCGATTGCAAAGCAACAGTGAACGTGGCACGTTCAAGCTTGTTCTATAATCAGGCCTTAATGACGTGAATATAGATAGGGGGAAAGACTTGTTACTAAAGAAGTACAATATGACATTTATGTCAAGAGTTATTGCTGTTTTGCGACTTAAACGTCGTAACTACAGCTTATTCGATTTGCTTTTGATTATGTTTCTAACCATAAATTCATAACAACTAACATCAAATGCTATTTCAGTCGAATTTACTTATCGAAGGTCAACGGGCGTGTAGCACGATTAGGAGATTCGAGCACATTTGGTACAAGTAGATCCATGGAAAACAGTTACTAGATAATAAACTAGAGTAGCCACAAACAAAAAGTTTGAAAAAATATGGAAATGTTTTGTTTCAGTTAACAGTCATCAATTGACCAATCTCGGATATCAATCAACGGGGAAAAAAGCATTTGTTTTGATCGAAAGTGGAAATAGAACAACGACATTGGCAAATATTTTTGTGAAGCACTTTTGTTGCTTCGGCGACTTAGAAGTCGTAACTACAGGTTATGCAAGCAGTAACTACGACCTGTAGGTCTTCAGTCTACCACGCTACATTTTTTGTTACGTGATGCTGGCTATAAATATTGCTAAATTACGCTGTTTTCAATCGAAGTGGAACTTCCTGTTGGAGTCTATTATCGGGGACAACGATTTGTCAATTGAAATTTAATCTAATAATAGTCAGTCGAGGTACATATACAGTACTTAACCCAATCCAACACAGTGGAATTTTAGACTGGTCCAAATTGAGAGGAGCTGCAGACGACAATTTCAAGTTGATGGAATTTTACATTTTTTTCGTCGTTTTGGATAGAAAACATTGTGGATAATGAAGAAATTGCTTGATCCAAGCAATTTCTTCATTTTCCACAATTTTTTCCAAAGGTTTTTCGTTGAGGGGCATAAAAAGGAGGGATTGAGTGGGAATGGGTTAACCCTTGTCATGCTGAATAAAATGCTCTACAGAATCACATTAAAATCAAAGGGCTTAAAGCACTGGAAGCGCCAGTTGTGGGTAAATATTCTTTTTGAAAATGTACTTTATTTACAAGATTGATTAAAAAAAGGGACAAGCAGGTGGTGTAGACAAAGACCAGACTTGACATAAGCGCAGGCTGATCTTTGTCTATACCTCCTGCAAAACAGGAATATTTCGGTTTCAGCATAACAAGGGTTAAATATGCCCATCGCTTTAGAATAATCGATTTGTTTTAGTAATGTAAGCGTGTTATTATTTACAGAATTTTTCGGGCAGCTGCTAAAACAAAGCAAACACACTTCGGCAAGTAAATATTTCTATAGACAAAAAAGTGATTTAAAGGTAGGTATCGATGTTTTTTCAGGTCACAGATTTTAATTATTTCATTTCCCCTCATAAACTATTTGAATACAATATTCCGAATTGTAGTTTTGCAAAAATCTGAGGTCGCATATCAGAAAAAAACAGGGTATTTCCCTAATAGCCTACCTAAGCTATTAATCTATTTTTAGATTAATCCGAGACAGTTGCAAAGAATGTAGGATTATTCACGTTATGCGAATAATCGTAGGAACCTTGCATTTCGTTTACATTACATCAAACCAACATCATCGTTACGTCATCAGGATTTATGTTTGCTAGCCGGTCTGTAACTCAATATAGATCATTCCAAACTGTCGTAAGCGTCATTACGAATATAAACAATTAACGTATTTTTGCGCTAACCCTTTAATGTGACATGATTTAGAACGTTGGCTGTTTCGCTAGTAAATTTGTTACCTTCAGTTGATTTTGGGTCCTATGCAAATGAGGTCATTCGATGTCGACAGCAGAATTCCGTGATATCTAAAAATAACCTGGAATTCCGATGAACCTTTCCGATATAACCACAAAAAGCCACTTTAGGCCTATATAAGATTACCGCAAAGACAATACCTGACTAAACTTAAAGTATTAAATGTTCGTCCGAGTGTATTTTTCGGCACTTGGTAATTTTTTTCTTATCTAGGTTTCAGAGACATCGATACCTACCAAAAGTATGTCGACCCAGGAAATCAAAAAGTAATTTTTGTTGAACAATTTGCTCTTTTTTGAAACTGCAAAAAAATAATAAGTCATACAATACTTTAATGCCTTACCTTTTGTTCTCTCTATTTTATGAGCTTTACAATCTACTTTAGTCTTTACCCCGACCTCCGAGCTCTCCCCTTCAAACTCCAATAATTTGAAAACGTACACTTTTCCATCCTTGCCTAACAAAGAAAGATATACAGAACATGGCAATGTCATAGACCCAGTATTGCTAAATAGACAATGTCACACAATCAGGCATCTTCTATTTGTAAATGATATGTCTCTGACTGTTCTTATATCAATATTGTCTGGACATAAATGAAGATCTCGTTAACGTTTAGGTCCGATGAGTACTGGCCGGTTTTTGTAATATGATCGAGGCTTGTTTTGCAACATACTCGGATACTCCGGGGTCTCCTTATTAGTTACGCTGCATCGACATGTAGTGTAGCTAATAAGGAGACCCTGGGGTATCCGAGGATGATTTTGCAACGCACAATAGAACCAGATATATTAGAGGAGAGCTTTCGGGAAGTAAATTCATTTTACATCGATTTGGAAATAAATTCTTCTAACTTAGATTAATCCCTCTCGATCGACACCAGTACTCGCGCCGAAAGAGTTTGTCAAAGACTGAACCAAGATCGATAGCCGCTCATGGGAATTGAACTCATGACCTCTTGATCGGGAAGCCGACACTCTACCTCTCGACCACGGACTTAACAGGTCAAATACAGTTGTGTGAACATCGAAAAATTATCTCAATTAAAGAGCGTCATAAAGAGTGCATTGCTCAAACATTTAACAAAAATGTCCTTGTTTGGAAGAAATCTGCCGAACCGCAGATCAAATATAGATAACTTTTGATGAAGTTGTTGAGTACGTTATACACAACAAGTGTATAAGACCATCACTTGACATATTTAGCATCAGCTGTAGTTGCCAAGCCAACAAAAATGCTTCTAAAAATTGTCTGAGTTCAAAATTTACTCCCGGTTAAAATGAGACGATTCTAATGAGTCCCAACAACAGAAGTTTTAGCAAGACTTCCGTAACAATTTATGCATTTATTCGATTTCATATATTCCACAAAGAAAACGACCAATCTCTATAGCGACCACTTCTTACCCGTCCCACGAGTGGTTGTGTAATCCAAAATTTACTGTTTTTACCTTTATCCTTTCTAAAGAGGAGAAGTCCATGAGCCTCCACCACATTGAGCTGTTTTATGCTGACCGATTTATCAAATATCAAACGAGGCTGTAACCCTTCTGAAATAAATGACAAAAATCGTATGTGACAAGTTGACCAGATTTACTCGATTAATCAGTGAGTATATGTATATGTTGTGCCCAATTCTTAAGAACGGGCAGACACATTTTGCCCATTCTTAAGAATGGTTGGCCATTCTTAAGAATGGTCAATGCGGTTTGTATCTGTTACCGGAAGCGTTTTTTCGATCAATATCGACCAATATATTAATGAATCGACCAACCAGTCGCCAAGCAATTGATAGATTAACCAATCAATAAATAA
Organism: Fragum fragum; assembly: GCA_946902895.1. Taxonomy (NCBI): domain Eukaryota; kingdom Metazoa; phylum Mollusca; class Bivalvia; order Cardiida; family Cardiidae; genus Fragum; species Fragum fragum. Next base: position 36,059,741 of record OX336380.1, read on the forward strand.
ATGATATATTTAACCACGCGGGTTGACATATACAAAGCGAAGAGCTTTCACTTCTTCAGAACACAATTTTGTCGCACTTCTCTACCACATTCGGAGCAGCTCACATCCCCGAGATAAATAAACAGGTTAGATTTTTTAACTTTTACAAGTCTCTGTTCCAAACTGAACTCTAAATACTTTAAATAGTCAAGATTTATCACCTTATGATAGATAACGCAATGTACTCATGATCCGTCAGGTCGTACCTGAACTATTTCGTACCGTTTTTGTTGGGTGGACGTATTTTATCTATCGCTAGATTTGTACTCGTTGTTTTATACTTTAACCCTTTCATTTTGCGTACAATCCCAGTTTTTTACGTTCCTGTGATTTTATACCTGACAAAAACAATGAGGGAAAAGAAGAAATTGTAACAAGCCATTTCTCCTTTTTCTACATTAATTTTTACCTTGTAGGATGATTCCTTTTTAAATTGCACTCTCTTTAATTGTCATCTGAAACTTCTTAGGATTTGGAAAATTCAAAAATTTTGAAAAAACAAAAACAAAAACAAACAAAAAAAAAAAAACAGGAAAGTGTTGAGGGCTCTTATGCAAGGAATGGTTATAGGCTTAATTCTAGAACTGTTGCCTTTTACTTTTTAATGTAGTGACATTATCCTATTGCACCATATAGGGATTTATAATAGTATTTGATTAAGTCATAGCCCGGTTGGTAGGGTATAATGTCTATACTGGTTCACCATGGTCCAAATAAAGACCTGGGTTCTACAGTCAATTAATGCCTGGGAGGTAGAGTATAAAATGTGTGTGTAGGTCCACCCGAGTCGAATCATGGACCCGGGTTCTATCTATCTATATATACTGCCCAACTCCCCTTTGGGGTATTACTGGCGGGTTCTGCAGTTAAGGATGAATTATGATATTGACATGATGAATGAATTTGAATAGTCTTTTGAATGGTATGAATCAGAACAGAAATGGTTTGATTTTGTGTTTTGAAAGTTTTGAGCAATTTGTATTAAATACAAAATGCTCAGCTAATGTTTTAATCAAATTGCTATGAAAAAGAATGATAAAAAAAATTATATAAACCATAAAACATCATTCACCAAATCAATTGAAATCAGTTGTTTTATTTCAATATCAGGTATCACAGCTGCACCTAGCTGCGATATCGTAGCCCTCTTTCTGATAATCTGCTGCCTCGCCAGCAGATTATCAGAAAGAGGGCTACGATATCGCAGCTAAGCTGCACCCTCCTCCCTCCTTTAGGACCCGACTGAGATAATTGCTTCCACCAAAAGGTTGACATGTTAAAAAAAAACTTTCAGATGTTAAAAACATTAAAAAAAATAAGACCAATTAAAACTGCATTTCAATAAGTCACACCTTCACTTGACCAAAGATTGATTGATTGCATGGGGCTTAACGCCACTTGTAACAGTATTTCAGTCATATCGCAGCAGCTGGAACACCTAACAATGGATTCCTGTTATTTCTCACACCGGTACTTGTAACCACTACATCCTTACCTGGCCTCCAACTGCTATCCCACTTAGGTTTACCATTATCCACCCATTGGTGAGAGACAAATGTCTGAAAGAATATGTGCCGCCGCCGGGGATCGAACCCATGACATCCCATTTTGGAGTTGGACCGAAGATAAACAATAACAACACATATTTATTGAACTGACTTCCCTTACATTTTATTTTAAGCCACTTTTAAAAGTATTTCAGTCATATCATGGAGGCTTGAGCACCTGCCCCTAGATTCTCTCATAGTGCAACAACAACATCCTTTCTGTGCCCCCAGCTGCTCATTAGACTTAAGTTTACAATTATCTACCCAATTGTGGGAGGCAAATGTCTGAAAGGATTTTCGTCCCAGCCGGGATTGAATTCGTGACCTTGCAACTGGGAATGGCATATGCTACTAACTGTGCTATGGCCGCAGTGCCGGAAAGTTATGCCAATGCGTTACAGTGTTTTCAATAGTCTTTATTTAACCCATCAAAATGTGGAGTTGAGTGGGAATAGGTTCAAGAGCACATACCAATTGAAATGCATTTTACAATCCAGTTAGCTCAGTTTGTAACACACTTTTTACTAATTTCACAAGTTTTGAGTTCTTACCCCAGCTAAGCTATAACTCTTTCTGACATTTGACAAAAGTCATTTTGACATTGTCCTTTCTGTATCTCTCTCCAATGTAAAATATAAGTGATGATAAGTAGTTCCCTAAGTAGATGAGCATTTGGTGGCCTTTATCGTTTGTCCCGGATTCACTATTGAGAAGAATGACAAGAAGCCATGGTCAGGTGACCAGTTTCTGCATAATAACTGAATAACTGTTGCGATGGACATTAAGTGAGATACAATCAATCCAAATGAAATAGATTTAAATCTTTTCAACAAGGAATTAAAACTACATGTTTTTACCCATCATTATAGATTGTACAGTTGTGTGGAAATACAGATTTGCTCTACTTTTCTACGGGCAAGTAAGACATTTTACTTTTCCAGAATCTAAACAAACTTGTCTCCTAAAAGGTGAAGAGATAGATTTAGAGGAAAAGTTGTTGTTAATGAAGAAAATGCTATTTTCTTCACTTACATCAATGTTTTACACCCTTCACTATAGAATCACTATAATTTCCCAATATATAACAAGTTTTCTTAACCCATTTCCAGATGGCAAAATTTTAGACTGGTCTGAATTGAAAGGAGTTACAGAAGACAACATAAAGTTTCTGAAATTTAAGATTTTTTTCAACTTACTGGTTAGAAAATATTGTTGAAAATGAAGAAATTGCTTGTTTCAAGCAATTTCTTCATTTTCCACAATGTTTTCAAATTGTTTTTCTTTAGGGGCATCTAAAAGTGTGACTGTGAGGGAAAGGGTTAAGATCTGTTTTGTACCATTCCAAGATATGCCCTGGTATTTATTTGTCCTTCGGCAAGTTGCCTTGAAAAATGTACTTTTTCCCAAGAAGATAAACCTGTCATGTCAGACAAATGGGCATGTGAATTCCACACCCATGAGTGTGGACCATTAAACCTTGGTGAGGAAGAACAATTTTTCAAATGGGTCTTGCATGGCTAAATGGTAAGGTCTGCAGACATGTAATCAGCAAGAAGTCAAGGATTATGGCTTTGAATCCCAGCTGCACCACTGGTCATGTGGGTTTGTCCTTAGGCCAGACATTTCAGGGCTCAAGCCTAGCACTAGTAGTATGCAATAAATAATTGAACTTTACTGTGAAAGAATATTCAGAGAGGCATTAAACCTTATTCAAACAAAACCTTTCTTAACTCTTTACAAAGTTTAAGACTTACTTTGTCAAAATTCAAAGAAGTTGTAGACAACAATGAAATTAGAGTGCAATTTGAAAGGTAACTAACCCACAGAGTAGAAACTATAGTAGGAAAAGAAGATATCACTTGTTACAGGCAATTTCTTCTTTTTCCAAAATGGTTTCTCAAGTATAAAATCTTAAGGACTTATAAAGCAGGGACTGTACAGGGAAGTGTTAAATATTAAAAAATATGCCTATTAAGAACATACAAATTCTTTTCAGTCTAATAAGAATTAATACTTTCAGACTCAACAAAGATGGTCAGTAAATATGCTCTCCACACGGAGTTAATTTCTAAAAGCTAACATCTGCTGTGTTGACTTGATCACTCATTTATCAATGTTGTCAACACAAAGTCTATTGTTTTTCAGATTTTAATTTCAAGTTCATATCACCCAAATAAATGCAATGTCATTGACATCACTGTTCATGCAAACAATCAATATCTTGTATCCATTAAAGGGGTGATCAAAAGCAATCAGTCATTTAGCTCACCTGGTCACAATATGTTCATGGTGAGTTTTTGTGATCCTTTAATGTTGGGCATAAATTCAGCAATACCACTTTAGATTTCACAATTTTTAGTGGGTTTTCCAAAACTTACAGAAATTTCTGAATGGTCATTAGGAAGATCCCTTTGGACTTTGATGACATTCTGTCCTATTTCACAGGAAAACTGTTCTTAATGCCAGTTTCCTCTTTACAATGTAACGGGTGCTTAATTTTGGCTCGATCTTTCTCAAATTTGCTGGAAGTGGTTATTTAGTAATGAGCAATATTCCTAGTGAAAAGAGTGACATTCTGTTAAATGTCACATGATAAGATGCCTTAGTGAACATTTTGCTCAGCTGATTTAGCTCATTCATTCATGCAATGTTCTCTCAATCCTGGTACTGTGAGTTTGAACCCCGTCTCAGCCAACATTCTCTCTGACAGCTCATCCCAACATAGCTCTCACGTATGGTCATATGATCTGTTATGTGCGTTTGTTGTATTAAAAGTGGAAGGTTGTAATAGATGTAGCTTGTGGTTTGCTTGTGTGAGAAATGACAGGAGCCCTGGTGAGGTGCACCAGTCATATGATATCCATGTATCAGAAATACTGTTGAAAGTGGCCTTAAACACCATTCAACGAATAAACCTTGATGACAATTTCCTATAATTACAGCTATACAAGTTTTACACATTCTCTTACATGCAAGGAAGATCCATGTATTGAGTATCATAAAAAGGGGCCTTTACCCTTTCCTGTTTTCAAAATTTAAAATTGTTAAATTTGAAAGAAGCTGCAGGCATCAAGTAAAAGAGAGTGCAATTTGAAAAGTAACCAACGTATAGGGTATAAAATAGTTCTGGAAAAGAAGAAATTGCTTGTTACATGCAATTTCTTCTTTTCCACAATATTTTTGCTAGCATGAAACCATAGGGACCTATAAACCAGGGATTGAACAGGAAAGTGTTAATGACAATTGCCTTGTTATGGCTTAAAAGTAAAAAATCTTGGCTTAGTCTCTGTGTTATATGCTGTAGGGGAATTTTAAGCTATGTGGAAGTCCCAATATCAAATATAAGAGCATATTACACCCAATATCAAGAGAAACTGGGCCATTCATACAGGTTAACAAAATGTTAGACTGATCAAAGTTAAAAGAAGTTGCTGACAACAATTTCATCATGACTTGAATTATGATAATCTTTGTCTTATGGGTAAAAACTTTGTAGATAATGAAGAAAATGGCTTATAACAAGTTTATCAAAGCTTTTTAAATGACAGGTATCAAAAAGTGGAATGGTGTGGGAATGGGCTAGGTGAAAATATCCTAGCAACTCAAACCCATTATCACACAACAAATTTTAGACTGGTTCTAATTGAAAAACTTACAGTTGACATTTCAAATCGGACTAAGATTGGAAAGTAACTGCCAAATAAAGTAATAAACATTTGGGGAAAAGGAGACATTACTTGTTACAAGCAATGTCTCCTTTCCCCTCAAAGTTTTCTGTTATCATATTTCCTCAGGTTGCCCAAAAGTGAAATTGTCTAGTCAAATTGGTAGAAAGAATCATAATGCTAACAAAATAGTTATTTTCCATCAAATATCAAGTAAAAAGGGGACTAAGTATCCATAACAGCTTTGAAGCTCATTTTATACTTTTATGCCCTGCATCGAAAGATAGGGGGCATATTGTTTTACCGTTGTCCGTCTGTCTGTCATTGAGTCTGTCTGTCAGCAAAACTTAATAAAAAAACTTAGCATTGCCAATTACTACCAGCCTATTCAAGATACATCTCCTTAATATGCATCTCCTAATTTCAAGGTCAAGGTCATGTGATAAAGTCAAGGTCACATACCAAGATCAAACGCAAAAAACCCAAAAAACACTCGTGTATAGCGAGACAAACACATCTTGTTTGCCTTTAAAGTTTTTCCACCTTTAACCCTTGTCATGCTGAACCCGGAATAATCCAGTCTTGGCAATAGGTATAGACAAAGATCAGCCTGCACATAAGTGCAGTCTGATCTTGGTCTACACCTCCTGCTTGTACTTTTCCTGTCAGAGTTGTTTGTGAAATTGATTTATAAAAGAAATATTGAATATTGAACAACAAGTTCTTTTAGTGCTTTCTTCCCTTTGATTTTACAGTAATTCAGTGAGATATTTTATACAGCATGATAAGGGTTAAGATATCTCAAAACTGTAATAACTCTTTTTTTGCAAATTTTACAGGAGAGAGGAAAAACATTCTCATTTTGTCATTTCTAATTTACTAAAGGAAAAATTCTGAACATATTTTCCTTTTTTTCATTAAAGAAAATACTAAAGAAAAGAAATTGGAAAAAGGTTTTATATAATGAGTTATGTAAATGTGTGAGTTACTATATTATCACACTAAAACAGCTCTATTTTCTAAAAAAGAATCATTGCATTGCTGTAGTAATTACAGGTACTACTGTATTGCAATTACTAATTCTGATGAATTTTATGAAAAAAAATCTGTTCAATAATGAAGTAAAAGATTAATAAAGCTTATTAAATGGAGATGCCTGGATTAAAATTATATGCATTGTTGATAGGTTACTTGAAGTATGTTACTGCAGCTTGAATACCTTTCTGTAGTTACATAGTTTTGATATCCCTCAGGCAATATACAATCTAACTTCTACTAGCCTAACATCAACCTTGCCTTCTAATTCTTGCAATAACAAAATACAAAATAAGTATTTCAATACAAAAAAAAAAAAATATTTTACTAGTTTGCTTTTGGGTAAATTCTAACTCTGGCTGAAGGGGATTTGTCATTGTGTTGACTCTGTCATGACCCAATAAAACAGTTTCTTATAAATTTTCCACAGAAAATATTTGATGGATTTGAAACAACTTTCACAGGGATTATCCTTGGGTTACCCTTTTTTCTGATTCCTTAGGCTAATCTGAAATGATTTTTTTTTATTGACTAGTCCAATCCCATAAAATGATTATGTATAGTGAAAAATCCATTTATCAGAACCTTTGGTCAGGTTTCAACCAAATTCCACAACAATAGGTCTTGGAAAAGCTTTCTCATATTTCTGAAAATGTGGCTTTTATATACAAGAAAGATTCTTGGGTGATCCCTTATAATGCAGATCCCTTATTATACGCCCGTTGAAGACGGGACGTATTATGGGATCACCCGTGGTGTCCGGGCGTCTGGGTGTCCGGTTGTCCGGGCGTCCGGGCGGTGTCCACTTCTTTGTCATCCTAAGTCCGATTGACTTTAAACTTAGCAGTTATATTCTTCTTATCAATTGCCCTTTGTTGTTTTTCATACTTGAATCTTGTCCGGAGTATATCTCTAAAAGTATTATAGCTAGGATCATGAAACTTCATGGGTGTATAGATCTCACAAAGGGGGAGTGCAGTGCACAAGAACCATAACTCTACCTGGCCTATTTTTTGAGTTATTGCCCTTTGTTGTTTTTCATACTTGAATCTTGTCCGGAGTATATCTCTAAAAGTATAATAGCTAGGATCATGAAATTTCATGGGTGTACAGATCTCACCAAGGGGGAGTGCAGTGCACAAGAACCATAACTCTCCCTGGCCTATTTTTTGAGTTTTTGCCCTTTTTTGTTTTTCATACTTGAATCTTGTCCGGAGTATATCTCTTAAAGTATTATAGCTAGAATCATGAAATTTCATGGGTGTATAGATCTCACCAAGGGGGAGTGCAGTGCACAAGAACCATAACTCTACCTGGCCTATTTTTTGAGTTATTGCCCTTTGTTCTTTTTCATACTTGAATTTTGTCCGGAGTATATCTCTAAAAGTATTATAGCTAGAATCATGAAATTTCATTGGTGTATAGATCTCACCAAGGGGGAGTGCAGTGGAGAAGAACCATAACTCTACCTAGCCTATTTTTTGAGTTATTGCCCTTTGTTGTTTTTCATACTTGAATCTTGTCCGGAGTATATCTCTAAAAGTATTATAGCTAGGATTATGAAATTACATGGGTGTATCGATCTCACCAAGGGGGAGTGCAGTGCACAAGAACCATAACTCTACCTGGCCTATTTTTTGAGTAATTGCCCTTTGTTGTTTTTCATACTTGAATCTTGTCCGGAGTATATCTCTAAAAGTATAATAGCTAGAATCATGAAATTTCATAGATGGATAGAGCTCACCAACTGGGAGTGCAGTGTACAAGAACCATAACTCTACCTAGCCTATTTTTTGAGTTATTGCCCTTTGTTGTTTTTCATACTTGAATCTTGTCCGGAGTATACCTCTAAAAGTATAATAGCTAGAATCATGAAATTTCATGGATGGATAGAGCTCACCAAGTGGGAGTGCAGTTTACAAAAACCATAACTCTACCTAGCTATTTTTTGAGTTATTGCCCTTTTTTATACTTGAATCTTGTCCGGAGTTTATCTCTAAAAGTATAATAGCTAGAATCATGAAATTTCATGGATGGATAGAGCTCAACAAGTGGGAGTGCAGTGTACAAGAACCATAACTCTACCTAGCGTATATTTTGAGTTATTGCCCTTTGTTGTTTTTCATACTTTGTTTGACAGAAAATATTCATTCAAAATAACCTCAGTTCTACTCAAACCCCCAGCTAATATTAAGCAGTGTGACGGGCGTATCTTGTGACAGTTTGGCACCTTGTTATAACCAATAAAAAACAATGGGTTTTTTATAGGCCAGGCTTAATTCCATGATTCTGATACCAATTATGACCATAGAGAGTCATGTCTCAAGTTGCAGAGACCCACAGAAATAATTCTGCTTCCTGGCATAAAAAAGTTTCCATAAGGTCTGAAGCTTTCATATTTTGCATATGACATTGTATTATGATACTGTGCCAAAATACTTCAAATATTTGTCACGAGATCAACTTCAGCTCTCAGATATTAGTTCTCAGATTGTACATAGAGATAATGAAAGAAATCTCTTAAAATCTCCTCCTGCAAACCCATAAGGCCTAAAGCTTTCAAATTTGAAAATTGTCTCATGATACTTTAAAAAAATTCTTCAAATTGTTAATCTGAGATCAAAGTAAGTCCTTCATTGTTAGATCCTGGTAAAGAAGGTCTCTGGGGCCAATAGATTTCAATTTCTGTATTTAACACTTTCCAATGCTCTATCAAAATAGATAAAAATCATTACTCTGAGAACAACTTAAGCCCTGTATTGTGGGTTTCTGTATTTTGCATAGATATGAAGATTCTTTAAATACCTTCTACCAAACATTAAGGCTTCGAGTTTCCAAATTTTGCATGTGATATCCCCTTGTAATACTCTACCAACATACTTCAAATTGTAATTCCAAGATCACAGTAAGCCCTATGTTATGGGTTCCCTGGATTTTTCAAAGAGATAAATGAGGAAATCTTTGGAAATCTTCTCCTCCAAATATGTAAGGCCAAAGGCTTTAAAATTTAGCATTTATCATCTCAATATGATTCACTACCAAATACTTTAAATTATTACTATGAAAGCAAAGGAAGCCCTATATAGTAGGTTGCCATATTTTACCTAGAATTCTTGAAAATTCTTCTGATCCCTTGCAAATTTTGTAAACAGAATCAATCCATGGTAGCCTATAAAAAGCTACCATATATTTCTGTAATGTACCTAAGCCCTTTGTTGTGTTTTCCTAAATGTTTCCTAAAATTAAAGTAAGAAATCTTTAAACATCTTCTCTCGATTAAACCATGAGATCTAGAGCTTCCAGATTTTACATGCAGAATCACCTTACGTTACTCAATCAAAAAATTCTGATTTTTGGTCTTGGATCAACATATAAGCCCTATGTTGTGAGCTCATGTTTTACATGAAATTGCTAGACAGGATAACTTCTCTATCCTTAACAAATGATGTATGAGCTTTCAGTTTATTCAAGCAGAATCATCTAAATGTTATTGTGCCTAACTCTCTCAAATTATTACTTGTAGATTAACATGAGCTTTTTGTTTTGGGTTCCTAATTTTATCATAGCGATAAGAAAATCTTTAAAAAATCATGGCCTAAATCTTTCAAATTTTGCATGCAGAAACTTGGCCTAAAAACTTCAATGTTGAAGTTTTTGAACATAAGCTCTATATTGTCCATTCCAATCTGACATGGATTGATAAACCCATTACAAGACAACAAAATTTTAGACTGGCCCAATTTGAAGGAAGTTGCAGATGATAATTTAAAATTGGTCCAATTTAGAAAATCTTCATCTTTTAGGGTAGAAAACATTGTGGCTATTGAAGAAACTGCTTGTCACAATTAATTTCATCATTATCCTAAATGTTTTCCAAAGCTTTTTTCTTGAGGGGCATCAAAAGGTGTAATTATGTTGGAATTGGTGAAGAATTAATTCTTTAGAAATTACATCCCCTAAAGCTGAAGTCCTAAGAGCCTGTACATTTTTTATTCAAAAGTTTTCTGCTTAAGTTCCTAAATTATATTACTCAGAGTACAATATAAACCCTGTGTTCAGGTTCCCTTGACTTCACAAAAAGATTCAAAAGGGAATCTTCAAAAATTGTCTCCCTAAAACAAGTCCCAAGTCTTCAACATTTTGCATGCAAATTGTTGCCTTATTGAACCCTACTACAATTCTATAAATGATATTTTGTCAATATAGGCCAAACTAACTATCAGAGTTCAACCAAACTTCACAGAATCAGCCAAAGGTCATGCTCTTTCAACATACTTCAAAGAATTGATATCAATGAAGAACACTGGTTGCAATGCAACCGGAAGAAAAAATCCTCTCCTCGCAAATCACAAGGCCTAAGGTTTTGATATTTGGTATGTATCAATGCCTATTGACCATCTACCAAAATACTTCAAAGAATTACTGTAATCTGAAAAATAGCCCTTTCCTGTATGATCCCTGACTTTGCAATGGAATAAAGAAAGAAATCTTCTGCCAAACCATAAGGCCTTGAGCTTTGATTTGATGGGGGGGAATCTAAAATCATTGCTCTGTAAAACAGATTTAAATTTGGTTATCTTTCATTTGTTTTTGCCTATGAGTTGTATTGGGATATCATGCTGGTTAGAACAGTATATCAGTAACATTCAATGGGTTTAACCCATTACCACACAATGACGCTTTCTGACGCTCAAGAGAGACAGTTGGGAAAACATGGTATGAAATGAAGATTTCTTCATTTTGCACAATGTTTTCTACCCAGTTAGTTGAAAAAATCCTGTCTGCAACCCCTTTCACTTTGGGCCAGTCTAAAATTTTGTTGTCTGATATTGGGTTAATTATGCATCTACATAATGCGGACAACAATATGGTTGGATGCAGTTTGAAATGAAATCATTCTATGTAGTAGAAAATATTGTGGATAAAGAAGAAATTGCTTGTTACAAGCAATTTCTTCTCTTTCCACAACCTTTAAATCACAGCAAGGTAAAATCCCGACACGGAACAGGTGAGATAGCAATTACATACCAATTGATTTAGTATATCATTGAAAGCATCTTGTTGTTATAGTGATTTTTGCCATTTCAATGTTAATATTACATGTACCTTTATTTTCACTTGTATGTCATGGATTAGAAGGTAACTCATTTAACTACTTTGAAGAGAACATCTATATTGAAGTCAGTTGATTGTTTGTATGGTAATTAATGCCACACTTTAAAGATCTTTAGTTATATCATCACTTAGTCCACCTATCCCTTTCCTGTACAATCTCTGGTGTTAAGGCATTGTAATTTTAAACTTAGAGAACATTGTGAGAACTTTTGAAAAAACAGGAAAGAATTATTAGAGTATTCACGAGCTTCCTCCGTATCAGTAAATGTAGGCCTGGTCTTTGAATATCTTGCCCCAAAACATAGATACTTATGTGACAAGCAGTGCAGTCGTAGAGATTCGAACCTGCAACCCTCAAATTCTCTCAGATTTATAGCCTGCCACTACTGAGACATGCAAAACCCTTGGTTGATTGTCCAACTTAACAGGCTAGCTATGAGGGAAACTTCTTGGCTTATTTCTGCTTTTTTTTTCATTTAACCTATTCCTACACAATAACACTTTTGGATGCCCCTCAAGAAAAACAATTGAGGAAACATTGTAAAAAATGAAGAACATGCTTTTTGCAAGCAATTTCTTCATTTTTTTCATTATGTTTTCTACCCAGAAATTTTAAAAGAAATCTAAAATTTCTCAGATTTAAATTTTTTGTCTGCAACTCATTTCAATTTGGGCCAGTCTTAAATCTTGGCATCTGGTAATGGGTTAAATACAAATTTGTATTCCACATGGATTTGATACATTTACATTTAGCCTGTAAACATAGCTTATTTTATATTCACTTGCCAACTATTTAATTACTATCTTTCTTTTTTATTTGTTTGCTATTTTCAACTGTATCTCAGTTATATCAGGGTAACTGATGCACCTAACCATGGCTTCCTATTGTTTTCCATACCAGAACATCAACACTCAAGGAGCTACCATATAATGTCAATGAAGAGTACTTATCATTTGGCCATTGGTGAGAGACAAATTAATCACACATGCAATGAGACATGTTTAAAATGAATATAGCTTTTCTGTGGTTCAAACTCATGACCTTTGGATTCAGGATCAATTTTGGTGCCACCCTACCCAAATATGCTGGATTTTTTTTATTGTACTGTTAACGATTTAAAGTTTTTATGTTGACAATCCATCCAATATCAAGGGGGGAATTGTAATAATGACCATGTCAAGGCTACCGCTCTACCCTTGCAGTTTGGGGTAAATCTTTCTAAAACATGCTGAAAATGTTTGTATTGTCATGGGGATGATCTCCATTTACCCATTACCAGATGGCAAAATTTAAGACTGGTCAATATTGAAAGGAGTTGCAGACAACAATGTCTATGAAAGTCTATGAAATTTTAGATTTTTAATCTCTCTGGGCAGGAAACATTGTGTAAAATGAAGAATTGATGTTTTTTCCAGTTAGTGTCATGGGTTAAATTATCATGGTCCATTCTGTCTATACCAGGGGAAAAGCAAACTTCCTTGTTCCACTCAACATATCACTCTTTTGGCTCAAGCCTGCTGAAAATGTATGTTTGATGCCTATGGAACATGGTAACATTCCATCCATTGTCGCTGGAAAAGGGGCTTTAATGACTAATTCATTGGTACTGCACTATAGATCATAATTTTCAGCTCAACTGGCTAAAAGCCATGGGGTTATTGACATGGCTTGGTGTGTGTTGTGCATCCAGTAATCTCTCTGTCCGTAAGTTTTACTGTAAAAATACTCTCACCAGAGTACTGAACTGAATTCAACCAAATTCACAGAAATGATCCTTGGGTGACATTTTATCAGATTCCTTCAAAGAATTGCGATCAGATGGAGAACATGACTTAAATGGGTGGAAAATTGTATGTTGAAAATTTTAAAAAAAAAACACTCAGAAACCAGTAGATAGATTTCAACCAAATTTTGCAGGACGGATCCTTGTGTGACCCTGAATCAGATTCCTTCAAACAAATTTGATCAGATGAAAATCATGTCTTTAACCCATTCCCACACTCTCTGTCACCCCTCAAGAAAGACAATTGAGAAAACATTGTGTAAAATGAAGCAATTTGCTTGAACCAAGGTATTTCTTCATTTTCTACAATGTTTTCAAAAAAAATGAAAAATTAGAAAATTCACAGGATTCAATATGTTGGCTGCAACTCTTTTCAATTTGCACTGGTCTAAAACTTTGTCATATGGTTTAGGGTTAATGGGCAGGGCTAATTTCCAAATATGGTGAAAACTTTGAAGAAACTTTTTCTCACAAACCAGTTGATTGATTTCATTCTTATTTCACAGGATTGAGCCTTTCATCAGATTATTTAAAAGAATACTGATCGGTTTAAAAATGTGGGTTAAATGTGGGGGTCTTATTACCAAGAATGGTAGACAGAGAAAACTTTTACTCCTCAGATACAAGTCGACTTATTTCAACCAAATTTCACAGGAATTATCCTTTGGAGACCCTTTAACAGATTTCTTCAATGAATTTGATTGTATGAAAAGCATGGCTTTTTCCTGTAGGGGGGCTAATTTCCATATATGAAATGTATTCTGAAAACTTTAAAATCTTCACAGAATCCTGTGGATGGGGATTTTAAACCAAATTTCACAGGAAAGACCCTCAGAATGACTCTTTGTCAGATACCTTCATATAACCTTGGTCAGTTGAAAAACATGGCTTTTATGTCCATGGCATAGAATGGATATTTTGAAGATTTTGTAAATACCTTTTCATTTGGATGAATTTTACATACCTTAACTTGACTATTGTAAAAAAGTGAAAAAATTTAAATGCTTCTGTAGAACTATTTCAAAGAATTCATTGCCCAAATTTATTTGCCAGATATGGCAAAGATAATTCAGTTTATATTGAATTCTGTGGCCGCGGCAATATTGCTTTCGTTGCATGTCAGACTCCTAATCAGCTAGGGTGTTCCAGGTTCAGTTTTGGGTTTGCGGCAAATGTGCTTTCGTGGAGGCTCGGAAAGGATGTAGTTATTGTGTGCTTGTGAGAAATACTAGGAATCCATGGTTAGATATATATGAAGTATTGTGTTGTCTTAGAGGCAATGCAATTGTAACTACTCATCTAATCACCCTTTTTGCCCATTATACTTATAAAACATGCTTAAATGTTTGTGTAGTCACCAAAATGGCCCCTTTATAAAGGGATGGTTACTTTAGTAGAATAGATGACATGAGATGGCAGTGATTTAGCATTACATTGTTACTCTTGTTTGTAACCGATTACCACATAATTTCACTTACCGCCCTGAAGAAATATGATTAAGGAAAATTTGAAGCAAAAGGAGCAAATGGCTTGTAACAAGCAATTTCGCCTTCTTGCCAAATATTTCCTACCTTATTTGGTGCTTATTTCCAATTTGAGTAGACATTGCAAAATTTTCTGCAGCTGAATTCTTTAAGTTTTCACATTATCTAACATTTGTCTGGTAATTGGTTAACACATTACCACACAAGAAAATTTTACAATGTTCCAAAAATTGAAAGAAGTTGCTCAATGAAATTTTAGATATTTCATAGTCCTGGTTATAAAACATTGTGGAAAATGAAGAAATTGCTTGTTACAAGCAATTTCTTTACTTTACACAATGTTTACCAATTGTTTTTTTTTTAGTGGTGTCAAAAAGCGCCATTGTATGGGATTGGGTTAGAAGGTTTTTTCCTTTACGATGCTGTCCGGTGATCTTGCGCATCTAGGGTAACTTCCATAGTGCGCAAGATCACCAGACGCGCAAGATCACCGGACACGACTGTATCAAGGTGCTACCGTTTTTACTGAGGCGTAAAACCTGTAATTGTCACGGTTACAATTCGTTGAATAACCTAACACACTTAATAATGTCATATATGCCTTATTTTTAATCAAAAGACGGGTTTAAACGCTGACAGAATACGGTAGAAACAGTCATAGTGACATTGTCATTTCTTAAGGATTGACTGCGTTCCGTCTTCGTGTTTTCTAAGATGGAAGATTGATGTAGCTTTCAGAATAAGATTACGTAATATTATATCTTATTGATCTTACAAAAACAATATGATCATGAAATTTTATTTTGCCTTGGGACGACCTTTTAAAAAGATTATTGGTTTACCGGAAGTTATATCGAACGACTGTAGTGAAGCCGTATCTGAATGGTTTTTTGGGGGGGTTTTATAATAACGTTTTATTATGGTATATATTTTGGTTCACATACAAATTAAATGTTCCAAAATTAATATTTCTTACAGTTTTACAAACGAATAGGCCTGTTTTCGTATTGAAATCGACGTTTTGCCCTTTCTTAAGAATGGGCAAAGCCTTGATTTTACCATTTGCCCATTCTTAAGAATGGGCATTCTCAAGAATGGGCACGACATATACACGTATTTCAAGTTGTAATAATTCAATTGTAAGTTTCGTCTATCAAAAACGAGCGTTCTGATTGGTCGAAAAATTTGATTCATACCTCCATGAACACAATTTTGAGCACGCAGCCATTTTGTTTGCTTCCGCACAAAACAGTTCTTTACAAAAAGTGTGATGTCTTAGTATAAGGTAGATAACTTGTGTTTTTGGTTTCCGAACTTCAACCATGAGTTTTCTCTCATATACGAGTCTTATAACTATTCTTTACGGAAAGGTGATTCGCACACACACTCGCGCCCTGAAACCATGTGGAAGAAACACAAGAAACCGAATTGTAATTTATGTTTTGTATGGCCAAGGTGGCACTCACTGTAAGTATTTATCAAGAAAATGATGCATAAAAGGTCCAATTATAGTATTATACACTGTCAAGTCTAGTCAAGGTCAGAAAAGGTGTATTTTGTATGTTTAAAGTTTGATCAAAGTATGCACAGTATTACTCACTCTTGCGTCTTGGGTAAAAAATGGGTTTTAAGCGTACTGCATCGCTTTACATCCTTACTTAGGTAAGAATTTCAAGTCAGTCTGTTATTTAGTATTGATATTATTAGTCATATAGTTGTCATCAAGGTTCTTTGGTACTTTTTGCCATTGTTCAGTGATGTCAAATATTTCTCTTTCCACAATGTTTGAATACCGTACATTGTTGTCGATAGTCAGCAACCTGTTTGCAATCATTCTATATGTAATTTAGACGTCCGAGTTTTAATCATGGTTATAGACAATGCTTACTCAGATCCGGTTGCTCAGAGGTGCAGCCTGATCTGGGTCTACACTGTTCCTTTGACATTCACTCAGCTATTTCAAGGTTTATCTAATTACAGTGGCTTAGAGAAAGAATTAGGCATACTTAATCTGATATTTGAACTTTATTTACACAATTCATGTGTTCTAAATATTTAGAATCAATTTTAGAATAAGAATTAGAACAGAATTTAGAATCAAGGTCAAAGCTCAATATTTTATTGCTAACGTATTACATATTCCTCTTTATTTCATTAATCATATGTATTTCTATCAATACACATGTCTTAGTGTGATCCACCGTGACATCACATTGAACGAAATACATATGATAGCTAGGAATTTATGCATTCAACGTGATCCACTGGAGTGTGTATTCTAGCATGATTAGTAATGTTGGTGTTTTACCTACAGTTTAACATTGGCATTGCGAATCTTGATCGATACTTAGCTCAGCTTCCTTTTACAGTTGCTTATCAACCTTATTTGTTTAATTTCAGTTTTTTACCATCACTATGAATCTTGTCCAGATTGAATAAAGCCTACAAATCAGTGACTTGATGTGGTTATGTTATCTGCCGAGCCCTAAGGCGGAATAGTAAAAAAAGTGACACCAACAGGCCAATCAAGATGTCTGACCCTGAAACACAAGACAAGCGGCTAAGGACTTTCTCAGAAAAGGGAAAACAAGTGTATGAGACCAACGTAACAAAGTTATCTCAACAAGTAACAGTCCAATGGGATGGAATTCAAGATATTGTTACTGACTTTGAAAGTTATAAAGGTGATGTTAAATCTCTTAAATCATTAGGATAACATTCAAATCAAAAGTTGAACTATTCAACAAGAACTACGACATTTTCCTTACATACCTTAAACGGGAAAATACGGTAGAATCTCTTAAGGAAGCAGAACACTGGGAGACGTTTTACAGCCGATGTAAATCTATAATAAAAAACATGGAAGAATCTTTCACAAACACTTTACTAACTTTATTAGAAACAGTGAGCAACTCAAATAGAGAAAGTGTCATCAAAAGCAAGACAAAAGGCTGAACTTTGCCAAACTAAGCTGAAATTCAAAGAGCAAGAAGCAGAGATGCTACGAAGAAAGGCGTTCTTACAAGAGCAGACTGCTAAAGCCAACGCTGAAGCAGAGTGCAAACAGAAAGTTCTAGAAATAAGTTTTGATCTCATCAAAGCAGAAAAGGAAAACGCCGAAGCCCAAGCTGAAGCAAAAGCCTATGATGATGAATTCGATCAACAGAATTTCAGTGTTGTAGATAAAAAAGAATTCACGAGTCAATATGTGGAAAATCTCAACATGGCCGAAACCAAAAATCACCAAAACCAAACTCCAGATGACCCACAGAAAATCCAGACAGACAATTCTGAGAGACTCGACCCACAAACGCCAACATTTAGACCGATGTTGAACTCTTCAAGCCAATTAAATGATTTATCAAACTTTCTGATAAAAAAAGATATAAAGCTGAATAAATTTAGCGCCTTCAATGACAAACCAGAGTTTTTTGTTGCATGGCGCGCAACCTTTAAGAGTATTGTGTCTGAGTTAGATTTGAATGCAAATGAAGAGTTAGATTTACTTGTCAAATATCTTGGTCCAGAGTCCAAAAGGTTTGCTGAAAGCATAAAGTCTGCAAATATTCTAAATCCCATGAAAGGTCTACAGGATTTGTGGTATCGATTAGAAAATAAGTATGGAAAACCAGAGGTCATAGAGAATATTTTGAAGAAAAAGTTAGCAAATTTCCCCAGAATTCAAAAGGATTATACAGTAATGTATGATCTTCTTGACTTGCTGTGTGAAATTCAATCTTTGAGAGAACAGAGATATTTTTGTGATTTGTTAGCATACTTTGATTCTTCATCGGGAATCACTCCTATAGTCAATAAGCTACCCTATGGAGTTCAAGATAAATGGGCATTTCATGCATCAAAGTATAAAAGGCAACATGACGTCGCTTATCCCCCTTTTCATGTTTTCATTGAATTTTTTCGGGATATTTGTGAAACAAAGAATGATCCTTCATTGCAATATGAAAATAGTTTGCCTAATATTAATAGAGAAAACAAATCCAAACATCATGTTTTTAGTCGAAAACAAGATGTAGGGATTGAAAATGAACAAAAGGATATAAAGGTATGCCCTCTGCACAAACTGAACATTTGTTGAATGATTGTAGGACATTTCAGAAAAAACATATTGAAGAACGCAAGGCATTTCTCCGTGACAACAAGATATGTTTTAGATGTTGTGATTCCACAGGGCACATTTCAAAGAACTGCCGAGCTGATTTGAAATGTTCTCATTGTGGAAAGAAGCATGCCTCTGCGATGCACATCGATGGTTATCTAGCACCTAATAGAACCCCTCATGGCGAGGAGCACTCCATGAATGTAAATTCGAAGTGTACTGCATTGTGTAATGATGAATTTGTTGGAAAGTCATGTAGCAAGACTATTCTAGTAGATGTTTACCTGAAAGGACAACCAGAAACGTCAAAGCGTGTATATGCCATCATTGACGATCAAAGTAACAAATCATTGGGAGCAAGTTCTCTTTTTGATTCACTAGGTATTCAAGGTGATTACACACAATATTTGTTGTCGTCTTGTTCAGGTCGCATTTCTTCTTCAGGAAGAGTTTCTCGTGATTTATGTGTCAAATCAGTTAATGATACTACAGAGGTTTGTATTTCAACTGTCTTAGAGTGTGATGACTTACCTAATGAGACCTCTGAAATACCTACCCCTGATGTAGCTAGAGCATATAAACATTTGAATGGTATTGTTCATGAAATTCCTGAGTTAGACTCCAATTGTAAGATAGAACTTCTTATAGGTAGGGATATTCCAGAGGCCCACCATGTTCTAGAACAGGTCACAGGTGAAAAAGGTTCACCTTTTGCACAGCATTTGCCCTTAGGGTGGGTAATAATAGGTGAGATATGTCTTGGTCTTGTCCACACCCCACAAGTGACTGTACACAAAATTAATATCTTGCCTAATGGGAGTTCAACATATTTACTACCTTGTACGTATAATTTTCTAGTCAAAGAGAACCCTTTATCCTTTAAAGGTGACTCGCTGTTTTTGAAAACAAGTCATGATGAGAAGATTGGTCTATCAGTTGAGGATAGACAATTCTTAGATCTGATGGACAAATCCATGACCAGAGATAGTGAAGGCTTTTGGACAGCTCCATTACCCTTCAAAGATGAATCACAAGCATTTAACTTACCTAACAATAAGTCACAAGCATGGCATAGAGCTATGATTCTTGATGCAAGTTTAAAGAAAAATCCCATTAAGAGACAACATTTTGTTGCATTTATGGACAAACTATTTAAGAATGGTGCTGCTAAAGTGAGTCAAACCGAATCAAATAACTGTTTCTATTTGCCATTATTTGGAGTGTATCACCCTAAAAAACCAGATAGTCTGAGGGGAGTCTTCGATTCCTCAGCAGTGTATGAAGGTGTTTCTCTGAACAAGCTCTTAATGACTGGTCCTGATCTTACTAAAAGTCTGATTGGTATTTTGTTGCGGTTTCGTGAAGATGCTGTAGCTGTCACTGGAGATATAGAACAGATGTTCTATAGATTTCGTGTAAGTGAAGACCATCAAAAATATCTGAAATTCCTGTGGTATAGGAATAATGATCCAAATGACAAACTTATAGAATATCAAATGTGTGTGCATGTATTTGGGAATTGTGCTTCACCTGCTGTTGCTACATATGGGCTTAACAAATCTGTTGAAAATGCAGATGACGACATCAAAGAATTGGTGAAGTCAGACTTTTATGTGGACGATGCCCTCACTTCAAAGCCAAGTACAACAGAAGTGATTAATCTTATGAAAAGGACACAGTCTGCACTACGCTCCGGTGGAAATTTGCGATTACACAAGATTGCCTCCAATAGCTCCGACGTGATGAGAGCCTTTCCAAGTGAGGATCTAGGCAGTGACCTTAAAGCACTTGATTTTGACTCTGAAGACTTACCTATGCAACGGAGCTTGGGTATATATTGGGACTTGCAGAAAGACTGTTTCCTCTTTAAGACTACTCTTGACAACAAACCATTCACAAGAAGAGGTCTACTCTCTATGGTGAACAGCATATTCGATCCATTGGGATTCATTTCTCCATTGACAGTTTCTGGGAAAATACTACTAAGGGAAGCTACCCCTCCAGGTGTTGACTGGGACGAACCATTGTCTATGGAGAGCCAAGTGAAATGGAATGAATGGAGACGGACCATTGAACAGTCAGAAGCTATAAACATTTCGCGGATGATGACCAGTATATCATTCAGTGAAGCAAACAAGATTGCTGTTTATGTATTTTCAGATGCGTCCGAAAAAGCTGTTGCTGCAGTTTCGTACATAAAAATGTGGGACATAAATGACAAAAGCCATGTAGGATTTTTATCGAGCAAAGCAAAACTAGCCCCTCAAAGAGGCCATACAATCCCGCGCCTTGAACTGTGTGCTGCGGTACTCGCTACTGAGTTAGCAGAAATCATCTCCACCCAATTGAAAATACCACTAGACTCGTTTTCATACTTCACTGATAGCAAAGTGGTTCTTGGATACATTTGCACTCTAACTAGGAGATTTTTTACATATGTCAGTAACAGAGTTCAGAAGATTCTGAGAGTAACTAAACCCAATCAATGGAATCACATATCCTCGAACAAGAATCCTGCTGATATTGCTACAAGGCCTGTAACGGATCGTATCTTCTTCAATAGTGACCTGTGGTTTACCGGACCTAAATTTCTATATGAAGAGAGATCACATGATAGGGAAGAACCATTTCCATTGGTTAGTCCCAACGATGACAAAGAGATTAGACAAGAAAAGTCTGTGTGTACTCTGAAGACATCAGTAGAGATTTCCTCTGGTCTTGGCTGTGAGCGATTTAAGCGATTTTCAAGTTGGAATTCTTTGACTCGTGCAATTACGCGCCTCAAGCTTTTTGTACGCAATAGATCGAGTGCTCAAAATGACTGTGAAACCAATTTGAAAGACACCGAAATATTTCTTTTGAAAGAAGTGCAGAAGGACATATATGCAAATGAATTATCTTCTCTGCTAGGGAATAGACCAATCGCTAAGAACAGTACGTTATTGAAACTTGCTCCATTCTTGGACAACGAAAACCTAATACGTGTAGGTGGAAGACTAGGCTCTACAAATGAAAGTGTTTTATCTGAAGATATCCATCCTATTATCCTCCCAAAAAACCATCATGTAAGCTTCCTTCTTATCAGATATTACCATGAAGAGGTGAAACATCAAGGACGTATACTAACTGAAGGAGCTCTAAGAAAAGCTGGGTTTTGGATAATAGGCGCAAAACGAATGATTTCATCACTCATTCATGAGTGTTTTATCTGTCGACGTCTTCGTCGTGATACCGAGACTCAAAAGATGGCTGACCTACCAGCAGAAAGAATCACACCTGGTCCAGCCTTTACTTCAGTTGGAGTAGATACCTTTGGTCCATGGGAGATAACTACCCGAAAGACCAGAGGTGGATCCGCCAAGAGCAAAAGATGGGCTGTACTATTCACTTGCTTGACCTCCAGAGCTGTACACATTGAGTTGATTGAAGACATGTCAAGTTCGAGCTTCATAAATGCCTTTAGAAGGTTTCAGTCGATTCGTGGACCAGTGAAATGTGTTCGTTCAGACCGAGGAACTAACTTCATTGGTGCAACAGATGACTTGAATAGTGACACAATTAAAGTTGAAGAAGGTCCCTTTAAAAGCTATTTGGACAAAAATAGGATTCAGTGGATTTTTAACGTACCTCATTCATCTCATATGGGAGGTGTCTGGGAAAGGGTCATAGGAATGACAAGGAAAATATTGGACTCTATTTTATACCAAACGAAACACCAGCCACTTACCCAGGAAACTCTTAGTACTTTTATGGCAGAAGTGTGTGCTATATTGAATGACAGACCTTTAGGACAAATTTCAACTGATCCTTCTTCTCCTTGTGTACTGAGGCCTTCAATGCTTTTGACAGGAAAATCGGACATATTGACCCCAATCGGTAGTAATTTAGGTAATAAGGATGCTTATCGTGCCATGTGGAAGAGAGTTTAGTTAATGTCGGATGAATTTTGGAAAATGTGGCGAAGAGACTATGTACATTTGTTGAACATTCGAAAGAAATGGCATTATAAAAATTCAAATCTCAAGATAGGGGATGTTGTCCTTCTCAGGGATTCTTCAGAACACCGTAATAATTGGCCTTTGGGGGTGATAAATAATGTTTTTCCCAGTCAGGATGAAACTGTGCGCAAAGTTGAAATTCGCACAATCAAAGAAGGCAAGCAAGCACTATATTTACGCCCAGTAAATGAGGTTGTCCTTCACTAGTTGTATATCAAGAACAGTATTGATCACTTTATTGATTTATATGATGCTTTAAATTTTGATTTGTCTGAAAGGGTAAACATTTGCTAGCTTTAATTATTCATACAGTATTACATGTATCTTAAACAAGTTAAGTTTAAATTTGTCTTGTCTTCAGATAAGCCAAGATGATTTGTATAATTTCAATTGATGTACTTTTACATCATGTTGTCAATTTAGAAATGGTGGTATCTTACAAATACCAGACGGGGAGTGTGATGTCTTAGTATAAGGTAGATAACTTGTGTTTTTGGTTTCCGAACTTCAACCATGAGTTTTCTCTCATATACGAGTCTTATAACTATTCTTTACGGAAAGGTGATTCGCACACACACTCGCGCCCTGAAACCATGTGGAAGAAACACAAGAAACCGAATTGTAATTTATGTTTTGTATGGCCAAGGTGGCACTCACTGTAAGTATTTATCAAGAAAATGATGCATAAAAGGTCCAATTATAGTATTATACACTGTCAAGTCTAGTCAAGGTCAGAAAAGGTGTATTTTGTATGTTTAAAGTTTGATCAAAGTATGCACAGTATTACTCACTCTTGCGTCTTGGGTAATAAATGGGTTTTAAGCGTACTGCATCGCTTTACATCCTTACTTAGGTAAGAATTTCAAGTCAGTCTGTTATTTAGTATTGATATTATTAGTCATATAGTTGTCATCAAGGTTCTTTGGTACTTTTTGCCATTGTTCAGTGATGTCAAATATTTCTCTTTCCACAATGTTTGAATACCGTACATTGTTGTCGATAGTCAGCATCCTGTTTGCAATCATTCTATATGTAATTTAGACGTCCGAGTTTTAATCATGGTTATAGACAATGCTTACTCAGATCCGGTTGCTCAGAGGTGCAGCCTGATCTGGGTCTACACTGTTCCTTTGACATTCACTCAGCTATTTCAAGGTTTATCTAATTACAGTGGCTTAGAGAAAGAATTAGGCATACTTGATCTGATATTTGAACTTTATTTACACAATTCATGTGTTCTAAATATTTAGAATCAATTTTAGAATAAGAATTAGAACAGAATTTAGAATCAAGGTCAAAGCTCAATATTTTATTGCTAACGTATTACATATTCCTCTTTATTTCATTAATCATATGTATTTCTATCAATACACATGTCTTAGTGTGATCCACCGTGACATCACATTGAACGAAATACATATGATAGCTAGGAATTTATGCATTCAACGTGATCCACTGGAGTGTGTATTCTAGCATGATTAGTAATGTTGGTGTTTTACCTACAGTTTAACATTGGCATTGCGAATCTTGATCGATACTTAGCTCAGCTTCCTTTTACAGTTGCTTATCAACCTTATTTGTTTAATTTCAGTTTTTTACCATCACTATGAATCTTGTCCAGATTGAATAAAGCCTACAAATCAGTGACTTGATGTGGTTATGCTATCTGCCAAGCCCTAAGGCGGAATAAAAAGGTATCAAAATTTGTAAAGTTTTGCTTTTTTCGCTCGATGCTATTAAATTATAAGAAATGAAGAGAATGTTTTTTTGTTTTCATGGAGGTATGAACCGAAAAACCTAATCACACAATGTATGAATCCGCGAAAATATTCTGTTATCTCTTAAATGAATTGACCAATCGATGGCCCCACCCACTTACTTCAGTATTCCTACTCCGACAGATCGCCCAACTTCGATTTTATACGTCGTTATTTTAAAAACAAATTAGAATAAAACAAAAAAAAGAATACTTTGTTGGCGGCTTAAACGTCGTAACTACAGCTTGTAGTTACGGCGTTTAAGTCGCCAAACCGACCAAAAAGTTACCATAATGGCGACCAAATTTGGAGATCAAATCTCATTTTTTGTCTCAATGAATGATTTCATTGGTCGGCTGCATGCCATGGTTATTTGATTGACAGTCGCGATTGGTCAATTTCAAAGTATTTATCTACTATTGAACAAGGAAGCCTTGTTAGAAGTCTTAACCCTTTTTTTTTAATTTCTAGACCTGTCATAACAAGGATTTGTTGACAAAATCTTAAAAAAAGTGCATTTAATTTGAAAAAAAAAACAATCAAAAACAACAACAACAACAACAAAAAAAAAAAACCCCAACATTCAGTTGAATAGAAAATATTGTGGAAAGAGAATTATTTTCTTGTTGCAAGCAATTTCTTCTTTTCCCACAAAAAACAAAATTTTCTCGAGTATAAAACACGGAGACGTGAAAACTAGGGTTTGTTCGGTACAGGGTATAAGTCTAAATAGGGCAAAAAGTTTATCAAACATTGTTAAATATTGTTAATTGGGAGATCAAATTAATCACTTAGACTAAGGATAATAAATGGTTTTGTGCATTAAATACCGTAACTAGAGTTTATTCAAGCAACGATTATACACATGCTTCATTTCTCTATCAATAGATTTTACAGAATAATAGCCTTATAATATCTGCTCATCTGCAATGTCAGTTGGCATGGAGAGCGTATCGTCGATTTTCCCTTGTCATGCTGTATAAATTACCTTACTGAATTGCTGTAAAATCAAAGGACTGAAAGCACTGATAGAACTTGTTGTTCAAAAATCAACATTTCTTCAGAAATCAACTTCATAAACAACTCTGATAGGAAAAACACATGCAGGAGGTGTAGACTAAGATCAGCCTGCACATAAGTGCAGTCTGATCTTAGTCTACACCTCCTGCCAAAACCAGAATATTCCGGGTTCAGCATGACAAGGGTTATTCAATATAATCAGTATCAGTTTTCATTTTCAAACCTATGAATGTAATACTCGAAGATGGAGGTCATACCATATACCCTTTGAACGAGGGCGCAGTTGTTAACAATGGATCCCTTACCTTCTAAAACAAAAGTTCCCTGTTCTGTAGATACGATTAACTTGTCACCTGTAAAAAAAATGTTTATGTATCGCCATTTATAACCTAAACATCGTAAGAGCGAAAAACTATCGTCTTTGAATCAGATAAAATCACTAACCAAACGGCTCTTATCAACTGCTGAAGGATCATTTGAATTTGTTTTGTCTCGAAAACTAAGTTACACAAAAGGAGTATTTGTACCGAGGTGTGGCGAATCGAGAGGGTACGAATAAAGAAAAATCTTACCCCACGAATCCGCTGCCACAATCTGATAATTGAAGTCACTATGATACATTTGAGGTTCCCATGGCTGAAAGTATAGATATGATCACATACACCCTGACTGTTCGTAATCCCAGTGTCTATATCGTTTGTCCAGCGTGTATAAATGTAGGTTTCAACGACCTTTTAGTCATTAAATGTCATCTAATCGTTCGAATTATATAGAAAAATCGTGTAGCAGCTCGTGAATTGGAAATATTTCAACCACGAGGGTAAACAAAGTACCTCTCCTCCCCCCCGAGCAACCCGCCGAAGGACCCGGATTAAGACCCGGGGGGATAGGCGGGTCGGTTCCCCGGTGGGAGAGGGAAACTACATTCTCACACAATCTCGCCTTTTAGGCTTTTCAAGAAAAATGTTCGTAATCCCACTATCTATTTCGTTTGTCCGGTGTTTATAAATGTAGGTTTCAACGACCTTTTAGTCATTCTCACACAATCTCGCCTTTTAGGCTTATCATGAAAAATGCTCTAGGAAAGATTTTGGAAAAACAAGAAATTACTTGCAACAAGTAATTCTCCAATATTAATAATGTTTTCTTCTCAATAAGACAGAAATTTTTCAAAATTTTCAACTATAATGTAGTCTGCAATTTCAAAAAGTCTAAAACCTTTTTAATTTATATCTTGAATTTTCTCAACTGCGGTAGTGACTTTGGCTTTTCAACTCGAGAAGAGAATGCATTAATGCATGTATTATTTTTGTCTTGATTCTAACCTACGCGGATACGGCAACGCCGCCTAGCTCTGCAATGCCTAACGCCCGAGCGGTGGAGGAGTGGATAAGGGCGTCGAACATTGCAGCGTTTAGATAAAATCGTTTCGTTTGGTAATGTATAAACCACTCGGATGTCGATTAGTTATTGGCTTGAGCTATATGATAAACTTCTAAGCCGATTTGCCTATTGTTTCATTTCGTTTAATTGACTGATTTATGATTCGTATTACCAATTTCATGATTCGAACATTGCAGCGTTTAGATAAAATCGTTTCGTTTGGTAATGTATAAACCACTCGGATGTCGATTAGTTATTGGCTTGAGCTATATGATAAACTTCTAAGCCGATTTGCCTATTGTTTCATTTCGTTTAATTGACTGATTTATGATTCGTATTACCAATTTCATGATTCTTTTGGTTCCTTTAATGCAACAGTACTGTTCATGAAAACAAGAGCAGCGATTCCATATGTAATGCTACTAGATAGAGAACAATTCTAAGTACAAAAGGGGCGTGGTTCAAAAATGTATTTTCACAGTTCCCTACATTCTTTATGCAGATATGAAATAAAATCATAAGAAATGAAAATCTGTTTGTTTATTTTTACTTAGATATTAAAATAAAGCATCCTCACACAGCTGGTGATACTTAACCCTTTCCTGGATAAACCCGGGATTTTACGTCACTGATTTTATACTTGAGAAAACATTGGGGAAAAAGGAGAAATTGCTTAAGCAATTTCTTCTTTTCCCACAATGTTTTCTACCACATAGGATGGTTTTATTTGGAATTGCATCCAAAAATCATTGTCGTCAGCATCCTCTTTCAATTTGGACCAGTCTAAAATTTCAAAAACCTGGAGTGGGTTAAACGGTATATAGGCAGTTCGTGATATTTTTTGTTCAGACTGGGTCGTTTTGATAAAACATGACCTTGACTCTTATATTATTAGTACATTGTATCCTACCTGAGTCTTCAACATACTGGTGGTAACGAGACTAGTCGGGGCATCTCCCTTCAATATTGTCTTCAACTTCAGAGTCTGAAAGAAGAACAAAAGATCGAAACGGTAAAAACAGTCGAAACTTAAGAAGCTAAAAGTACAGATCCAAGGGGTGAAAAACAGTTTCAACTTTAGAGTCTAAAGGTAAAGTAAACCAATAGCAACGAAGCCAAGCAGTCTCCGCTTTATAGTCTAAAAAAGAAAAAAAAAAGAACCAATCGAAGAGTTTCAGCCTAAAGGACTAAAAGTAAGATAAACAAATAAGCAAAAGGGTACACAAAAAGTTTCAACTTTAGAGTCTCAAAGTAAAACAAAGCAAATCGAGCGATACCAAAAGATTTCAGCCTTAAAGTCTTAAAGTAGAAATTATTCAATACAGTCTAAGTTTTAGAGTTTTAAAAATGAAACAAAATAAACTAAACGGTCTAAAGTAAAATAAACAAATAGAAACGATAAAGGTGCCAGCTTCAGGGTCTTAAAGAATTTTCAAACACAAGAAACCAGTAAAATCTAGTCGGCAGCTTTAGAGGCACAGGGAAATAGAAACAAAACGACGATCAAATTCAAATCTTTCCAATCAGGGCTAACAGAACATAAACAAATGGAAACAACATAATATAGTCACAATTAAGCTATATGAAATAGATAAGTAGGAGTACAAATACATCATCTTCAAGACTAGAGTAAACCCTATTGAGTCATGTAATCCACTCCAACCCCATCTTATGAAAAGCTCTGGAACGATTCGAATGTGTCCAAAGTACTAGCCGGTTTTGTTGTGTGTGTGTATTTTGCGCTCTAGTGATATAGTGTTTTATTTAGACCATTCAAAAGCCAAGTTTTCATACAATGGCTTGTCATATAAGATGTTCTTATCCCTATGAAATCAGAAAGAAACATTACTATTTTAATGCAAGTAACATCCTTTATCCAACCTAACAAGCAGAGCAAAAAACGCTCTATTAGTGGCTTACAACGCTAGCAATGGTTACAGTCTTCATAAACAAACCCTTTATTGACCGATAACCTTTGAGATGCGCCATTGAAATTGAAAACCCTGTAGAAATAAGCTGGTTCATATAGACAAGCCCCTTTATGATTCATTGTTAGAGGGGTTCGGTAATAAGTACAGACGATACAATCAGTGTGATTCCTACCTGACCAATCCGAACAAACTCGGCACGCCGAGCGTCCTCTTTCCGTCGGGTAGTGTTCACGTCCTGTATGACGTCACTGAAAGCTCGTCTGTGTAACATGTTAGTCTGAAAAGAATTTATTTGACAGTTGAGGAGAATTTTTTTTGTTTTCATTTTAGTTTTAATGCTTTTGAAACCAACCGACGAATTGTTATCTAAACGCATTGTACATAACTCAATTACTATCAAATTTTTTAAATACAGGTATGAGTCATTAGCAATTCAAATCACTCGAGTTCTTTAACCCTTTCCTGTTCAATCCCTCGTTTTTACGTCCCTGAGAAATCATGATTGAGAAAAAATTGTGGAAAAAGAAGAAATTGCTTGAAACAAGCAATTTCTTCTTTTTCTACATTATTTTCTACCTTTTTTAACAGTAATTTTTCAAATTAAGTCCACTCAAAATTTTCATCTACAAAAACTTTGAATTTGGGCAGGGCTAAAATTTTGTAAACTAGAAAAGAGTTAAAATGTAGTCACAGGACCCTGGCCAATTTGAAGCTATATCAATTTTCTTTTATACTGATTTACAAAAAAAAATGTTTTGCATGGTTACGTTGACTAATAGCTTGCACAACAGAATTTTATATATTCAGTATGACTGAATTTTTTTCAATTGTTCATAAATATAAAGCCTAGACAAAAAGAGGTTATAAAACAAGGGCACCGCTCGCGGA
The DNA here is from genome assembly GCA_946902895.1 of Fragum fragum. Taxonomy (NCBI): domain Eukaryota; kingdom Metazoa; phylum Mollusca; class Bivalvia; order Cardiida; family Cardiidae; genus Fragum; species Fragum fragum. The sequence goes on from OX336380.1 coordinate 36,089,504, forward strand.
TGCCTAAAACGTGAATAAAAGATACAGCAATATTTGAGAGTGTTTGTGTCGAGAGGTTTTAGGTTTAAACCTATTTATTTTACATCGATTGGGAAACAAGTTCTTCCAACTTAGATTAATCATTTTGATTGTGCTTCCTGGAGAATGCACCAGTACTCGCGCCGAAAGTGCGGGCCAATGACAGAACCAAGATCGATAGAAGTGCGGGCCAATGACAGATCAATAGCCGCTCTCGGGAATCGAACTCAGGACCTCTTGATTGGGAAGCCGACGCTATACCTCACGACCACGGACGAGGGATATTCTCACAATTTTTGGCCCTTGGCGGTGAACTTAAACAAACTGTCAAAGATACATTCCTCGGCTAATGCCAAGACTGTAGTTGAAACAAAGTTATATCAGATCCGTTATGCAGTAAAAATTTCTTAGACAGCGTTGCTGTATGGCGTTAGAACAACAACATAACATAACATTTATTCAGTAATTATAAGGCCACCGGCCAAAAATACAAAATACATTACATACATATTACGACAAGAGTGACATATCTACATTATGACTTAATCAAGAGAAGAATGTGCATGTTCTATGATTTATATATCTCGTTACTATTCTATAATTCGGAGGATTTTTGAATAATGGACATGGCATTCCTTCACAAAATAAGAATTAATGAGTAATGAATATGATATTGTAAAAGTTGGTATTTCGATTTAACGACAAAGACTCATTGCGATTGTTTATCTGTTTGCAGATAGATATTAATCTTTAAAAGGGAAAGAGAAGCTTGCATACAGAATGACTTCCTAAATCAATATAGAAGCAACAAATGATAAACTCAATAAGTTTCCATTCTCCTATATAACTGCTATTTGCAAACACGTGCAAATACAGCTTGAATAAGAAAAAAAAAATAAATAAAATAGGTACAGTAAATTTGAAATTAACTATTGTTATACCTTTTCTAAAATACATTCTTTAGATTTGTGAAGTTCCGAAAAAAGGCCATATTCTCCAGCTTATCATAGGCAAAAAAAGTACATTTACATACATGTGCTATACACCATCTTTAAGTAATTCTGTTCGACACTTAAAAGCGTTATACAGAAAGTAAGCAATACGGGTAATACGATAATTAGACTGTGTTGCCATAATTTGACAAAATGATTCTTTATTTCGATTACGAAGCCAGTATGGTTCAAAATACAATATACGGATGTTTTCATATGAAGGACAAAAAAAGAATAAGTGCACTTCATCTTCTACTACATTGGTATTTGAAATCAAACATAGGGGACAATAACGCAACTCTCTATCAATATTAGTGTGCCTGCCTTTTTCTATCATTAGATCATGTGTAGAACATCGGAAATTAGAAAGTACTTTTAGTATTTTATAACTTAAATCTATTGACAAGTATTGTTCAACTGTTAATAAGGATTTATAGTGTTGGTAATAAATTGCTTTTGGAGACAATGCTATATCACTATTTAGTTTTTGTGAGAAACAGTCAATAAGTCGTTGTTTAAAAGTTTTTATGAAAAGGGTAGCGTTACCTACATCCTGAACAATCCATGTGTAGCCAAAACCAAATCGAAATAATAGCTCCTTAACTTTTGTGGCCCATGTTTGTCTACCGGCTTCATCTAACTGATATAATAGATTGTAGCATTGTTTTGGATATCTTGATGCATCTAGACACAGAATTCGAGTCCAATATTTAATACAGTTGGTCATATAGTAAACACATAGGGGAAGACGTCCACATTCACTTAAGGCGAATGCGTCCATACAGTTGCTACTAAGAAGACAATACCTTTTACAAAAAGATGCATGAACTGATTCTACCTTTTTGTTATATGTGTGCCCCCATATACTTGAGCTATAACACAAAATCGGTTTAACCATAGAGTCAAATATTTGAAACATGTCGTTAGGGGATAATTTACCAAACTTTTTCCCGTACCTAATAACACATGAAGAAGCTTTTTTTGCCTGGAGAGAGAGTTTATCGATGGTGAAAGACCAAGCCATTTTTGGTGTGAAATACACTCCTAAATATTTATAAAATGGGACAACTTCAATTGGCTTTCCATTTAGATACCACTTTTCTGTGCTTTTTAGGATTCCCCCTCTTCGGAAAACAATGATTTTTGTTTTTTCAATGTTAATTTTCATTCCTATTTTGTCAGAGAAGTATGCAATATTATTAATTTGTTTTTGTAGGCGTACTACCGTGTCAGAGAAGCTTGAAACGTCGTCTGCAAATAGGAGTGCAAATAGGTCACTAACCGAATCAGAAACGAATATTCCGCCATCGGATTTATGTTTTAAATACTTTATTAGATCATTTATAAAGATGCTAAAAATTTTCGGACTCGCAATACAGCCTTGTCTGGTTCCAATCAAGCACTTGAAACTGTCTGTTAGGCCTTCGCCTGTTTTAACACATGCTGTGGTATTACTATAGATTGATTTGAGAATCTTTAGAAATTTTCCATTTATATTTATTCTATCAAAGGATTTCCAAAGTTCATGATGATTAATTCTATCAAATGCTTTTTCATAATCTATGAAGATGCAATAAAAGCGGCCGTTTTGTTTTGATAGATACTTTTGGACCATTGACATCAAAATAAATATATTGTCCGTTGTCGAATAACCTTTTCTAAATCCAGCTTGAGATTCCTCTATTACATTATTATCGTCGCACCATGTGCTCAGTCTGGTGTTCAGTATTGACACAAAAATTTTGCAAATATGATCAATTAGCGAAATGGCCCGATAATTATTTGGATCAGTAGGAGAGCCTTTTTTGTGAACTGGGTTTATTACACTTTTGGCCCATTCGTTTGGAAATTTACCGGAATTAAAAATTTCATTAAAAAGTCTATGAAGATATGGAAGTATTAGATGTAAAGTGTGCTTATACATTTCTATTACAATACCGTCGGGACCTGGTGATCGATCATTTTTAATTGATTTTACACTATTGATAATTTCTTGCTCGGTAATTGGAATATTCAAACAGCTAGTATCGTAATCGTTTTGGATAAAAGTGAGAAAGTCGTTATCTTCTGTTCTATGATATCCTTCATTTGTAAACAGATTGCTAAAATAATCGTGCCATGTTGATGCGTTTATTCTATTATTAGAGGATTTGAGCGAGTTTAATTTCATTTCGTCCTGTTTCAAAACTTTCCAAAAAGTTTGAGGATTTTTTCGTGCAGCCATCAGAGAAGAACGTTGTTCCCTTTGATATTGTTGTTTCTTTTGCCTACATACTGCCTTAAATTTGTTACGTTTGCATAAATAATTTAGGCGTGACTCATTTTTATCAGAATTTCGAAATTTTCTTAATGCGATATATTTTTCTTTTTTAGCCATGTTGCAGTTATTATCCCACCACTTTGGTTGATGGGGTATATTTTGATTAGGGAAATAAGTTTTAACTCGCATATTGTCGCCTGCTATTTGAAAGAGGTTGATAAATGAGGGTGCAGTTTGAACAACATTTCTATAATTATTAGATTCTAAGTCTTGAGTGAATGTTTGGTATAAATATGTGAATTTCTCAATAAACTGCTCTTTTAGATCTGGTTTCCATTTCGTTTTGGACCAATCTTTTAGCTTTATTTCGTTAAACCAATCATGAGTTGGCTGCGGTTTTTCTACAGTATTCAATTCTATTTTACAGTATAATGGAAAGTGATCCGAGAGATCTTCATATCCGACTCCGAAATTTCTTATGTTTTTAAACAGATCTGTAGAACAGATAATATAATCAACAACACTTGACCCATTATTCGAGAAACATGTAAAGTTGCCATCTTTATCGTTAAAAAGTCGTCCGTTTAATATATGTAGATCACGCGTGCAGCACATATCCAGTAGTGATAAACCGAACTTATTAGAACATTGCAATGTTTTAAGACGCCACTGATTATTGCTTCGCCCCTCAAGAAAAAAGACGATGCAAAAGCCACATGACGATCGCTTAGTGTAATCAAAGCACTGAAAGTACTTAAGGCTAGCAAAGCATATTTTTGTTAAGTAATGTTCTTTGCTAAATGTTATCATAACAAATAAACAAGGTTAAAGTAACCCAGGAGTTAACCCATTACAACATGACAAAATCTAAGACTGGCTCAAATTGAAAGGAGTTGCAGACGACAATTTCAAGTTGGTTGATTGTAGAAAAAATCTTTCCCTTGTTGGGTAGAAAACTTTGTGGACAATGAAGAAATTGCTTGTAACAAGCAATTTCTTCATTGTCCACAATGTTTTCCAAAGCTCTTCTCTTGAGATGCTTAAAAAGCGGAATTGAGTGGGAATGGGTTAAATAGCATGATTTTGAAAGAGTACTTTACAATTTGAATAGAGTTTGCAAAATTCGTGAAATATATAAGAACTATATTTCATGGCGTAGGCATTTAACGAATTTAGTGATTAAGCCTCCAGTGGCAGTTGGCAGTCGTTGAACTTGAGACGACCTCAACATTTTGTCTGTAAACTTCAGCTATCAAAGCTATCGCTTTGCTAGCTAAAAACATCATCGGTATCTATACTTTGGATGTTACTGCTTAAGCCACCGATGAGTACACTTTCCTCCTGAAACAGCCAAGATAATGACTTCTTTCATTTGAGTATAAAAGACCGTATTGTACAAATACTACATACATACCTCTGGCATGTAGTCCAAGTAGAGGTTTTTGATGAGCATGTCTAGCGTCCTCTCTCGTTTTTGAGCAAATACTGGATTGTTTACGGCGGCCTTCTCGCCGTTTATCACTGGGAAAAAAACACGGGTCATATTTACAACTCAATCTTATCTAAAAGTCAAAGTAAAATTACCACAACGAGGCATGTGTCTCGGCAAATCAGAGTCTTTTTTGTAAAATTCAACGATAGAATAATATTTCAGATTGGTTGTTGAACAAAGAAAAAGATTTCAAAAGTGATTGAATGATTAAGTCTTTTCAACAAAATGTTAAGGAGCTAATGGATTAATCGCTGGCCCCGTCCACTAACTCCGCTGGCCCCGCCCACTTACTCCGTTGCCCTCGCCTACTGACTCCAACAGGACGTTCCTCTTCGATCGAAATAGCGTTATTTTGCAAAAGTGTGGACAGTAGCATGTAATAACAAAGTAGAATGGTTGGTTTACGACCTTAACGTCGTAACTACAGCTAGAATTAGCTGTAGTTACGACGTTTAATTCACTAAACCAACAAAAATGTTTAACATACAAACGACGGCCTATGCCAGAGATCAAAGTCAATTTCCAGTTTCTACGAATGATTTCATTGGTTGTCTGTTTTTTATGAACAGCCGCGATTGGTCAATTAAACAAAAGAAGCAAGTCGTCTTTTAGCACACACCGTACAGCCAACCCTACATCAGTATATCATACTTTTCAAGTAGAACTTATGAAGAACAGAACTATCTTTCAATTAATTGCCTATCATCGTGGATTTCATTTTTTGGGGGGCAATTATTGCAGTAGAAAACATAACAACTCGGTACAATTTAACCAATATCGTAACCGTAAGTTACTGTTTAATCGTGATTAAACACATGGACAAACAACAAGACTGACTGACTGAACAACTTGCATACAGTGGGCGGGCGATCAAAATATCGCCAATGAAGATTAATTGAAGTTGTATTTACGACATTTTGTTTGCCCAGAGATCAAAAGATTACGCGGAGAATTGCACTTTTGTCCGTCAAGCAAGACCCAGATGAGCCTGCACATCCCCGCAGTCTGATCAGAGTCCTCATTAAACGTTCACCAAAAAAGAGCGACAACGCCCACCATAATCCGAAGTTTCGTTTGAAAAATTTACCAATAATCTTACGTTGTGTATAATAACAATAATAGGGACTTACATTTAACTAGTAGGAATTCTCTGAACTCTTCCATATTGTAGAACTCGGGTGGTGACGGGAGGGCAGGTCCGAATAAAGGTACAGATTCTTGTGAGAACACATTCAGTCTGAAACAAGAAGACCACGATAGTCCTATAGTGCTCACTTTAGTTTCAAAGTTCTGGGGGTTTAGGTTTAAGAGAATTTCTTTGAAATATTACTTCTTTATCTCTCTGTAAATAAGGGGTCCTTCAATATAGAACATATTTTCATTTAAGAGTGATAATCTGAATAAGGCTACACTGGAACAGGAACATTAGCAATGCTATATGCGAACTTTGATTGATCTGGGACTGAATAAAAGTGAATATTTCAGACTCGTTACGGAAAAATGGCCATCCTGCATCTCCATTACATAAATATTGAAACTCTTTTAACCCTTGTCATGCTGTATAAATTACCTTACTGAACTGCTGTAAAATCAAAGGGCTGAAAGAACTGATAGAACTTGTTGTTCAATAATCAGTATTTCTTTTAGAAATCAATTTCATGATTAACTCTGGCAGGAAAAGTACAAGCAGGGGGTGTAGACCAAGATCAGCATGCACATAAGTGCAGTCTGATCTTGGTCAACACCTCTTGCCAAAACCGGAATATTCCAGGTTCAGTAAGACAAGGGTTAAGATCCAACACAGGTCTGTCGTGGTTTGGTTTTAACCCTTGTCATACCGAACCAAGGTTAATCCTGTTCTGGATGGAAGTATAGACAAAAATCAGCCAGCACATAAGTGCAGTCTTATCTTTGTCTACACAACTTGCTTGCCGCTGTAAAGTCAGGGTTATGTATGAAATTTAGTTTTCAAAATAAATATAGACATGCATCTAGTAATTTCAGTCCTTTCAGCCCTTTGATTTTAATGCTGTTTTGCTAAGGATTTTATTCAGCGTGACAAGGGTTAATACTGAAAATAAAGTTAGACAGAATGACACTTTTATATTGAGGACATCCACCAAACACGAAGTGTTTGCTCTTTTTAGCAAACAAGATCAAAGCAGCCTGGAAAGTGTCGAAGCTTTTTCTAATTTTCCCGAAGGTCCGATTGACACGAATTTATGTTTTCCTTCTTGATATAAATGTTAATTCAACACAGGCATAATTTCATTTTCATAAATATTTTTTGGTATTGTAGCAGAAAACACAATGAGGCAAATATGGAAAGCTCTAAATCTTACTATGGGGGTCCGGAACATATGGCCAATTATTTGAATTATTTGCTATAAAGCCATTAGGCTTTGCATGTACTAGATTTTGCAAGATATGAGACATTTAGAGGAAATCTGCAAGATGTTTTAATTGGTAGCCTTGGAAACTATAATTAACAATGTGTTTAAATTCTCCAAATTGGTTTGAAACTGTATAAATCATTTTGTAAGCGAATAACACAGAGTTAATTTCTGTAAACAACAACAACAACAACAACAACAAAAACTATTGGTTAGTAAGACGGATAGGCAAACGGGCTCACGGGCGAATGGACAGACAAAATACAGTGATTGATCGCAAAAACGAATAAGGTGAATAGCTAAAAAGGCAAACGGTATGAAACCTAGGTCTACCGTAGCAATGGTACCAAAACCAAGGAATTAATAAGTTCCAGACATGTAAAAAAAATAACAATCTAAACCCTTTCCCACTCATTCGCGCTTCTGGACTACAGCAAACAAACAAAAGCTTTGTAAAAAATAATTGGGAATAAAGAAATTGCTTGTTGTCACTTATTTCTGTATTATCCATCATGATTTTCTACCCCCCCCCCCATTTATTTAAAACTTCATCAAATTTAACATGCTGTCTGCCCCTACATATTTGAAATTTGAATACTCTTGAATTTTGTTTTGTACTAGGTTGATAGCCAATTTTGATAGTTTGATAATATTTGTACCTCATGTAGAGGCATCAAAGAGAATGACCTATTCCGACACAATTACGCTTTACGGCAACCAACAAGGAAAAAAATGGAGTAAAAAAAAAATTGTATAAAAGGAAGATATTGCTTGATTCTTCATTTTACACATTGTTTCCTACACAGAGAGTTGAAAATCTAAAAACCATTATACACTTGAATGTGTCGCACGCAATTCCTTTCAATTTGGACCAGTCTAAATTTTGTCACGTGAGAATGGTTTAATTGGAAGTATTTACATACTGCACCCACCCTCGCTTAACCAAGAACATTGAAACCCTTATAGTTTCTCAGCAATGAAAAGAATGCCTGGCTAATCAGAACTACATGGTGGCGTCAAACTAAATTTGAGCCTTTTCCTAGACGTTTGATATATGTCCTACATACTGCGGGGCATTCACATACAAGCAAGTTGATATAGTTTAACAGTCGAGCGGACATGAACCCCCTTGTGGTTTCAAAATACAAATAATTTGATCTTTAGTTTCGTCTACCAAAAACGAGCGTTCTGATTGGTCGAAAAAATTCATTCATAACCCCATGAACAAAATTTTGAGCACGCAGCGATATTGTATGCTTCCGCACAAATAGTTCCATAAAAAAGGTATCAAAATTTGAAAAGCTTTATATTTTCGCTCGATACTATTAAATTATAAGAAATGAAGATAATATTTTTTGTTTTCATGGAGGTATGAACCGAAAAACCTAATCACACAATGTATGAATCCGCTTCGCGTATTTATACAGTGTGATTAGGTTTTTCGGTTCATACCTCAATGAAAACAAAAAATATTCTCTTCATTTCTGAAATACTTGAAAAAGATATAGGGCCCAGCAGAGGTCAGTTAGAGACAATTACCTGAAAAAATGCGGTAAGGTAGAATGGCTTTTTCTAGATTCAGAAAATGTAAGTTACGACCCTGATCATTCTATGCAGTCCATGAAGTATGACCAGGTTCGATAATCTGGTAATCGCTGTCGGTATTGCTCGAGCGCCAACCTCTAGTAAGCGACCACTTCCATTAGGCGACTGCAGTCGAAATCCACTTTTGAAATCAAAAGCTCTCCTACAGAAGTGGCCGCATTAGCAAAAATAATAATAATGATAATAAAAATAAATAATAAAAAAAATACTGTATCTAAATTCAATGAGACGATTCCATCGAGTACAAACAATATAGGATTTAATGACAACGCTGTAATGCAATCGAATCAATCTTCTTTAAATTTCATATCAATGTGTCATAAGCGACCACCCTCTTAAGCGACCACCTTTTGGTCTTCCCACGAGTGGTCTTCTAATACAAGATTTACTGTATTAACAGGTATTGCTATCTTCTGTTAAGATCGAAGTTCCATGTCTTACCTGTAACACTTTGTAGTAGGATTTTGTGTGACTAAAGCAAAGATGTCTGTCATGAAGTTAAGGTAATAACGAGAATTCTTGTACCCATTAAACTAAAGAATCTTCATTTATACCATTCGTGTTTGTGTATGTCTTACCGAATGCGTTTGAAGTTAAAATCAAACCGCTATGATTAACAGATTAAACTCAATGACATTGTCATCATATTTCTAATATGCATGTATGCGTGGTGTGTGCGTGTGTGTGTGTGTGCTTGCATATGTGGATGTGTGTGTATATACACATATATATGTATGATTTTACGGAGCGGTAATTTACATTCTATCTGTTTCTCTTGCTATCAGTATCAGTTGGCTCATCACTTACCTCAATCATCATCAAATATTAGTACAATTATCATCATAAGCGTTAACGTTATGATAGATATTATTACCTCTTGAACTGTCATCGATCGTTTCAGAGGGCCTCATTG